>JXTC01000023.1:1015786-1247316 GCA_002914845.1 Trema orientale | reverse complement strand
CTTGGTTGATTTATGATATGTACAACATGATTATGAATATGATTATGAACATGGTGACTTTGGTTTTGATTTTGATTTTGAATACGTGATTACTCTTGATCATTTGTAAACTTGTTTTATAACTAGATTTTTGAAAGGTACTAACCATGCAGGGTTTCAAAGGTTGCATTCATACTAAAAAGGTAATTGAATTCCTACTGAGCATGTGAATGCTCACCCCCCCTTATCTTTCCCCTCTCAGGTGGTGTACAGTGTGATTTGAGCAACTCCGGAGCGGAGTGACTAGGACTGGAAGAGTGTTCTAGTTTAATAGTTGGTAATTATTCAATAACTCATTTTGGAACTGTAATAACGCTTAAGGCCCATACTTTGGAATATAGCCTGTATTATCTTTATGCCTACTTGTGATGACAATGGTGATGCATGTCTATGTTTATTACTATCATTAACAGTCTATGTCTAGTGGTGATCACAAACTGTGGGAATTTACAATTTCAACTATTTTTATAATCTTTATAGAAGCTGTCGTTTTTCAACTAGATGTCGTTTTCCTAAAGAATTGCAGTTTCTAAAATTTTTCAAAAATAAATTATGGATTTCCATTGTGAAATTCCCATTCTGCCACTGGCCCGGGGTTAGGGTCGTGACAAATCAGACTCTTCATTTAATACGCCACCCTAAAATTTTGACAAAGCATCCTTCAGTGGAGATTTAGTCACTATCATAATAGTAATGGATTAATTTATCAAGACAAAAAGGAAAATACTTCATTATCGATACGGGGATTTATGGCGTAATAGGGATCAAGGATAGGTCAAATTCAAATTGGCGGCAGGTAATTAAAATTGGCATAGCTGCAAATTAAGCTGTTTAATTTATTATTTTTTTTAGGGAAAAAAGAACAAATCTACTATTACAAAAGTAGAGAAATTTTTACATTAACATACTAATGGAAAAAGATATCCATCCATTCATTTAAGCTCCTCTTCCACCTCTAATCCAACCTAATTAATTAAATCCAGTGCTATCTTCAAAACATACAATTTTTTCCCTTTTTTTCCCTTTTTTTTCTAATGAAAAGTAATAACCACAGGACGCGGGAATAAAAAAAAATAAAAAGCATCTTAACTAAATTGGCACTCTATTTACTCTTCCATTCTACATTAAACAATACAAAGATCAGTCAATATTACAAAACTTACACATATACACATAGTTAACCATCATATGTTAGGAAAAAAAATATGTTGTTTTAGACGGGTATAATAAGTGACATTATTTGGAAAGTAATGATACGAGTCATCCTGATCATTAGCCATCAAAAAGAGGGGGAAAAAACAGATAAGGAACATTGATAAAGTAAAGTGCCTGTCAATTTAATTGATAAATTTTACACTAAATAATTATGTATGTGACATGTGCTGATCTGCAGGATATAGAAATAGATTGGATGTAGATTTACTCCTCCACTGCCTTGCAAGCAAGTCCAAGGAATATCACTTGATGCTCAAAAAATTCGGATCTTAGAGAATGAACGTCGAAGGAAAATAAGACTAGTTTTGAGTTTTGTAGTATTGGGGAGGTGATGAAATTAGACCAATTGAGGTTGTCTCATTTTCTAGTACTAGTGTGAGCACGTACCGAGGCACGTGTTCATTGTCTTTCTTATATTAAACACCTCATAGAACTAAAATGTCAATATATCATCAATCTAACGAAACTTTAATGTCAACATATATCAATCTTCTTCATATTAAATTGGTCAATCTACCACCAGAAACAAGATATATCTTCTTCATATTAAATTGGTCAAGCTACCACCAGAAACAAAAAGGAGAAAATGGAAAGACACTGAACATATTGGCCATAAATACTCTTCATATTAAATTAGTCAAGCTACCACCGGAAACAAAAAGGGAAAAATGGGGAAGACACTGAACATATTGGCCACAAATAGTCTTCATATTAAATTGGCCAAGCTACCACCGGAAACAAAAAGGGGAAAATGGGGAAGACACTGAACATGTTAACCAGAAATATGGATAGGAACAAAGTTAGGCTTTTCCTCAACACATTAACGTAGATGGATAATATGTTTGTCCCTATTTTTATTATACAAAAACATATAAGTATCTATATTTCTTGCGCATAAAAAACTAAAATTAAATTAAACAAGTTAACATAGAAGTGATACTCCTATATTTCCTGATTTTCTTTTAGGTATCAATTTGGAGATACAAATTTGTCCTCTCCATGCTTTTGCAAGAACAAAATGAAACAAACATAGCAATTAAAATACTAAACTATTCCAGGTGTCACAAATAGCAGACATTTGTCTTCCCTCTTCGCATGTTGTGAGCCACGACATGTCAAAAAGAGTTTTTTTTTTCCTAAAATTTAATTTAATTTTAAGAAGTTATATATATATATATATATATATATATATATATATATTGTTGAATGGCCGAGATTCAATTGAATAGATGGTCTAGATTCATTTGAGGTTGAAGCAAATAAGAAAATAAAGAGGCTCATCTGCGCTTCTTAGTAATGTATAGATATGTAACGCGGATCTATGTTATTATTTACATTGGTTCAATAAAATTGAGTTAGAGATTTTAGAATCATTAAATTTAAATGATATGATCATAATCAACAAATACGTATTTTATCAAAAAAAAAATCAACAAATACGTACATATGATCAAATTCGATCGAAGAAAATCTTAGTGATAAAATATCCATGCAGTACTACTATTAGCACAAATTTTTGCACCACTACGATCGAATTCAACGAAAATTTGGTCCAAGGTTTGAGGGTTGTGTGTGTGTTTGGGGGGTCAGAGGTTCAAACCTTGGTAGTGTATGTGTGTGCTATTTTCCTTTAATTTGTAGTAAGTGATGGTCATTAGTTAAGCCCCACTTTAAAAAAAAAAAAAAAAATTCAACGAAAACTTAGTAATAAAATATCCACGCACTACCACTATAGCATAAAAAAATTTTGTACCCTACGACAAAATTTCTTAATTCAGTAAGTTTTAGAATTAGATTAATGCTTCGCATTAATTATTTTTCAAAAACAAAAAATTTGAAAAATAAAAACGACTAAAAAAATGTTTTAATTAATGGTCCAAATTAATACTACTAGCTCCATGAGTTCTTCCGCGTCCTTTCCTACTACCCAAATAAAATATAAGCCTACTGTAGTGGACGTTTTCATTATATATTATTTATATGTATTTATTACTTGTCTCCACATAATAGTTTAGGAGAACATTAAAAAAGTGACATTATTAATATTGTATTTCAATTGAAGAGACGGGATACGGTAACATCAATCAATTTATTGGTTAGAAATTATATAGTAGTTTCACATTAGTTGTCGCCCTCTGATTTTTTCCGAATACTTGCAAAATATCAATGTATGCTTCTCGTTGTAAGTTGCGTGGAAACTGTTGACCAAACTTTTGCGTTGGAAAAATCAGACACAGACTTCAAATATTCACTTGTTTGGTACGTCTGGCCAAATACAACATCCAACTTGTAAATTGCCAAGTGTCTTGATTTGGACCCAAATTTTAGTTTAAATCTTTTTCACGAATTGTTTTGTTTCATCTTATTGTACTGATCTTACATATATTACAAGCCAAGAGCAAAGATTATTATTAATTAACTACGTTGATTTACAGTTGTGTTCACTATGTGTGCAATTAAGCACCCATATAAACATTGGAATATTATTTTCTTAATTTCTTTTAGGAAAAAAAATAATAGAAGGGAGAAGAAAATCAAAGATATCTATAGTATGTCTTATATAGTATTTAAAACATTAACTACTTTCAATAAACCAAAGTTAGGAAAAGACTCCAAATTGACCTATAACGCGGTGAATAACTTAATTAGTGACCCACAAGCTTTTAAAGCTATCAGTCGTTATAATTAAGTTGACTCATCCCGGCCGTTGACCTGGGCCTAATTTGAAGGACAGAATAATACGAGAAATATTAGCAATAGTCATTTTGTCACTACAACAAAAAGAGGATGTCACTCCCAAGGGGTGGTCGAAGTGGCAAGGAGCTTGAACTTAAGGCCTTCTCTCACTTAGGGAGGGTGAAGTCATGAGTTCGAGCCCCCACGTCGCCCTTGGGAGCCCAACCAAATGAGGGTAGCTCTGGAAAGTGACCCGGCACTGGGATCTCATCCGCCCTTTCTACTATCAAAAAAAAAAAAAACAAAAAGAGGATGTCACGTTACTTACTTAGAACTTTTTAAGTGATGTGAAAATTATTTCAGACGAGTATGCAGCTTATATTGTAAGTCAGTTGCGTCCATATTGGTTAGAAACTGACGCAAATTACTTTTCACATGATTAATTTAAAATCAATGTGAAAAGTGACAAAAAATTTTAGGGAAAAAATGCCTTTTTTTTTAAAAAAAAAAAAAATTCCGAAGTTGTGGCCAAATCAGACTGCCTCTCATCGCGGCTTTATCTAGCTGTGATTATAACTGCGGCCATATCGGCCTCTTCTCTATTCTCATGCCATTTGAAAAAATGACTTGAAGAGTATGTGAAAGATCGAGAAAAAAAAGAGAGGGGAAAAAAAAAAAGAAGAGGAAGAAAAGGAAGAATGGAAAAAAGAAAACGAAAATAGAAAGAAGAATGAGAAAGAAGAGAGGAGAAAGGAAAAAAAAAGAAAAAGAAAATAAGACCGAGATATTACATACATGTAAGAATGATGAGAAAGATCATAACAAATTATTAGAAAAGAAAGCTAGAAGGAGAAAAAAAAATAGATGAAGAAGAATAAGTTTTAAAAATTATGAGAAGGATAAATAAAAGAAAAAAATAAATAGAGTAAATAAAAAAAATTTAGAAAAATTAAGAGGAAATTCAAATTTTAAACAAAATCCGTACTATAGAAGATTTTAATTTTCACATCGGTTAAGAACCAATGAGAAAATAATTTTTATCTCGTTACTTAAATTGTAAATACTTACCTTATCAGATGTGCGTAACAACCGACGTGGACCTAATGACAGAAAATAAAGTATATAATTAATGTAGTGGAGTGTCAATTCCTTTCTCAAATTCTAAATTTATTGAATGATAAATAGTGTTTTCCTCTATTAATGATATTAATTTTCTCATTATTTATAATATTGTCATTCATTTTATCCATATATTAGTCAATAAACTTAGCATCTGAGAAAAAGAATGACAAAATAATTATTGCGCACTAATCTAGTAGGTATTGTTTTTACTTATCTATAAGTATTATTTTTTCTAATTAAAAATCATCGCGCATGTCTTTTCATAGTAAAAGAGAGAAAAATATTAAATAATAAATATTTTTTATTATTTTTGTTTCCAACTACTCAAATTATGATAGCTATTAGATAATTGATTTAATGGCTAAAAAAATATCAATAGATAGGAAAAAAATTCCTATTAAATTAGAAACCATATATATATACACCAAAAGTCCTTGAAGGCGTGGAAGTAAATCACTAGAAAAGACTGAAACGTTGTCACACTTCACAAGAGAAACACCTCATCGCCCAACATGTTCCATTATTAATGGAACTAGTTGAAGTGACAAAGGGTGCAATTTTTTTTTTTTTTTTTTTTGGCTATTTAGAAGGAATTCAAACTTTAATGAGGGTGATAAAATTTGTTATCCTAGTCCTATGCTGAGTACCAAATCAATTCCCTAAAATTAATCCCTTTTTGATTTTATTTATATATTCCTTTTAGAAGTGTGATTATAATTTTCACAATTGAACTAATGTGGAGGGTCCTAAATTTAAATCATCATTACCCTAAAGTTTAAAAAAAAAAAAAAATACTAGCACCTGGCTCCACTTTTGAAAGATTTTTTTTTTCTTGTCACGTTAGATGTAAGTTAAATTAATATTTATATTAAAAAATTGTAATTTAAATTTAATTTATTATATATTTTTAAATTTGTATAGATAAAAAAAAATAATCATAATCTTAATTCCGTCCCAATATTACATTATAAATACAAGGTTAGTTTCTGCATATTCCAGGTTACTTCATTCCAATATTCAAGACTATAATATATGTGGTACCAGATACCAAAAAATCTCTTGGATGGATTGAAATGACAATTGAAGATGGCCTACCTTTTGGACTCTTTTTCCTTCTTTTTTATTACCTTGTATCGATGTTTTATCTTATTTTTGTTTAAGCAGTACTAATAAAGAGTATTGTTTGGGTTGAATTTCGATCCTCTCAATTTTAGCCTCTACGTGTCTTTCTTAGTCGGAAAAATAATGGTCGAGTGTTTGAAAGTGATGATAGACTTGAGTCAGCTTAGTTATGGATGACTGGATTTTACTTATCCTATTTAAGGATGATTGGCTACAAAAAGTACATAAAGGGGATATATAATAGCTCAATTTATGGAAGGTAGATTTCAATCAACCCGAATTTGGAGGAGTCCAATTTGTGGAAGTTTTTGAAGTAAGGGTTGACTCGACTCAGCCATACAGAAAATGCCTAGCTGGAGGAATCGGATAAGGTAATTTTTATTTGAAATCTTAATCAAGACGATTCAATCTCAATCTTCTTGATATCTTGGGTAAGTAGATATTTCAATCTAAGTATCTTGTTAGAATCTTTAATTGAATGACAAAATTGCGTAAGTATCCCAATCTTATCTTGTTACTTGTTTTTAAATATTTTTTCATAATTATAAGAATTTTACCATACTAAGATATCTATTTCTAAGCTTATAAATATGTGACGATTCCTTCAATTTTATTCATCATATACTTTTCTGACTTGAGCATCGGAGTCTCTTTTTTGCAGGTTCTCCCGATGGTCCAGAAAACTTTGGTCCAGAAAACTTTAGTAGATCTCCTTAGTTGCGGTGGCTCAGGTGATCATTAACCTTAATCAAGTAATTGTAGAATTCGACATCTACAAGTATCATTGGTGCTTAAACATGGATTCACTCTTAACGAATAACGAGTGGTGCTAAAGACAGCTTAGCACTGCGGTGGCCACGAATATTTTCCTTTGGTTTTATAATGCTATTTGCTTATTCAGAGAAGACATAGTTTGTTTTTAGCTTTATCCTAGTTGTTATAGTGTATGAACGTGGGACTAGCTACTTGGACCGATTATTTATTTCGCAATTTCTTCATATCTTAAATAAGAATATGAAATCCGGCCGCAAAGAATAAATAAAGGACATGAAAGGGTAGTGAATACTGACCACATTAGTAATGAATTTCTTTTCACATTTTGATTACTGTTTACGCTTTTGGTACAACAGTTAAGCATGTTAAACAAAATTCCGAATGGGAATCCCCCATTAACTAACCGTCAGTCTTTATGGACTTTTCTCAACTAGTTTGTAATGACAAGATTGCCCCTATCTCCTAAAAATTAAGTAAAAAATAAAATAACATATAAGATCGCCTTATTAAATATTCTGAGTTTGTACGGTGTACAATCTTAAATAAAAGATGATTGGTAGCTATACCAAATCTCTAATATTAAAGTTTAAGATTCAAATCCCTCATTTATTATTTAAAAAAAAAAACTCTATTTTTCTTTCCCCAATTAATGGTGGTGATTTATTACAAACCCGCGGGAAATTAGCAAAGGCTCTCCATTATCTATAATGCACTGCCGACTCATAGTATAATAAACTCCACACTATATAATAAGGAAGAAAATGCTAGGAAGGAATGAAGCTCTTTGTTTATTTTATACGTAGCATATAAAAAAAGGAAATTAAAAAAAAAAACTAAAAAAGAAGCAAAATGGGGTGTATGTAATATGACGACTTTTGGAAAACGTTGACCTAAACTAGCTGATGAGGACGGACAAGTATATGCTTTAGATGCGGTTAATGATTCTTCGACTTCCAGAGGCAGCCTCACATATATAAATTGGTCCTGTCTCCTTATCCTTGAGATATCTCAGGGCACAATCTTCAGTCTCTTCTTCTCCATATATCGTAAATCAAAGAAAAACAGGTCAGTAAAAGTTCGTCTCTCTTTGCCCATTCTCAATATGACAATATGTATATCTCAATAAATTTTCCAACTGGGTTTTAGATTTTTTGTGCATGGATAACTGACAAGACTTTAGTTTCCTTGGTTATACTTATTGCGACTGAGGCTCTCTTTTTGGATTCCATGTCATGTTAGGACCACACTTCTGGTTCAGTTCTTTAACCTTTCACGTATTCAGATCTAGATTCTTTCACCTTTTTTCCAAGATGCTCTCATTCTCTATATCGGACACCAGAAATCCCTTTTTATCCAAGAAAAAAATTGTATTAGCTAGGATTCCGTTCCTCGGCCCCACACTTGACTCTGCCGTTGGATATTCTCATTTGAGACCTTTTTTTTTTTCTAAAAAAAAGTTCACTATTTTTTTCCCCCTTTTCTTGATTTTCAATCAAGGAAAAAGAGAAAAGAGAAATGTTCTGATGAATTCTTCTTCTAATATTTCCTTATATATTAACGATTTTTTTAATGCTTTCCTTGTTTTTGGTTGACACAATTAGTGCTTTACGTTCCTTGCCTCTGAAATTAATTTGTTTAAATTACGTCCCTTGGATTAGACGAGTTTCTCATATATCTAATTCAAATATTTCTCACTTAGATTCTAAGTTATCTTTGGCTCGCATTTAATTGGCTTGGTGCAACTTGCGGAGTAGGTCAATAGAGTGGTCACATAACTTTTCTTTCATCAGTCTGTATTCATTCATTGAATTCCATATAGAAGCATTTAATTTAATAACAAGAGAGGAACAAGCTTTTACTTCCGGCTCGATTGAATTTTTTTTAATTATTTGTTTGTTTCATTTTCTCCAATCGACTTGTCGTTATCTAAATCCGTATAGTTTTGGGCATGTATATATGGGAGTCACTATAGTCAAATCGTATATAATAATGGTATAGTAGTGAGCAGGCATAGTTATAAGGACAACTAGACAAAGGCAAGAAAGGAATATATATGATGCTACTCAATAATTAGTACCATATTGAATGTATATATATATATATATATATTGATATGGTTTCTTTGGCCAGCATCTAGCTAGTACTATACTAGCCAATATATAAAATACTCTCAAAAGAAAAATACTTGTTAATAAAGTAGTTCATTAGTCAATTCCATCACTATCTTCAACAAAATGGAGAACAACGAATTATAAATTCCACATATTATCTTATAATTAGTGAAATATATAGTTGATTGTAAATATAAAAGTTCGACACATGAAAATCCCTACCATTCGTTGAAGTGATAAATTAACAACATACATAGGGAGAAGTATATAAACTACTCGCCCATAGTACTCATACTGTATATATTCGTGTTGTACTTAATAAGCACATTACTTTGACTTAGATCATAACTATGTGACGTATATATGAAGTAAATTGTGTTCTTAAGATTTTTTCTGAATTTCTAACAGAGATGTGATTAATTGTTTATAATTCATTTGCTTGAATACTGTAAAATCAATAAAATTACTTCTTACCAATTCCCGTGAGATTCTGACTGTAATTTCATTTCTATTAGGAAATTATTGGGGGAAGCCTAAGACTAATTAGCCATGGCTGGAGAACAACTAGGAGTGCTTAATGCACTCGATGTGGCCAAGACACAATGGTACCACTTCACGGCGATAGTGATAGCCGGAATGGGATTTTTCACGGACGCTTACGATCTCTTCTGCATCTCTCTCGTCACCAAACTGCTCGGCCGCATATACTACACCGACCTCACTAAGGACAAGCCCGGCACTTTGCCTCCCAACGTGGCGGCAGCCGTAAACGGTGTCGCCTTCTGCGGCACCCTCGCCGGCCAGCTCTTCTTCGGGTGGCTCGGCGACAAGATGGGCCGGAAGAAAGTCTATGGATTAACCCTACTTCTCATGGTGTTCTGCTCCGTCGCCTCAGGTCTATCCTTCAGCAGTGACCCCACGGCCGTCATCGCCACGCTTTGCTTCTTCCGGTTCTGGCTCGGCTTCGGCATCGGCGGCGACTATCCTCTCTCCGCCACCATCATGTCTGAGTACGCCAACAAGAAGACTCGCGGTGCATTCATCGCCGCCGTGTTCGCCATGCAAGGTTTTGGAATTCTCGGCGGTGGTATCGTCGCTTTGATTGTCTCCGGTATGTGTTAATCTCAATCTCTTTTTTTTCCCTGAAAAGTCATCTTAATCTAGCTTGATATTATTTTTTTCACCAATAAACATTAAAAATGGAACTTTATAAAATTTACTTGAAACGATCGAAGAAGGTTACTATCACGGTATACTAGGATGTGTGAGAATCGATACTGGGAAGATAAAGTTTTTTCTTTAAGTAATAAATGAATGATAATATATTTTGAAATACCATGCTCTCAGTTGCTGACATTATTCTATTTTAAATGAGAAATGCTATGGGCACTAATAGTGTCCTGCACCACAATAATATGTTTATTTGTTACTAGATGATTTAATTAATAAATTGGGCCTCACATGGACCCCATCTGAATTATAATTATTATTAATCAGTGACAGAATGACACATCATTCCATCTGAATTATAATTATGATTAATCAGTGACAGACTGATACATCATTGTGGTGTTAGGCATTACTCATGCTCCATAGTATAATTTATTTTAAATACTGAAGGAATCAAAATAGCAATTAATTTCAAATATATATACGGTGGCAATTTATTAATTTTAAATAAATAGCAATTATATACTATATAATTATAATTACATATCAATTCAACCTAGGTAGACTTAAGTGAGCCTGTTTATTAATTATACTCATTTAGTAATAAACTGTTATTTATTAATTATACTCATCCACTAACAAACTGTTAGTGTTTGGCACTGCCTCAAATCATTTCTCTTTAGTATTTAGAATAATGCTATAGGACACTAGTGGTGCCCAGCACCACAGTGATGTGTCAGTCTGTCACTGGCTAATCATAATTATAATTTAAGTGGGGCCCATGTGGGACTCAATTTATTAATTAAATCATCCAGTAACAAACAGACATATCACTGTGGTGCTGGGCACCACTGATGCCCCATAGCATTGCTCTAGTATTTACGGTATATAGCAATAGTTTTTTAATGCTTTATGCTAGGTAATAATAATGATGTAACCTGCTACTATGATGTAATTAAATTAGAGAATATTTATTATTAAGTGATTTTATCAACTTCACTAAACTGAAAATTTTGATTCAGGCGCGTTCGACAGCGCATACGGTGCTCCAGCGTACATTCACGACAGAGCGGGCTCCAGGGTCCATCAGGCTGACTACGTTTGGCGTATCATCGTGATATTCGGAGCCCTCCCGGCAGCCCTAACCTACTACTGGCGAATGAAAATGCCAGAAACCGCTCGTTACACGGCGCTTGTCGCCAAGAACGCCAAACAAGCCGCTGCGGACATGTCCAAGGTGTTACAAGTGGAGCTCCAAGCCGAAGAGGAAAAAGTAGAGAAGCTAGACCAAAAGAACTCTTATGGACTTTTCAGTAAGGAATTCGCTCGCCGCCACGGCCTCCACCTTGTCGGAACCGCAACCACTTGGTTCTTATTGGACATCGCCTTCTACAGCCAAAACCTCTTCCAGAAGGACATCTTCACCGCCATTGGCTGGATTCCAGCGGCAAACACCATGAACGCCATCTATGAAGTTTTCAGAATCGCCAAGGCCCAAACCCTAATCGCCTTATTTAGTACTGTCCCCGGCTACTGGTTCACCGTCTTCTTCATCGACTACATGGGACGCTTCGCCATTCAACTAATGGGCTTCTTCTTCATGACCGTGTTCATGTTTGCTCTAGCCATTCCTTACAACCACTGGAAAGAGCACCACGCAGGGTTTGTCATTATGTACTCGTTGACCTTCTTCTTCGCCAACTTCGGACCAAACGCCACAACGTTTGTCGTCCCGGCGGAGATTTTCCCGGCCCGGCTAAGATCCACATGTCATGGAATATCAGCGGCGGCGGGGAAAGCCGGAGCAATAGTGGGAGCTTTCGGATTCTTGTATGCCGCCCAAGATAAGGATCCGAGTAAGACCGATGCGGGTTACCCGCCGGGGATTGGAGTCAAGTATGCCTTGGTTATGCTTGGAGTTATCAACTTTTTCGGTATTCTTTTTACCCTTCTTGTGCCGGAGTCAAAGGGAAAATCGCTTGAGGAGTTGACCGGTGAAAATGAAGATGGAGAGGAGACGATGGAGCCCACTACTTCTAGTAGAACTGTTCCTGTCTGATTTGATGATTTAATAAAGGGGGTGTTTCCCTTTACGCATGGATGCATGGTTTTGTAAAATTTCGAAGATGAATTTTCTCCTTTTGGTTCTAATTTCTTTTTGTTTGTTATTTTGTATTATTTACTTTTGGTCACTTGATGTGCAATAATAACTAATGTAGATAAATGCTTTGTAATGCTCTATTGTAAAAGCATTTTAAAAGTTGTGATTGAATTTTGTGTTTTTGATGTATGAATGTAAGTTATTTATATTATTCATATTAATCTATATAAATTCAAGTGTTTGGAGTCTTAATTTAATCCTAGTTTTTTAGTTTTGTAATTTCGTTCCTAGCTCTTTTCATCAGATCATAATACAGAATGGAAACAGCACTCAATTATTTTTAATCATTCTACATACACAATTAACGAATTATATATATACTTATTAGAACAACTCTTGCCATTAACGGTGTTTGACCGTATTGGAAAAGGAAAATCTGAAAGGTTATGAACTGCATATATTCTGCAAGTACATGTATATGTGTATATGTATAATGGTCCAATGTATATTTATATGTATGTTATATAATATGATTTGGAAAAATAAATAAAGGCAAAAACTTTACTTCACGCGATGGATACGTGCAATCATGTAAAAGACTAGAGAGTAACTATACTCCTATAGCAATATATTTGAGGCGTGACAGAACCATATACGGTTGACTTGATCTAATAGAATATTCATTTGGTAAATAATAACATATAATATTTTATTGCCATTATATTGTCTTCGATGATGAATTAGCTTAATATATGCTTGCATGATTGATTGGAAGGGAGAGATATATTGTTAATTCATTCTCAATCTAATCTCCTTCTCCTATCCAATTAACATTGTTAAGCTTTTCAATATATATAATATGTATTATTTCTAATAAAAAGGTAAATCGTATATAGTCTGAATCGTTGACGCTAAATATAATTGCTATGTTTTTAATTACAACAAAATTTGTTACACGTGTAAGCTCGAGCATTCAATCTGTTAACAAACTAATTATGACACAGTCTTCTTCCATATTTACCCTTTTAGGCTTTCATTTTTTTTTTTTTAAAAAGTGGGGCTTAACTAATGACCACCACTTACTACAAATTAAAGGAAAATGACACACACACACACTACTAAGGTTTGAACCCATGACCCCCCAAACACACACACAACCCTCAAACCTTGGAACCCTTTTAGGCTTTCATTAGTTCTAATATTATCCATCAATACATTTCAAAAAAAAATTGGGCACGTCTACAGTAGGGGCGCCTCTACGTAGGGTCCTGTCTATTCACCGTTGGATGGAAATCTGTATATAAATAGATTCTCCACAGATTCCCGTTATTCCCCACAGATTCCCATCCAACGATAATTAAGGCATGACCCTACGTAGGGATGCCCCTACCGTAGCCATCCCCAAAAAAATTTATCCATCAAAAATTTAAAGGAAGATTCTTTTTCCCAATCATTTAATACTTTGTTATTAGGGGATAGCTACGGTAGGGGCGTCCCTACGTAGGGTTATGCCTTAATTATCGTTGGATGGGAATCTGTGGAGAATAACGGGAATATGTGGAGAATCTATTTATATACAGATTCCCATCCAACGGTGAATAGACAGGGCCCTACGTAAGGGCGCCCCTACTGTAGACGCGCCCTTGTTATTAATTAGTTTTGAAGCCCTTTCTTTTTGTCTTCTTCTTCAAGATTGTAATGTATATTAACATAATTTTGACAAGAACAATGAGAAATTTATTTTGACAAACGAAGAACATTAAGGTTGACAGTATAAAATCTAAATAAATGCCAATATTGAAAATTGCACAGTTCCTGACTCTCAACTATAATGAGCATAAACCTAAGTTAATTTCTTTTTAAAAAAAAACTGTAATTAAAAATATCTATTACTTGTAACCTTTCCCAAAAAAAGAAAAAGAAAAAAAAAACCGATGATGAAAAACCCAGGTCATTATATAACATAAATAACTAATTCAAAACATGATACAGCTATTCTTCACTCTTTTCTAGGGGGCCAAAAAAAAAATTGGACTGTAAAATCATATTAAATAAAACTCCTTGGCACTAACCCAGTGTAATTCAGTTAGTATGTAATTTTCGTTCTAACGTCAATAATTTCTTTTTGAAACAATAATGTCAAACAATTTATTTTCCATTCCGCGATTACTGCAAATTCAGAATAATTAAACATCAAAGGATCAATCCTAAAAGTTATATTTGATACAAGATCGTAAGGTGTGTTTTGACGGGTGAAATAAGAAATTTTCAATATTTAATGTTATATGTATGCATTTATTCATATATTAAATATTTTCATTTATGTAATTCCAAATAAGGAATTTTTTGTGCGAGAAAAATTAGATAAAGAAAAAAAGAGGGTGAAGAGGGGTGAAAATTTTTGTTTTTAAGAAAAAGAAATAATAACGAAAACGATACGGCTATCCACAAGTAATATCCTAGACATTCACCCATGAACATAAGATTTGAACTTATCTATGAAACCAACCCCTCCAACCTCTACCTCCCCTAATTTTATAGTTAAAAGATCTAAGTTAATTTTTTTAATATACATTATATTTACTGTACGTTAATATAAAAATGGTATTCAAATATTCTTTTTATTACCTCATTAATAAAAATATGATTATTTTTTTAAATATAAATGTATAAGGGCCAAAGGTAGGCCCTAGGCCAGACCTAGCGCTCAATACATTGGGATAAGTGACTAAGTTTTGGAATTCTTTTGGACTCATTGGAGAGGGAAATAAATTAGTTTCCACTTATATACTTATTAAAAAACTCTCAAGGATACGTGGAAAAAATTTCCTAAAAAAAAAAAAATTCCACTTCTATTTCATTTTTCTTCCCACAACACTCTCTCCCTCCTTAAAGATTGTTTTCTGGCCAATCTTTATTGGTTTTTTGGCTTTTTATAACCAAAAGTCTCGGTTAGATATTTGGTCATTATTGCGATTGTTCTATGTTTTTTAATGTACGTTATGTCTTAGTTTTCATTATAGTTATTTTTTGGTTGAAACTGAGTGAATAATGTTTGTAATAGGTCAAATAATGTCAACATTTAGATTACTCTTGTGAAAATTGTGTGATTTTGCATATTTATCTTGTTCAATTTGGTTTTCTAAAGGTAATTAATATAATGGCAAAGATGTCTTACTTGGAGCTTTTACTTCTATCTAGCCTAGGTTCAAATCTAGTTGGAGGCCATGATGACATGATCATTCCTCCTTTTATCTCAAAAAAAAAAAAAAGTGACTTTCTAGATTCGTCAAAGTTTGGAGGTTACTATGATATTGACCTATGGTTAAGAATTATTAACCATTAGGTCAGTAGAATAGTGACCTATGGTTAGTAGTTGGAAATCATTATAATATTGATGTGATAAAAAATTATTTATGATTAATTTAGCATAATAATGACGCGATTAGAAATTCTCAACTAATAGGTCATAGTATTGTTGTTTTTATAAAGTATAATAGTTATTATGATGAAAATAATTTTTGTAATAATTATGAAAACATGGGTATTTTGGTTTTTAGTAACACATAATATGTTAAAGATGAAGAAGAATGAGCCTAACAACTCAACGAAAATGGCTGTCAGTATGCTATTCATTCTTGATAATTAATTTTCTAACTTCAAGTCATAGACTTTAGATATAATCTCAAGTCAAAAACTTTATCACCACATAGGTCAAAAAGTTTCTAACCCAAATTTGGCATTTTTTTTGAGTTGGACTCTTTGACTCTGTGATAACTCTATGAAAATAGAGTTATTTATATTTTTTAATTTACAAAATTAAGTATCTCTGAGAATTTTTAGTTTAGATTTTAAATAATTTAAGTTATTTTATTCGAAAGAGATTTAGTTTTATTTTATTTCCTTTATTTGATATTGCTATTTAATTTAATATAGTTTTAGTTAATTTAATTTGATTTAGGTTTAATGTTTTTGAATTTTACTTTATATACTATTTCAATTTAATTAAATTCAAATTAATTTGATTTAATTTGAAATGCTTTAAAAAAAATCTCTGACGAGAGAATACCCAAGCGCACGAATAAGGAAATGGAGCCCAAGATGTGATCTTGACCATTGGATTTGATTCATAAACTCATCAGGCAAGCACGTGCATTTCACGTTGGGTGGAGGTGCGTGGAGCAGCCGGCAGCAGGAGACAGATGGTTAGCATCGTTAGCAATGCATGTCACTTTTCCCATGCGGTCGGATTGTATGTGGTCGAGTTCCGTACTCTTGGTTTTAATGTCTATTCACGAGGTGCCACACTAGCGAACTTAATTCCACTTTTCAACCGCCAATAAGATGCAAGTTACATGCCGAGCTCACATTTTTCGGCCGCAAAAGTGAGACTGTGACATCTCATAACAACCTAGTAACTGTAGAAGAGAGCTTACGAAAATGCGGATAAATGACAAACACTACTTCAGTATTACTATTTACAAAGATAAAAGTACGAAAAGAGACAACATTCAGAGAGAAAAAAAAAAGGTCAGAAATAGTGAGAAAAATATAGAGAGAGCAATAGCAGCCAACGAAGTGGAACAAAGGCAGCTTTTTACAATTTGGATTTTTCTCTGTTAGACTAATCAGTTTTATTTTATTATTTTTCTTCCAGATTTTATTTCTTTTGAGGATGTTTAAATTAAATGATTTAGTTTATATTTATTTAGTTATAGCCTAGATTTTTTCTAGGATATCAGTGGATTTGGACCATGATTTTTAATTGTTCTTAGTTGATTTTTAGTTCCAATTACTTTGCATTACCAAGTGATTATTCAATTTTCACTTAGTTTTTTTTAATTGAATCCAGGTTTTATTTAAGCCAGAATCCATGAATTGATTTATGCTAAATTATTGATCCTATTTATTTCATTTTATGAAGTTTCAAGAGGAATTTTGAAATGCTAATTCTACCACATTCTTGATTTTGTTTACAAAACTATGGTAATTATTTTTCGGAATCGTTTTTGGAATCACTAATACCAATATCAAATAACTACTTAGTACGAAAAATTTGATATATTTAAGTACTCAACATAACATTAAACTCATATAAAGTCATTTAGCTATTAAAAACGATACTGAATATAAATACTGGTCATTTATTATAAATACTTAACAATAATTTATCTTAAAAAATTAAAGTGCTTAATTATGAGCTTTTTCTCTACTTTACAAATACTTACAAAGTATTTTATAAATGTTAAAGGAAAAAAAGTAAAAAAGTGTAAAGTTTGGCTTACCCAAATAAACCCCAGCGTAGTTTTTCATATTCATGTTGTATATAAATCTCTCTCAAAGTGAATTGTACATAAAGCTAGTCCACTATATGATAATGCCAAAGTCGAACTCATAACTAAATTTCTCCTTCTCCCAGCCAAGATAGAGTTATTTGGCACTTTGAAGAATTAGGATGCTATACAGTCAAAAGTGGTTTCCAACAACAGGTCATTTATCTTCCTCTCAATTCCCACAGAATTGGTAGTCTAATTTCTGGAATCTTAGGGGCTGTTTGGCATCATAACTAAAATACAGTTTTTTGTTTTTAAAAACAGAAAACTATTTTCTGAGAACAAGTAAGGGTGTTTGGCATTGTTCTCTGAGAATAGTTTTTAAAAACAGAGTTAAAGAAAACTGAACATTCAGAGAACAACAAAATGTTGTTTTCAAGGTGTTTTCTTAACTTTTTCTTTTTCTGAAAAAAATAAAAATTATTTCATATAACTTTCATATACACATTTTTTTGTAACTTTCTCTCTCATAGTTCTCTATCGTCACTTTCTCTAACTACTTTCTCTCTCCTCACTCTCTCTTATTACTTTCTCTCTCTTCATTCTTTCAATCCTCATACTCTCTCATCACTTTCTCTCTATTCATTCTCTCTCACTATTTTCTCTCTCCTTATTCTCTCTCATCATTTTCTCTCTCCTTATGTTATTCTATCACTTTTTCTCTCATTATTTTCTATCCCTTCATTTTTTTTAGTCACGTTATCCATCCTCATTCTTTATTACTATTTTGTTTTTTATAACTTTTTTTATCTTTATTTTTTATCCCCATGTATTCTTATCACTTTCTATTTCTTGTGTGTTTTCATTAGTTTTTTTTTTCTTCTATCTTTCTCAATACTTTTTATCTCCATATTCTCTCTTATCACTTTTTTTCTCATTATTATCTTTCATTACCTTTTCTCTTGTGACTTTCTCTCTCCTCATTTCCTTACTTGAATTTATACCTGGTCACTCTCTCTTGACTTTTTCTCTCTAAATATTTTTTTTTTTTTATAATACAAAGATGATTTTTTATATTCATATAATTTTTTTTCCTAAATTTTTTTTTTAGAAAACACTTGCCAAACACCCATTGTTTTCTGAAAGCATTATAAAACAGTTTTTGTTTTCATTTCTGAAAACACAACTCTAAAAACTAAAAACAAAAAACAATGCCAAACAGGCCCTTAATATCCCAAGAAAAGTAAACTTTTGGGTGGTGAGCTTTCTTCGATGCTTATTCCTACTTTTGTAATTCTTGTCCGCTGAAATATTCAAGCTCATGCTCATTGTCCTCTGTGTGGCTTCCAACATGACAACACAACTCATGCCCTGATTTTATTCAAATTTACAAAAGTCGTCTGGAAACTCTCTGACTTTGGACTAGATTTTCCCCAAATGAAGACCTAGCCGTTTCGGGATATTTTACTCAATATTCATCGCCGTTATGGTAAGAATAGGATGGAATTGTTCTTACTTTTCTGTTGAAGTATTTGGAGTAATTGAAACAAAATTACTCATGGACAGTGGGCTAGACTGACTATGGATACTTTTACACGGTGCCTCAATTATCTTCGGGAGTTTAAAACTGTCCAACAACAAAGAGCATCAGTTTCTTCAACTCAATCTACCTCCAGACCAATTAAGTGGCAACCACCTTCAACCCATGATTACAAGTTTAACGTAGATTCGGCTATCTCGAAATACGAGCGACGTGTTGGTTTTAGTGCTATAATCCGGAATAGTACTGGCTTCGTATTGGCTGCTGTTGCAAAAAAAACTGTTGACTTTTTAGGTTTCAATCTAATACTCATGTTTTGACGTTAACAAACATGTGATTAAGAACTAATGACTTACCTGAGTATGTAGTAAAATTGCTGAACAAATCACGAAGAATACTCGAGATGAATTATGGAGAGAAGAGCTTGAAGCATGAAGACCATCAAGATCAATGATACAAGACTTAGTTAGAAAAATGGTAAAAGTATTTAGTCTTATATGAGAGTTTATGCATGCACATCCTATGATCTTTTTTAGGCTCAATTTCTCTAACAAAAAGATTTTTCAAACCAAAGTTCTTAAACTATTTTTCAAAATATTTATTTGATTTGAAAAATTATTTGTACACTTTTAAAATAAGTCCTATGATACAACAATTCTCCCTAAGTTTACATTGTATCAAATTACATAGAGGAGAGATTTTTGTTGAGTGTTTCAATCCAAAAATATACTTTGTATTTGTGAGTTGAGGTTGGCACCGGATTCATAAACAACCCGGTTAGAGGTAAGATTGACACCAGAGTCTAAACAATCCGAAGTTAGGCGTAATAGAGCCGGAGTCAAGACTATTGTAAAGGCTTGAGTATGCCTAAGGAGAAATCACTTGTTTGTACAAGGGTCGGTCAAGCCCACAACTTTGATCCGATAGTGGAAAGCTCAAAGCAAGTTACCGAGGGCCGGGGATGTAGGCAAACCATCGAGTTTGTCGAACCTCATAAAAATAGCGTTTGCAATCTCTCTATCCCTACCTCTTTAATTAATTTACTTTGAGATTGTATTTGTTTACTTGCTATTTTTTACATGCTTTACTCATTATTTGCTTATTCTAGTTGCTTTATTTGAAAAGTTTGCAAAAGATTTTAAAACTCAATTCAGCTCCCTCTTGGGTTAGCTAATCTTGGGATAACAATTGGTATCAAAGCTTGGTGCTCAAATTTTTTGAAAATTATTGACTTAACTGTCTTGAGAAAACTTACCCAGTGAATTCTCAAAACGAGGGGTTTTTCCGTTACTAAACCTCTATTCTTCAATGGAACCGACTTTAACTATTGAAAAAGTAGAATGGAATGTTATCTCTTATCTATGGATTATGATTTATGGTATATTGTTATGAATGGTCCTATTATTCCTAAGAAAAGAAAAGGTGATACTTGGGTTACAAAAACTCATGAAGATTTGG
Organism: Trema orientale; assembly: GCA_002914845.1. Classification (NCBI taxonomy): domain Eukaryota; kingdom Viridiplantae; phylum Streptophyta; class Magnoliopsida; order Rosales; family Cannabaceae; genus Trema; species Trema orientale. The sequence continues at coordinate 1,226,715 of JXTC01000023.1, read as the reverse complement.
ATGAAAAAGACAAAATCATGATTTCTAAAAATGCTAAAGCTAAAAATTATTTGATTTGTGGATTAGATAGAAGCATCTATAATAGTATAGAAAAAGCTTCTAATGCTTTTGATATGTGGAAAATGCTAGAAGTTACACATCAAAGAACTAACTCATTGAAAGAAACGAAAATAAATATGCTCGTGCATCAATATGAGTTGTTCAAAATGAATAGTAACGAAACAATTGCTCAAATGTTTACTCGCTTCACTTCCATTACTAATGCTCTTAATGCTCTTGGTAGAACTTATGATTCAACCGAATTGGTGAACAAGATCCTTAGAAGTCTACCTAAAGCTTATCAAGGAAAGGTGGAGGCTATTAGAGAAGCAAGCGATCTTTCCAAGCTCCCACTTGAAGAACTCATGGGATCACTTATGACTCATGAGATTATGATGAAAGAACACAATCAAGAAGACGAAATTGAGAAGAAAAAGAAAACCATCGCTCTCAAAACATCTACTCAAGAGGAAGAAGATGACGATGAACTTGATGATAGTGAAATTGATGATATTGCCTTTCTCACCAAGAAGTACAAGAAGTACTTAAAATTCAAGAAAGGTAATCCTTCAAAGAAGTACAATAACAACAACAACAACAACAACAAGGGCAATGACTATAGAGAAAAGAAAGCTAAAGATGATCCTATTACTTGCTTTGAATGCAAGAAGCCCGGACACATGAAGAACGAGTGCCCATTGAGGAAAAAGATGAAAAAAAAAGGCTATGAAGGCTACTTGGGATGATAGCAATGAAGAGGAATCCGACGAAGAAACACAAGAGGAAATTGTCAATATGTACTTCATGGCTATTGAAAATAAGGTAAATTCTTTTGGCTCTAGTAGCGATCTACTTGATGATTCTAGTGATGAGTGTGATGAAAATGATTTATCTTATGAAGAATTATTGAATGATTTTAATGTTTTACATAAGAACTATGAAAAACTCATTTTAAAAAATAATATTCTTAAAAAGAAAATTGTTAGCTTGTCAAAAGAAATTGATAATTTTGCTAAAATGAAAGAAGCAAATTTACCTTGTGAGGTGTGTGAAAGGTTAAAAATTGAAAATGCTTCTTCAAATGAACAAGTTTTGGATTTGACCAAAATTGTCCACAAATTTACAAATGGAAAGAAAAATTTTGATTTAATACTTGATTGACAAAGATGTGTATTTGACAAAGGAGGTATAGGATACAAACCATTTATCAAACAAAAATACCTCAAAAGCTATTTTGTGAAAGCCTCCTCTAGTGACACTAAATACACTTGTAACTATTGTAATCAAGATGGTCATACAAGTTACTCTTGCTCTATTAAAAAGAATTTGTACTTTAGAGGAAAGGCAACATGGGTTCTAAAAGAATCTATGACTAACCCTCAAGGACCCAAATTAGTATGTGTATCAAAAGTCAAAGTTTGATTCTTTTTTGTAGGTATAAAAAATGAAGAAGAGTCAAAACTATTGGTTCTTGGATAGCGGTTGTTCCAAACACATGACCGGTGATCTTTCCTTGCTTTCCTCATTTACGAAGAAAAATGGAGGGTATGTCACTTTTGGAGACAAGGCCAAAGGCAAAATTATGGGTATTGGTAATATCAGTAACTCATCTTCATCCATTATTGAAAATGTCTTACTTGTTGATAGTCTTAAGCATAATTTACTTAGTATTAATCAACTTTGTGATAAAAGCTATAAAGTTATTTTTGAATCTTCTAAATGCTTAATTGAGAATGCTTGTTCAAAGGAAGTCATTTTAATTGGAGAAAGAAAAGATAATGTTTACATTATCAATATTGAGAAATACTCTAATCATGACAAATATTTTTCGGTTTTGAAAGATGATTCTTGGCTTTGGCACAAAAGACTTGGACATGCTAGTATGGGAATTATTTCAAAACTTTCAAAGAAAAATCTTGTGAATGGTTTACCAAGTTTGATCTTTGAAAATGACAAAGTTTTTGATGCATGTCAATTTGGAAAATAAGATAAAAGTTCTTTTAAATCCAAGAATTTCATTTCAACTACTAGACCATTGCAACTACTTCACATGGACTTATTTGGACCATCAAGAACTACAAGTCTTGGTGGAAAACATTATGCTTTTGTGATAGTTGATGACTTTTCAAAATTTACTTGGGTTCTATTTTTAGCATATAAAAATGATGTGACCAAAGTTTTTACTACTTTTTATAAAAAGGTACAAAATGAAAAAAGGTATACCATTACTTCTATTAGAAGTGATCATGGTGGTGAATTTGAAACGATAAATTAGAAGCATTTTGCAATGAAAATGGTTTTGATCATAATTTTTCCGCACCTAGAACTCCTCAACAAAATGGGGTTGTAGAAAGGAAAAATAGAACACTACAAGAAATGGCAAGAACTATGCATAATAAACATGCCTTGCCAAAATATTTTTGGGCCGAGGCCGTAAATACCGCTTGCCATATAGTAATTAGCGTAATGATTAGACCCACTTTGAACAAGACACTTTATGAGCTTTGGAAGAATAGAAAACCTAACATTAGTTATTTTAAAGTTTTTAGTTGCAAATGTTTTATTTTGAATACTAAAGATAATTTAGGTAAATTTGATTCAAAATTCGATGTTGGTATATTTCTTGGTTATTCTACTACTAGTAAAGCTTATCGAGTTTTCAACAAACGAACTTTAGTTGTAGAAGAATCTATGCATGTTGCTTTTGATGAGACTAACATTCTCTCCAAGGAGAGAAATATAGATGATGATGATGTTGTAGGTATGGAACAAGGCTTAGATGAGTTAAGCATCAATAAGCCAAAGAAAAAAAAAAAAAGAAGTTCATCTACAACAAGATCAAAATCTTAAAGAAGGTGAACAAAGCGAAAATGGTAAAACTCTAACCCGCCCTCAAGATTTAAAATTTAGTCATGCTCACCCTAAAGACCAAATTCTAGGTGACCCTTTATAAGGCGTCAAGACTAGAACATCACTTAGAAATATTTGTAACAATATGGCTTTTCTTTCACAAATTGAACCAAAAAGTTTTAAAGATGCTGAAAAAGATGAATCTTGGATTTTAGCCATCCAAGAAGAATTGAATCAATTTGAAAGAAGTGATGTTTGGGAATTAGTTCCAAAACCTAAAGATCAAACAATTATTGGAACTAAATGGGTCTTTAGAAACAAAATTGATGAGCATGGGGTGGTTATGAGAAACAAGGCTAGATTAGTGGCCCAAGGTTTCAATCAAGAAGAAGGAATCGATTATGACGAAACCTTTGCACCCATAGTAAGATTAGAATCCATTAGGATGCTCTTAGTATTTGTATGCCATAAAGATTTCATTCTTTATCAAATGGATGTTAAGAGTGCCTTTCTAAATGGATACATTTTAGAAGAAGTCTATGTAGCTCAACCTCTCGGTTTTCAAAATCATAAGGATCCGGATCATGTTTTTAAATTGAAAAAGGCTCTTTATGGTTTAAAGCAAGCTCCTAGAGCTTGATATGATAGATTGAGCAAGTTTTTAATTTCAAATGGTTTTTCAATAAAAAAAATCGGATACTACTCTCTTTATTAAAAAGAATGGGGTTGATATTATGGTAGTACAAATATATGTTGATGATATTATTTGTGGTGCTACTAACGTGTCTCTTTGTAACGATTTCTCAAAATGTATGCATAATTAATTTGAGATAAGCATGATGGGAGAGCTAAATTTCTTTCTTGGTCTCCAAATCAAACAAAGCAAAGAAGGCATTTTTATCAACCAATCAAAATATATCAAGGATATACTCAAGAAATTTGAGATGGAGTATTCAAAGACTATGGGAACACCAATGAGCTCCTCAATGAAGCTCGACAAAGATGAAAATGGTAAAGTTAGATATCACTAAATATTGAGGTATGATCGGATCACTACTTTACTTAACAGCTAGTAGACCGGATATAATGTTTAGTGTATGTTTATGTGCTAGATTTCAAACAAATCCTAAGGAATCACATCTTAGTGTTGTTAAAAGAATATTGAAATATTTGGATAGTACAATGAACCTAGGATTATGGTATCCCAAAGGCACACACTTTAATATTACAAGTTATTCGGATGCAGATTTTGTCGGTTATAGAACCGATCGCGAGAGCACAAGTGGCACTTCTCACTTTCTAGGCTATGCACTTGTATCTTGGTTTAGCAAGAAACAAAATTCAGTTGCTCTTTATACTACCGAAGCTGAATATATATCGGCGGCTAGTTGTTGTGCACAAATTCTATGGATGAAACGAACCCTTAAGGATTTTGGTATGAATTATGATCATGTGCCCATTAAATGTGATAATACTAGTGCTATCAATTTGTCCAAAAATTTTATTTTGCATTCACGTGCTAAGCATATTGACATTAGACATCATTTTCTTCGTAATCATATGCAAAAGGGTGACATAATACTTGAATTTGTTTGTATTGAAAATCAATTAGCGAATATTTTTACAAAGCCTCTAAGTGAAGATCGTTTTTGTATGATTCGTAGAGAGGTTGGTGTGGTTGATTTCAAAGAAATATCTTGACTTGTTTGATTAATGAGCTTAGTTTATTTACTCAAGTTATTATATTTAATTCCATGTTTTTTTTTTGAAGTTTTTTTTAATATTATATTATCTTTGTTTTAAATCTGTGTTAAAAAAAAAAAACGACCGGTAGACCGAAAAGTCCATCCGGTATGTCGATAAATATACCCAGAAAGTGAAAACTTTATGCCAAAATCGGCCTACCGGAAACCAATTTCTGGCCTACCGCTGGCGCGATATTTCGCGATTTTTAAAGCTTTCTGAACCAATTTTTTCTTATTTCTTTTTCGCTCATCTCACTCGCAACACTCTCCACTTTATCCGAAAACTCCCAGTTTCCCTTCTTTTCGTTTTTTCCTCCGATTTTTTCTCAAATCTCTTGATTTCTACCCTCTCACCATCATTTTCTGCCTCAAACCATCACTAATCCTTGATTTCTTTCATTCTTTTCTTCTCACCCATACCCTAGAATTTTTTTTTTCCTTCTTTTTCATCTGTTTCTTTATGGCTCCAAGAGGTCAAGGGTCCAGGAGAAGAGGGAAGGCTCCAAGGCTAGAAGAAGATGAACAACAAACTCATGAACTTCGGTCTAAATCAAGGTTTGATATATCTCTTCTTGAAAACCCAATTATTATACGTAGATATAGAGAACTCATGTCTAAAAGAACAATTATCTAGGGTAGAACGTATAATTTTGCTCACCTAGAGTGTGTTAGGTTTGAACATTTAATGGAACGAATAGGGTGGACATTTTTTTGCCAAATTAGAGAGACCGGGTATAGGAGATTGGTTCGAGGTTTCTATGCTAGTGCTCATATCACACTAGGTATCCACGGGATTCATTGTAGTCTTAAAGGGATTGACTTTACTATAACTCAATCTTTACTTAGTAGGCTCCTTGCTTTACCTATGGATGGGTATAGATTGCTTATCTCCAACACTTGGCCTGTCTTTGATGGTTTTGATCCACAAGATTCCTTACAAAGAATCTGTCTTCCCGATCGATTCTCACCCAAACCTAGGATTACCGATCTTACTCTTGAAGTCCGAATCTTCTTTATGTTCCTCAAGTTTAACGTGATACCTCGGGGTGGTCATTTAGATGAACCTACCTTCATAAACATTTGACTCATAGACTCCATCTTAGTAGGAAGAAAAATTGATCTAACCTATCTTATTGTCCAATCCATCATGCACGTCATTGACAACAAAGATATTGGTAGCATTCTCCCTTATGGCATGATCTTGACCCGAATCTTTCACCATTTTAAGATCAACAGGGTAGATGAATCAGACAGAAAAATTTGGAAGATATCTGATGAGGTCAATTCAAAGTCCTTGCGGCTTATGGGCTTTACTTTAGTAAATGATCAATGGATTCCTAAGGCCCAAGCCGCTCCTGTTGCCCAAGAGGCTCCTGATGATCCAGAAGATCATGATGCTCAGCCTGCTGCTCATGGTGTTCAGCCTGATGCCCCTGCAGCTTTTCCTCCACCATTTTCACCTCATGAGCATTCTTATTTCAATTTTCAAGAGGCTTTTGATTTTCTCAACAACAGGATCAACACTCTTCAGCTTGATCTACAACAACTTCAACTTGATGACGTTGAATACTTTGAGACCTTGCAAGCCCAGGTTCAATCCTCTCAAGATTTTCAAGCTCAACAATTCTAAGCTATTCAAGCAGAACTTCAAGCCTCTCGAGCTTGTCAAGAGGAATTGATGAGGATGCTTCACTCTCATTTCGGGCTTCCCCCTCCTTAGTTTTTTTTTTCTTTTCTCTTGTTTGGTTTTTATGGTTCTGTTCCTAAATTTTTAAGATTGTCTTCTTATGCTTTTGATGTGTTCCTATGATCATAGTGTGCTTCTATCCTCCTTAGTTTTTATTTTCTTTTGGACTCGTTGTAATAGATGCTATTATGGTACTTTATGCTTTACATTTTGTACTCCTTGGTTTTTTTTTTTTTTTGATGATATCAAAAGGGAGAGAAAGAATATTGATTTATTGATTTATTAAGGAAATATATGATAAAATGAGAAATATATGGTAAAATGCTAAGCAATATCTATTTCTCATTAGTTTTCTTATAAGACTCAAAATATGCACTTTTTGAATCTTTAAGTAATTAAGGGGGAGCATCTCTTGCCTTAATTTTTCTCAAGCATATTTTGAGGGGGAGTTTTTGATATGATAAAGGTTCCTATTATCAAATAAATAAATTTTATATTTAAATCCTTATTATATAAATCAAATATTTGTTATCATCACAAAGGAGGAGATTGTTGACCTTTTAAGTTTCAATCTAATACTCATGTTTTGACGTTAACAAACATGTGCTTAAGAACTAATGACTTACCTGAGTATGTAGCAAAATTGATGAACAAATCACGAAAGATACTCGAGATGAATTATGGAGAGAAGAGCTTGAAGCATGAAGACCATCAAGATCAATGATACAAGACTTAGTTAGAAAAATGGTAAAAGTATTTAGTCTTATATGAGAGTTTATGTATGCACATCCTATGATCTTTTATGGGCTCAATTTCTCTAACAAAAAGATTTTTCAAACCAAAGTTCTTAAACTATTTTTCAAAATATTTATTTGATTTGAAAAATTATTTGTACACTTTTAAAATAAGTCCTATGATCTTTAAAAGTTACAAATTTACTTGAAAATATGATTTAGGACAAAAAGAGATTTTCTATTTGCAAACTAAAATTTGTTTTAATATGAACACTTTCTAAATTTTTGTTAAATACTTGTTTTAACCTAAAACAAGTTTGCAATAGTCTAAATATTCCTTTCTAAGTGTTTTCTAATGGTTTTAGAGTGTTTACAACATGTTTATAAATCAGATTTTGAAAAACGCCAAAAGCTGTCAGAATTTACAAAAATGCCAAAAAACTGTCAAAAAACGGGAATTATAGGTAGACCGGAAATGACTACCGGCCTACCGGAAATGGCTACCAGTAGACCGCTCGGTAGACCGAAAAATCCATTTTTGACCTTTATTTTTCGACCGTTACAACCGCACTTCCAATGACTAGTTTCGGGAGTCTACCAGAAACTACCGTTCTACCGGCTAATCTACCGAAAACTCCAGAAATTATGTTAAATTATTTTAAATGGCTAGTTTTCAAATGGGCTTATAAATAGAAGCTATTTTAAGACTTAAATAACCTTTTTGTGCTATTCTACATTATCTTAAACATTCTTACAAGTCTTAATAGCTTATATTTTGTGATCAAACTTTCAAATTCTTTTTCACAAAATCTTTGAGACTAACTAGATTATATCTTGTGCTTACACCAATTCTCCCTAAGTTTACATTGTATCAAATTACATAGAAGAGAGATTTTTATTGAGTGTTTCAATCCAAAAATATACTTTATATTGGTGAGGTGAGGTTGGCACCGGATTCTAAATAACCCAGTCATAGGTGAGGTTAACACCGGAGTCTAAACAATCCGAAGTTAGGCGTAATAGAGCCGGAGTCAAGACTATTATATAGGCTTGAGTGTGCCTAAGGAGAAATCACTTGTTTATACAAGGGTCGGTCAAGCCCACAACTTTGATCCGATAGTGGAAAGCTCAAAGCAAGTTGCCGAGGGCCGGGGACATAGGCAAACCATCGAGTTTGTTGAACCTCGTAAAAATAGCGTTTGCAATCTCTCTATCCCTACCTCTTTAATTTATTTACTTTGAGATTGTATTTGTTTACTTGCTATTTTTTACATGCTTTACTCATTACTTGCTTATTCTAGTTGCTTTATTTGAAAAGTTTGCAAAAGATTTTAAAACCCAATTCATCCCTCTTTTGGGTTAGCTAATCTTGGGATAACAAAAACATAATAGCTCTCTCAAACCAAAGACTGCTGAAGCTATTGCTCTCAGCTTTGGCATAAATTGGGCTACTGAAGTTTTCCCCTCCCTCGAAGCCATGAAAATAGATGCTCAAGTGGTGGTTTCTGCCCTTAAAACCGCCCAGTGCTATTGATCTGAATTGGGTTATTTCCTGAAAGATGTTAATAGTTTATTGACTACTTTTTCGGGTGTTTCAGTTAGCTATGTCCCTAGAAAGTGTAACAATGTAGCTCACAGATTGGCTAAATTAGCACTTAGGCTAGATGATGAACTTTCTTGGATGGAAGAAATTCTTCCTCCTATCATGTCTGCTGTAATTTCTGATTGTTCCATCTAATACAGATATTTTCTCAAAAAATAATACAAAATTACTTATGTGTGGTGGGACCATTGGACTTACCACAGTAGTGCCAAATCCAAATACTCAATGGTTGCTATATATAGTGCTAGAAGGTCAATCACTACCACAGTAGTGCCAAATCCAAATACTCAATGGTTGCTATATATAGTGCTAGAAGGTCAATCACTCTCTTAAATTTGTTTAATATTTGAAGCAACCCTTTATTAGTGTTTATTAGTGTGTGATGTTATATTATATACACTATTTGTCCCTTATAGTACTCCACCAAAAAATCTCTCAAAGTCACTCACGTAAGGAGAGCTTTTGGGTGCAGGTCGAGAACTAATGATCGAATTGTTTAATTAACCATTCGCATCAAAAGAAAACTCTAATCATTTCAACCATAAAACAAATGCTAATAAAAGGGTTTATGGCACAAATGGTCTTTGAACTATCCAATTTGTAGCAATTTGGTCCTTAAAATTCTAATTGCGTTAATTACACTTATGAACTTTCTTATTTGAAGCAATTTGGTCTCTAGTCTGTCTAAATTTCAACCAGTTATTAAATTTACTAAAAACATACGCGAGGAGCACATTGTAAAATATAAAAATGTATTGAAGGAAAAATAGACTGAATATAAGGATTTAAAAAGAATAAAAAATATATTATTTGCATTTTTTAGGATTCTTGGAGTTATAAATTTAGAGAAAATTTTTCTGTAATTGTTTAATTTTATGCTTAAAATTCCTAAATTACCTTTCAAATACACTTTTAGATGCTACCTTACTCCTAATGTACTAGAAATTTAATTACAGATTGTAATTTAAATAATTCAGAAACTGAATTTATTCAAATCAGAAAGTTCAGGAACTTAAATGCTACAACTAAAACTTCGAGAACTAAATTGCCACAAGTCTAATAGTTCAGGGACCATTATTTGTGCCATTAACCTCTAATATGTGCATACAATATGTACTGTATATATAAAACTCACGTGAAAGTTGCAATGTTAGTCTTAATATACACCAAACATTTTGTTGCACAAATATATTCCACCAATTCAATCTCAAGTGATAATCTATTTTTTTCATACCAAACGATGTCAGAATCTACTGTCTTGAACATATGTCGTCATATGATTCTTTCTACTCTTGTTAATATATCTTTGCTATTAGTAATATATATATATGAGCAATGTTATGAGCATCAGTGGTACCTAATACCACAATAACGTGTTTGTTACGGGGTAATTTCAATTAATAAATTAAGTCTCGCATAGGCTCTACTTGAAATGTAATTATAATTAGCTAGTAATAAACTGACACATAATGTGGTGTTGAGCACCATGTGGTATTGAGCACCATGTGGTATACCTCATAGTGTTACTATATATATATATATATATTACTAATTCAGTATGTATTCTTTTTTTTTTTTTACTTATCTAAGTATTTATTTTTTAATATCGTTGGATCTTTATCTAAAGGCTATAATGATTTGAGTTATTAGAAAAAAAATAATAATAATTAGTACACACAATTTAATACTCTTTCTTTCTCTATATTCTACTTTTTTACTATGAAAAGACTTGCAAAATAAATTTTAATTAAGTGAAGCAATACCTAAAAAAAATTCACCTACTGAACTGATCCCATATATATATATATATATATATGTCACGTTAGTAATAGTCTTCATTAGAAACTTTTACCAGTTTATAAACCCATATTATTAAGGTCTTAATTCATGTGAAACACGCGAACTTTCATACTTTGTACGTGTCCCGTTATATGACGTTGAGTAGTACTAGGGATGTTGCTTGATGCTAAAGCTGTGAAGAATCTCCTATATATGATCCTTTGCGCCATATGGTTGACGCAAAGCAATGCAGTCACTCTGTAAATGGAGAATTGGCCAACTTTACTTTTGCTTTTCGGTTGTTTCAAAATTGTGTATACATACAACTTTTTTAAACTAATAATAATTGTAATAAAATATATCTCTCTATCATCTTTTTGAGCAACAAAAAGGAATCGTGTTTTCACACGATCGAATATCAATTAAACCAATTATACCAATCCACATTTCTAGCTTTACCTATTATTTCAAAGCTAGCTTTTGTAGACTTAATTGATTTTGAAATCTCCCACTATCGGGCAATTTCCATGCATGCATGTACGAGATTTTACTGTCCACTTTTGGGCGAAGTTATCATGATTCATGCATCATGTGTCATGAGCTATTAATTCAAATTATTATTATTTTAAATTTCATGAACTAAAGACATTAAACTGTTTTAACTTAGTTTCCCCCATCTATAATATTATTGACCATAAAGGTGACAAGTAATTAATTATTATATGTTATATATGGACTCACATAGTGTTAAGTACTCTTCAAATTACTATCTTAAATATTACATAACAAAAGTGATGATTTGACAAACTTAGGCCAACCCAAGTATCAACTGTAATTGCATGGGAATATCAATGGCAATATGGGAAAAAAACTATAAACAATGACGTGGTTTTGTACAGACGAGAAAAACTTTGCAGATTACAATACAATTTGCGGCGAAGATTGAAGAATTAAGAATCTCGTGACTAAAATAAATATTATAGAAAAGGTATTGTGGTTATGTTTTAACTAAAAAGACTCGTAAAATTTTTTGTCACAAATTAAATTATACACAATTTTATATGATTAACTTATAATTTTACTTACAAATAATTTCGTGATCACCGCTACAAAAAGTTGTAACTATAAGTAATATATTAATGATGAGTTATTTCTAAATAATACTTCTAGTCACACACAAATTTTGAGTACCTACTCGCACTAAATTTCTACACTTTTTTGGATGAATAATGTTATAAGGCATCAGTGGTGCCCAGCACTACACTGATATGTCAGTTTGTCACTGGCTAATCATAATTATAATTTAAGTGGGGCCCATGTGGGACCCAATTTATTAATTAAATCATCCAGTGACAAACAGACATGTCACTGTAGTGCTGGGCACCACTGGTGCCTCATAGCATTGCTCTTTTTGGATAGTGGTGAGTGTATTATTCTCCAATAACCAACGTTGACTGTGCACCAAAACTAAGACATGCATTGATGGCAGGTAGCCAAATATATACTACTTTTTGGGTATTAAAATTTAAGAAAACTAGATATTGCCCTAGCTATAGGCAGGGCATTCATTCATGCACACTGTTGGTGAAGAAGGAAGCGACACATATAGGAGAGATCATGTCTGGAAAATTGATTTCAGCCCTACAAAATGGATTTAATGGAAGTGCACTGCCAATATATTTGGTTCGTTTCGCTTTTTTTCGGCTATACATATGTACTTCAAAGGAAAGTCATGTATTATAAATTATTCCTAGCTCTGTATGAGAAATGAATTAAGATAAAGAACAAAAAGAAATTAAAAATAAAAATAAGAAAGTGAAAGGAAATAACAGTGGTAGATTCTTGCATCGAATTTTGGCCCTACAAGACGGGATTACTCGAGTGTAAGAATTAGGCACATGACAGGGCCAAGACATTAGAATTTAGAATATGGATAACTCTAGTTCACGCCAAAGTCTTGTGAATTGGACTATCAAATTTTGTTGATTAAGCACCAATATTGATGTGACTAAGATCGATGTAGCCGAAGTTTTTAGGTTCGCAGAATTTGGCATTTGGCAGCAGCTAGCAATATACTTCGAAAAAAAGGTGCACTTTAAGTGTTGTGTTTCAAAATTCCCCTAGTGCAATGCCAAATTTTCAACTCTTAAAATCGTTGACATCTTCACCTCCAGCTAACCCAATCCCCCACATCACTTTGGTCCATTACTGAAAAAATAAATAAATTGAAGGATAATATGCTTTTGTGGATTATATGGAGAGTATACATCTAGCTATATAGGATATATTGGAGGGTGGATAAGAGTGAAAATTAGCTCTAATCACACAATGAATGTCAACCGTACAAAATGTGGATGTGGGAATGCTATGTATACGGTATTTTGTTATGATCTTGGGAAGGTCGTATCCTACAACGCTATATATATATATATATATATATATATATATATATATATATATATTTACAACAACGGTAAATCCTCGTGAAATACGACAAAAGTACTCTCCACTTGACTTGACTCTTCAATGCGCCTTTAAAATACTAACTCTACTAGGTACTTTGTCATTTATCGATTGGTAAGTATAATTTACATTGTTCGATTTTGATCTAATATCTATTATTTAATGGGTTGTTGGCCAAAAAATAAAATAGTTATCATTGATTAGATTTTGTACATAACCCATAATCTATACAAATGCATTAGTGATTTTACAAAAATCACCATTTGAGTCTTGTCTTATATATATATATATATATATATATAGGGCACCAATCCAGTAGATATTTTTTTTTTTACCTATGCATAGGTATCAATTAGGCCAATGAAAAAATTTTTTGCATATTTTTTTATATTAAAAAGTAAGATAGAGAAAAAATATTAATAATGCACGTCTTTTCATGCATCTCATTTTAGCCGTTAGATCATGGTTAGATGAGGATCCAACGACTAGAAAAAAAATACCTACACATATGTAAAAAAAAAAAATACCTACCGGATTGGCAACCATATATATATATATGTATATATATATATAGACATATTAATGAGTAATTCCTAACAAGAAGAAAATCAAAGTTAACCAGATGAATCCTAACAAGTTAGGTTGGAATCTCACAGACAAACTTAACATGTGTGCAATAACTCCAAACCAAAAGTCTTTATAAATAAAAGAGAGAAAAGATACAAAATGTTCATATAAAGGGGGGGGGGGGGGGGCACGTATAAAATAGAAAAATAACAACTAACTAATGTGTCTATATATAATTAATGTACAATAGTCACAGATGATATATTATTTGTGGAACAAATGAGATACATGGTCACTTCCGAAAGGGAAAAAAAATGAGATACATCACTAATTAATTGACTCTTTGTTGCAGCTAGCAATATAGCATTATCGTTAAATAATCGTACCTTTTCTCTTTTTGTTTCTTTAGTGAATCACAACTATTTATACTTAGAAAGACAGTACTCTTATGTACTAGATGTTGAACAAATTAAATGTATTGGTCCACTTATTATAACAGGTTAACAACTACATGTATTTACTTTCCCATGTAATTTATGTAATATACTTCTCCTTCAGTTTCGTTTTTTCTTTTTTTTTTATTCCTTTTCTTTTTTATTTATCGTTATATAACAAAGAAGAATTTATACCACGTTCAAGAGAAAAAAACAAATATATGCAAAGGGCCCAGTGCATTCATTTATTGCCTCCTTTCAGTTATTTTGTTTGGACCACACTAATATAGATGTATTTATGGTTTACAATTATTTAAAAAAATTGCACTTGATGGTTAAACTGGGCATGTACAATGCACATCGACACTCAAACAGTCCTTTCTCACATGAAATATAAATAAGAGGCATGGCAAAAATGTTCTTGAGAATTAATATAGGGATTGTACATATAACTCTTTTATCTCTTGTCGTTCTTTTTCATCTTTAATGTCTTCGAAGTTAATATCGTCACCCAAATTAATTCCAAAAAGAAGTTCAGCGGCTAAAAGTGGTAGTTAATAGAGTATTTAAAAAAATGGTATTAACTTTAATTAATGTTCTTTAAAAAGAGAAGATATTTGACTACTTAACCCGCTAGACGGCTGGTAGTCATTTTTTTTCCTTTTATACATGACCGGCAGTCATAAGAGTATTTATAAGAAATGTCCTTTTTTAGATCAATTTAAAAAATGGCCATTTTTTATACCTATTTAATAAATAGCTGTTTTATAATTTTATTTTGATAAATGACAGTTTTCTAATTCATCAATTTTTTTAAAAAAAATAAATCAATTTTACACAAAATAAATCATTTTTATACAAAATAAATCAATATATTCTAACCTATTAAATATGAAAAAGGGCCATTTTTCAAATAATTTTAAAAATCTATCTATTTTTTAATAGTATTTAAAAAACAGCCATTTTTCAAACAATTATATAAAATTCGGCCATTTGGCTAAAAACCCTGGTCATAAAATGTATCCTGTCACAAAAAGTTTAACATAAAATTATCATTTGGTCCCAAAGCAAGCCCAGTCTCGTCTGCCCTTTTGTAGAGAAAATAGAGCGGCAGTTCTTTTTTTACTCTTCATTTTAATAAATGTCCCCCTTTTTTCTGGTTGTAGCCAAAATTGCTCATATTTATTTTTACACTTGATATATCCACTTAATTATACCTGCTTTAGCTTATGTATTGAATATATTAGGTATTTTAGTGAGTAAATCGTATTATACATTTGCTATATCCACTATATACCAATAATTATATTTACTTAAAATGGGCTCAAAATTTGACTAGTTTCTGAGAAATTGACGCTTATAGCCCATTTTTGAGGCATTTGGACTTTTTTAATCCACTTTTTCAGAATGACTTTTCTAATCTTATTTGGGAAAGAAAAAGTCTAAAAGGCCCTTCAATTACACTGTCCATGTCAGTCTTTTGTGCTCTGTTTTGTTGTATTTTTTAATTTATTTGTATTAAAATATTTGAAAACCCTGAGTATTTCCTCCTCCATTATTGCTACGAAACCCTCTTGAGTATTAATCAAACCTTTCTTTCCAAACAGTTTGCAATGGCTAAAACAAGAGGTGCTAAAACTCAGAGAACTTCGAGAAAGAAAAACAGTGGAAGATTTCGACTTCGTGGAGTCGCCACAAGTGGCTTTACCTAGGACCTCGCCGAAGTTGAAGAAGAAGAAAGCGGAGGAAGATGGTACTGAAACCGCATCTACACCATTGGCTACAACAAAGACAGCGAAAAATGAAGAAGAAGACAACATCTGTGGTGAAAAAATTAGAGCCCAAGCAGAAGGTAATTTTGGATCTAGTTTGAGAAAAAATTTAATTTTTTTGATATATTTGAGGAAATAATTGAGTCACAAATTTAAAACCCCAAGTCATAAAGAATGGCTACTCGGAGATATAGTGACTATTTTGGGTTATGTTTATTTTATGTTTGATGATAATGTGTGAGAAATATGATACTGGTAAGAATGTTTTTAATTTTATCGATCACTTTAGTTTGTTAAAGTAAATAATTTTAGGTCTATATGTATTGAAGTAGGTAATCACCTAAGCTAATCAATAGATTTTGAAACATATATTTGTATGTATTTTTATGAAAAAGCCTATGTATTTTTGTGTTGATGGCCATAATGGTCTGTAAACAAGTCTGTGACTTTGTCACAATTTTATGAATGTCAAGAATTTTGTAACTGTATGTAACAAAGAAATGGTCCGATGCTTTGTAATAATAGTTTACAAGAAAATATGTAACTCTGAGTAGGGGTGTTCAAAAAAATCGCCAAACCGTGGAAACCGCCCAATCCGCGTAGTTTTTTTTTTTAAATGGCCGGTTACGGATTAGAAAATATGAAAACCGACTTGGCCGGTTTAGTTTTCGGTTTTAGTAAAATTCGGTCGGATTCAAATCGAACCGGCCAATAAGTTTATACATGTATTTTTTTTAAAATGTATATTAATAGTTAAAAATTTAAGCTTATTCATTCTAATTGAGTAATGATTACTCTTAGCTTATTTAAGACTATGTTACTTAAGACTCTTATGATATTTTAGACTTTAAGTCTTGTTGTTGTGATATGTTTAAGATTAAAGACTTTAAGTTTACTACTCAATTTTGATTAAGTTGTAAGTTGTAACTAAAATTTAAGTTTACTATGACTTCGATTTGGTTATAGCTTTTAACTATGTTATGGTTTCGTTTTATATTTGGACTTTATATTTTAGATGAAATATGATTATGATATGAGCTTAGTTGATATTGTATTAATTCAAATTTTGTAAGTTTTCAAACCGAGGAAACCGCCCAAATCGGCCGCAAAAATATAGGTGCGGTTTGGCCGGTTTGAATCGATAAACTCAAACCGCACGGATTGGTAAACCGGCCAAACCGCACATTCGGATTGGTTTCTGGATTGACGATTTAGACCGTCCAAATCGGCCATGAACACCCCTAACTCTGAGTCACAAATCACGTATAGTGTGGAACTGTCACAAATTTATGACATGTAAAAGTTATTGAATAAAGTAGTTACATGAGCCACAAATCATGTAAGAAAGAGGATTTTTATAAAAAAGCCTATGTGTTTGTGTGTTGATGGCCACAATAGTTTGTAGATAAGTGTGACTCTATCACAATTTAATGAACATCAAGAGTTTTGTAATTATATGTAAACAAGTGTGTCTTTATGTCACAAATTTGTAATAAATAGTCACAGTACACATTTTTGTCTGCCAGTAACAAATAGTTGGACACATAGTCAGACATACTTAGTGTCCTTCTGCTTCTTATTTTTTTAATTAAGATAAACCAACTCTAGCTTTTCCTAAGAAGTAAACGTAAATATCAAAGTAAGATATATTGTGTCTTCGTATCACAAATTTATGACAAATGGTCACAAGTCAAATCTGGGACTATTACGTCAGCATATATCTACCCAGAAAGTAACTAACAAATCCATACCCAGTTACTTCTACCATCTTCCCTAAAGTAACAATTACTCAGTTACTTCTAACCTTCAATGAGAGATGGGTATGACCCAAAAAAAAGATACATACCTCTTCTTTGTAGAATCTATGCGAACCAAAATAAGACGATGCGAGAGATAAAGAGATGGGTATGACAAAAACACAAAGAGCGATATGGGCAGAGGAGAATAGAGCTAAACGACTGAGTATAGTCGAGAGAGAGAGAGAGAGAGAGATAGGTGGCTGGAGTTGAACGACTGAGTACGATCAAGAGAGAGAGAGAGAGAGAACGATTGAGAGGGAAAATGTTAGAGAAAAGTGAGGAGGGAATCTATTTGTACATCACATACCTAAAAAGCCTATATTTGCAGCAGGACATATTCGGAAACTTGAATGTTTCTCTCTCTAAAATGAGCTAAAATTGTCAGAAATTCGCACTATAAAAGTCGTTTTGAAATAGTGGATTAAAAAATCCAAATGCCTTAAAAATGGGTTATTTGCGTCAATTTTCCTAGTTTACTCTGAGTTTGGCCTAGTTTCGTATAATCAAACTTTTAGCCCCATATCCTAACTTGACTCGTTAGTTAACTATTTGTATTTTATTTTTTGTTTTCCTTTTAAATATTAATCATTCTTCTCGTATATATTGTGAAGTTCTTTTTTATTGGTTTCTTATTATGAGCCTATTTAAGTTAGCTTTTACTTCTACTTTAGATGAAGAGAAGTTTAAATCATAATTTTCAGTATATTATTTGAATGATATATTTAAAAATTTAATTTTAGAATCTAAATGATATTTTTTTCTTATTTATGAATATTAGGATAAATATAGAAATATAAATTCTCATTTAGACATCAAACAAAAAATTTTCATGTTTTATTTAAAGCTCTTCCTAAAGAAGCTGTGTGAGTTTTACTTCCTCTAGAAGAGCTTTTAAAACTTTTAACTCTTTTGATATCTTACACAATCAGGCTCTGTTTTTGGGCTCAGGAAACCAAAAGTCAGCTTTTAAAAGTTAATTCAAACATACGCTATATTTATATATGCTTTGTATATGTAAATATACAATAAATTGTATTCGGCAACTCGAAAATATTATTTTGCTATCCATTCACTAAAAGTGATCAGACACACTCCCTATTATAAAACTTTTTCCCTGTTAAGTTCTTATAATAAATAGACCCTTGTTTCACTTTACTTATAATAAATGATCATTTTTCCATACATATATAGTTGAGTACAGAATTGAACATGGTCGAGTATACAATTGAATGAGATCAAGTATGATCGGGAGAAGCTACTTTGCAAAGAATTCAAAAACATGTGTTTTATTTTATTTTTTTTCACTAAAAGTTACTTTCAGAAATGGTATATTTTGTGAAGGAAACCTTAAAAAGTATATCTAATATATTATGAGTCCCATTAAATCCCAAACGGCCATAAGTTCCCTAACAACCAAACTAGAAATAAAATCTGGCAAAGGGCACCAAGGCTCATGAGTAGAATGGGCAACATGAGAAGTTTGATTTACAACTTGTGATTCATATGTAATGGACCACATGCGATTAACGGAAAAGGTTTTTTTTTATAATTTATGAGCAAGATAACTTTTTTTTTTTTTTAAGTTTTTATTTTTACGTTTGGTTCTCTCTGTGTGGATGGTCTTCAATTCAAATCCATACCACACCACACCTTCAATATTGAAATTTTATATTCAAAACCTTTGCCTTAATTGGAAAAACAAAATATACATTCATACAAGGAACTAGCAAAGGAATATATTTTATTAGGGAACTCTGGTTCTTGGATAGTTTTCAATTTAAATTCATATCACACTACACCTCCAATATTGAAATTTTGTATTCAAAATACCTGCCTTAATTGGAAAAACAAAATATAAATATATACAAGGAAGTAGCAAAGGAATATATTTTATTAGGAGAAGAAGCATTACCACTTTACAAATAGGATTACATTACCTAGCCATTAAAGGACCTCTTTCAGCCAAACTAGAGTTTGAGCTTCTGGAAAAAAAGAAAAAAAAAAAAGGTGGTGAATCATATTTCTACTCCGAATTTGTGAGCTTTAATTACTTCACTCAAAAAAAGAAATATGACGTATTGCAGGCTTTACCATTGCATTCACTAGACATGTACGGGACATGCCTTATAAATTTTTTATTTTTTTATAGTAAATGAATTTTATAATAATTATATTTTTGCACCCTATATTTTTAACTATTTATCTATTTTATATATTGTATTTATGTTATTATCAATACTAACATTCAGATTTAAAATTTGTAATAAAATTATATCATTTTTGGGTCAAACATTAATTTTGACTATATAGTTTACCAGAATATTTTTTTTTTAATTTCAAACCTATATATTTAAAAAGAAATTCAAATTTAAAGGTTATTTAAAATTAATAAGTAAAGCTAAATATTAAAAAAGAAATTATAGGCTTTTGCATTTTTTTCTTTTATTATTTTTAAATAGATTGTTTTGAAGATATATCTTTAAATTTTGAAAAGTTAGAGATAATACATATTTGTTATAAATTTAAATTTAAAGGTCAATATCTTTTCAAAAAAAAATTTAAAGGTCAATATTAATAATAACCAAAATCTAAAATATAAACAAAAAATCAAAAGTGTAAAGTATAAAAATGTAATTATTCCTTGTTAAAAATCAATGAAGATCCTGCTAAATAACATTTTGAGATATTTTCTATCATCATTTTTAGCAATAAAAGTATTACAGACAAGCCAATGGCTTAACTTTAGAGGTGGCAATTTTGTAGCCAACTTAAAACTCTGCACGTTAACTGAATCCACAAAATTGACTCGAATAATTAATTTTTTTATTTAAAATTCATCGTGAAATAATCAATTATTTCATAAAAATATTTGTAATGAATTTCTAGTAAATAAAAAGAAAAACGCAAAATTAATAAGCTAACTTGTCTTAGTACAATAAAACATATGTTGTTTACATGTGTTCTTTTTTTTTTTTTTTTGATAAAGTTTACATGTGTTTTGATGCATATATCTAATGACGTTTTTATTATACAGTGAGAGTGAGACGTGATCAACTCAAAAATAAATAATATTTAATTAAGTTTACACGACACAACATAGATTGTCACTCTTATTTCAACAAAAAAATATATATAAATATATATATATTTTTACTCAAATAGGGTGATGTTTCAATGGAGATTTTTGTTTTTACTCTATGGATGGGTACTCTAATTTGGGCCATTGGATTGTAATCTAATGGCTATAATAATATTAGTAGATTTATTAAAAATATTATTATAATTAATAAATATATAAATATAGAAAGTTATTTAAAATAAAAAAGATGGGTAACCTGATGAATTGGTTAATTTATTTTATTTTACTTTATTTTATAAGAAATAAAATTAGTGAAAAATACTTAATAACCCTAAATTACTCTTAACTATCTTATTCGTAGGAAAAAAAAAAAACAACAACAACAAAAGATGTACAAATTTTAAGCTATTTGACGCATAATTTTTTTTAAAACAAATTTTCTTTCAATGTAGTTGTTTTATTCATTTTTTATTATTTAAAAAAACAACTTATTCATAATATGAAAATTATCCTACCTTAGATTTTACCGATAAAAAAAATTTATTAAATATTGAAGATACAATAATACATATAGTTTTAAATTAAAGGTAATTAAAAAATTAAACTTTAAATTAAATTTTTAAAAAAGAAATAAATAAAAAAAATTAGAAATTAATATATTGAATAAGATGACTTATTATTGTAGGTTTGTTTCCAAATTAGTCAAATTTACCCATCCATGGAGCAAAAACAAAAATACCCATTGAAAACTCACCCAAATATATATATGTACAAATAGAAATAACATTTAGGGATAATCAAGCCTTGATTTACACGTAGTAAATTGTACAATATTGTTTTTGATATTAGTTACAAAAGTTTTCCATTTATAATATACTTTGCAATTATAGTGACATACTAGCTACAATATAATGATAAAATAAAGAGGAATAGGAAAAACTAGACCCTCGAAAATGGACTTTTAAGTAGATGATCACTTTTTAAAATTTTCTAAATTGGTTTCGTGATGGACTTAAAAAAAAAGGTTATTTTGTAAATAGTTTTAAAAAGTATATAATTTTCTCCAAACATTTGGTACGCTGTATTGTACTATATTGTATTGTAATGTATTATATTAAATTGTATTGTATTATTCTATTATAGTCCATATTTAGTTTTGTATTATATTAATACTTTGTATTAAAATATATCATGATTGGTGAGTAGTTATATTGGATTCTTAATAAATTTTGAATGTGATATTTTTTAAAATAAATATAGGAATTTTCAAGGAAAAAAAAATAGACCAAGTTAATTTAAAAAAATACCATTTTTAAAGTTCAATTAGAAAATACCATTTAAAAAATATTATTTAGAAAAATACCAATTATAAGATTACGACTTTTCAAAAATTGAATTATTAAATACCAATTTTCAAATATATATTTAGAAAATATCATTTCAAATGTATTTAGAAAAATACTACTTTGGAAAGGGATAAGTGATATGAGGGAGGAAAAAAAGAGAGAGAAAGTGAAGTGAGAGAAATTAAGGAGAGAGAAAATAAGGAAATTATGTAGGGTAGACTTAAAACAATACGATATAATACAAACCCATTTCACGTATTAGATAATACTTACCATGTTATATTAGATTTTGATATTATATAAAATTAAATAGAACAATATAAAAGCACAATCAAATAAAGTATAAATTTAATTAATAAAAATACAAATTCTTATATAGTGTACCAAACATGATAAGTTTTATCCAAAAAGACAGAAAATGTATTTTGTAAGAATTTCTAAAAATTTACTAGAGCATATTAAATAAATATATTAGATGCTTTTTTTTTTTCAAAATTTCATTCACTTATATAGGCCAATCGACAATTTAAAAGGGTAAATAATCTTCAAATTTTAAACTTCAATTATGATGATATATGTGAATCCGGTCACATTGGATAATCACAAATAATAAAGGGTAAATAATCTTCAAATTTTTAACTTCAATTATGATGTTATACGTGAATTCGGTAACATTTGATAATCACAAATAAATGTTTTATTAATGTTTGAGGTTTTTTTTTCTTTTTTTTGGAAAACGCTAGAGTTTGTTTTTTTTTTTTTTTTCTATTTTCATATTATCCCATGACAATAAATAGAAAGTAATTTCATTTATTTTTAAAGAAAAATTTGACCGACTAGGAATAAGGAGTAGGAACGGAAAAAAGAAAGAGAAGGGAGGTGAGTAGGAGTAAAACTTCGGGGAATATGCTTTTGCTAAGAGAGATTCCGTACACATTGACATTCACATATAAGTTGTTATTGAAGAGAGTCCGTTGCAGTTAAATACGGAACCAAACCCTTCCCTCCCTCCTCCGTCTCCATGCTCTCACACACATTCTCCTTCTCATTCTCATTCTAATCTCTCTCTCTCTCTCTCTCTCTCTCTCTTTTCTTTCTCTCTCTAAATTGTTCGAAAAAGAAGATCTCAGCAGCGTTATAGGAAATTCAATAAAAAGTACGTATCTCTTCTCTCTTTTTCTTCTTCTTCTCCTCTCTCCCCTGTTTCCTCACTCTGTTTTTTTTTTTTTTTTTTTCCAACATATATATATATATATATTCACTTACGCATTTTTTTATTACTCTGCTTCATTTGGCTCTGACAAAACGCAGAGACTATTTCTTGTCGTTCAAAATAGCACTTTTTTTAAGTTATTTGCTTGTTTATGTTCTTCTCTTCTTCTTCCTTTTTTTTTTACCCTTTTTCTTTTTCTTTTTCTCAAGATTAACTGTAGAGGACTATTATTCTCTTTTCAGCTTAGTACGGCAATAAAATTGCTTCATCTATCGTATGATCTTGAACAACTAAATATTGGGTTTTCTTCTTTTTTTTTTTTTTTCCTTTTCTTTTGCTGTTTCTAACAGCATATATACTTATTTCCATCACAAATAATAACTAAAAGCACAAAAATAAAGATGTGACATGTTCCGTATATAGCCTCACTTCCGTGAAACCCGTGATTTCTATTTTGTGCGTGAATGGTTAAAAACACAGCAATTCTAGAGGAAAAACTAGTATACCTCTTTAATTTTTCTTCTTCAAGAATATTCCCCACTTTTTCATAATTTTTCTTTTTTGAAAAGAAAAACAGAGATGATGAGTTATGCATGCAAGAGTTGATAAAGGTCCCAAATAAAGAATTCTGGGTTTTCATTTTCTTAAGCTTTTCAAAACGTAAAGCTAATAAAATAATGGGTTTTAACTATTAGTTTTTTAAGTTTTGTATCTTTTTTTTCTCATGATAATTAACAAGTCTTTGGGGGGTCTTCCCGTTATTTCAACCATTCGAGGTCGTTTTTTTAGTGTTTTTGACCTCTTGTTCTTCCAATAACTCAAATCCTTGACCTCTACATTCTTCTTCGTTTTATTTACAAAGAAGATATGCATGAAAACTTATTTGTCTCGTTATTAATTTTCTACAAATTTAAGCGCTTTGGAAAACAAGTAGGTGTAGTTGCAGCCTTATCAATATTGACCAGTTTGACCCATACCCGCGTCTCTCTATTATTTGTTCCCACAATTTATTTATTCTCCCATATCTGTTATTCTTGTCGTTTTCATTCAAGACTTGTAATGACTTTTCAACACCATAAATAATAAACTATTCACAATCATGAATAATACTAGAATAAAAAAATTTAAAATTAAAATCTACACAAGTCCATGTGTTCCCTGATTTCAGCTACATCTCCCCTTTTAACATCAAAATCGTTCATCACTGGCTTGTACGGTCTCAATTTCACTTTATTGGCTTACTCTCAAAGACTTTTAATGTAGCTCATTTACTCAATAGTCGTTGTCCCACATTTCCTTTCGGTCTATTTCGTCCTAAATACTGGTCTTCTCACTTATATGGTCCTGCTCTTTTGTTTTGGTTGGAAGTTGAAAACTTTGGCCACCCTTTTTTCTTGTCGTTTTCCCAATTAGCTGATCTTCTTCGTCTCTTTACGCAATCACGAGTCTAACGATTCAAACTCGGCCGAGTCAATTACCGACTCAGTTCTTTTCTTATGTGAATATCAAGTTTTGAATACGCTTATAATAAAAACACTCTTTACACATAAGATTTTTACTTGCTCATTGGTTTTGTAGACATACCATTATTTCATTCTTTATACTAGATCTTATTTGAATCACACACCTTTATTCTTACATAAGGAATAAGACTACATAATAAATCATAGTTGTCTATTAGAGTTGGCACTCATTATTGATAGAATCCTACTATTCATATGCAACACTGACAATACTACATGGACTTGAATTTACCATGTTACAGTCAAAATTATATATCGTCACATAATCATAGTTGTGTATTAGAATTGGTGTCTATTAGAGTTGACACTCACTATTGATAGAATCCTACTATTCATATGCAACAATGACAATACTACATGGACTTGA
Source organism: Trema orientale (assembly GCA_002914845.1). Taxonomy (NCBI): domain Eukaryota; kingdom Viridiplantae; phylum Streptophyta; class Magnoliopsida; order Rosales; family Cannabaceae; genus Trema; species Trema orientale. The sequence goes on along the minus strand of JXTC01000023.1, from coordinate 1,201,715 downwards.
ATTTACTATGTCATGGTCACAATTATATATTGTCACATATCTAATGTTGTCACGTATAATAATTGTTATATTACAACCATGATAACGAGCCATTTTCTGAAGTCACATATTTATTTTCTCTCTTATTTTTCAGGACAGAACAAAGCAAGCTTCTAAGAACTTGATCTAATCATGGCGAGGGAGCAATTACAGGTGCTTACAGCACTTGACGTGGCCAAAACCCAATGGTACCATTTCACGGCCATAATCATCGCCGGAATGGGATTCTTTACCGACGCATACGACCTCTTCTGCATCTCACTCGTCACCAAACTTCTCGGCCGTATATACTACCACGAGGAAGGATCTTCAGAGCCCGGAAAGCTTCCTTCAAACGTCTCCGCCGCTGTTAATGGTGTCGCCTTCTGCGGAACTCTTTCCGGCCAGCTCTTCTTCGGTTGGCTCGGAGACAAATTAGGCCGAAAAAGGGTCTACGGCATGACCCTCATGCTCATGGTGCTCTGTTCCATCGCCTCTGGCCTCTCCTTCGGCAAGGATGCAACCTCTGTCATGGCTACGCTTTGTTTCTTCCGATTCTGGCTAGGCTTCGGCATTGGCGGCGACTACCCTCTCTCCGCCACCATCATGTCCGAATACGCCAACAAAAAGACTCGTGGCGCTTTCATCGCCGCCGTCTTTGCTATGCAAGGTTTCGGAATTTTGGCGGGAGGGATGGTGGCGATCATCGTCTCTTCGGCCTTCAGGGCCAAATTCCCCGCTCCGGCTTACGAAATCGATGCGGTTGCATCGACCGTGCCGGAATCGGATTACGTCTGGCGGATAATTCTTATGTTTGGAGCTCTCCCGGCTTTGCTTACTTACTATTGGCGTATGAGGATGCCGGAGACTGCTCGGTACACAGCTCTTGTCGCCAAGAATGCGAAACAAGCCGCCTCCGATATGTCTAAAGTTCTCAAGGTCGAAGTAGCGGCCGAGCCAGAGAAAGTAGAGGATTTGGATCAAACAGAAGACGGTAAATTCGGGCTGTTTTCGAAACAGTTTCTTCGCCGCCATGGCTTACATTTGCTTGGAACAACAAGTACTTGGTTTTTATTGGACATAGCTTTCTACAGCCAAAATCTATTCCAAAAGGACATCTTTAGCGCCATTGGTTGGATCCCGAAGGCCAAAACTATGAGTGCTCTCGAAGAAGTCTTCAGAATCGCCAGGGCTCAGACTCTCATAGCCCTCTGCTCTACAGTTCCGGGTTATTGGTTCACAGTGGCTTTAATTGACAAAATAGGGAGATTTTCAATCCAAGTGATGGGGTTTTTCTTCATGACAGTGTTCATGTTCGCCTTGGCCATTCCTTACCACCACTGGACTCTGAAAGACAACAGAATCGGCTTCGTTGTCATGTACTCCCTCACCTTCTTCTTCGCCAACTTCGGCCCCAACGCCACGACATTCGTCGTCCCGGCCGAGATTTTCCCGGCGCGGCTGCGGTCCACTTGTCACGGCATATCGGCCGCGGCGGGAAAAGCCGGGGCCATCATCGGGGCTTTCGGGTTTCAGTACGCTGAACAAGGGATTGGGGTGAGGAACACACTGATAATTCTTGGTGTGGTGAACTTCTTGGGAGTGCTCTTCACGTTCCTGGTGCCTGAGTCTAAGGGGAAGTCCTTGGAGGATTTGTCAGGAGAAGGTGAGGCTGAAAATGGAGAAGTTCCAGAGTCAAGGCAGTAGTGGACTATGGATAATATTGTACTGTGAAAAGCTCTGCTATTAAAGCTTAGAGTTTTAGCCTTATGATCGAAATGATTAAAAGATTCTTGTTGCCCCTTTACTTTACATGCTTTATGAATTTCGATATTTTGTTCTAGAATAGTATACTGTTCTTGTGATTTCATTTTGGAGATATATATAAAATATATATATATAGGAGGACTTCTCAATAGTTACAATTTTTTTGTTACCATGAATGGATACTAAAAAAAGTAGTGATAGCATTAAATTTTTTTTATGGTAAAAAATAACATTAAATTTTTTTGGCCAACCACCAAATTAATCACCACTCTAGGATATTAGATCTAACGGCTTAAACCATTGTAACCATTCATGGGTAAATATTGTTGTAACCATTTAACTTTTGTTGTTCAAATAGTTCACACAACAATTGTTCTCTTTTTTTGGCATAATTTTCCCTTCTGATATTATATTTTCAATTTCTTGTATACGATTTCTAAATTTGTAACCTTAACACATTTTGCTCTGTCCAAGCAACAGGAGAGCATATGAGAATTTTCAGACAGTTTTTTTTTTTTTTTCCCAATAAAACCAATGTCCACAACAATTATATTATTTATTTATTTATTTATAATTAATGGTTAGTTGTATATTATTTATTTGCTCTATTTAAGTTCTTTCCTAGGGTATGCTGGTGATATTACATGAATTATTATTCAGAGCCATTATTGTGAAGACTTAGCTACTTGGATTAAAATTAACAAATAACAATTTTAGCAAATTTTCACACATATAAGGGGAATGATTTACTTGAAACTTGTTCCGGGTACCAAGAAGAACCAAATACCGGTGTTTTATATTTATGCCTTGTGTAAAAATCAAGAGAGAATTAGCTTTATAGTCATAGCTTGTCTCTTCTTCATTTTTGCAGCTTGGTTCTTTGAGTGTATGATAAAAGTTACATAACGTGTATCCCAGCTTTGTGTTTTCTTTTTTTTTTTTTTTTTTTCCCACTATGAAAGAACCTTGAATCTTATGACACCAAATTGGACGTCATTTCACTTTTTAATCACAAATTTCATAATACTATAGCTAGCCAGATATTTTCTTCAGTTCTTGGTTTGATTTGAGGCATTGCCCATTGAGTCTGAATAGACAAAGAACAAGAATCCAGTTTCTTTTTTTGAGCCTTATATGATCTTTCCACAACCCTTAATGTAGAAAGAAAAGAAAGAAAAAACAGCCAAATCTTAGGACATAAGATTCTTCTCGTGTCCATTATTTATTTGTTGGGTCTATTTAACATCAACATGTCAATGTCTCATTGGGCCCGGACAATGAACATTAGTTTGCTTCAATCTAACATTCAAAGGGTCCCTTAGTTTTGGACCTTTACTTTCATAGATATTCCAATTAGTAGCGTTCCTATTATACGCGGAGAAGTTTGAATGAGATATTTTTCCGGCCAGTCGTAAATATTAAAGAAAATACTTTTAGCTGTGCTAAAGGAAAGATCTGCAGTAGCGTAAAGTAGCAGAATGTTTAGTAAACTGTAATTTCAAAGTGTTGTGACTTGAAAAAGCTGTATTAAAGTGTTTAGTAAACTATATAACTGAATTGTTGTGCAAATATAAAATGACCAAAATAAACATCATTATACAATTATGCATATTTATAGAAAGAGCTTATTAATATTTTTTACAATTATGCATGTTTGTACATACTAAAGATATTAATATTTTTTTTAAAAAAAATTGATATGAAAATAAATTTAATTAAATTAATTACTCAATTAAATTTATTTTATTTTATTTTAATTTACTTTATTTTCATCTGAATTTAAAATTTCAATAAAGAATCAATTTGGTTACTTCAAAATAATTAATACGAATAGTATTTTAGTCAATTATAATTTAAATATTATGATATCTTGAATTTCTAAAACAACACCCAGCTCCTCACCTAACTAAAGAGCCAATAATGACATGATTGCATAAATTTGTTTTTAATAATGTCATTTATATACGTATAATTTTGAATAGTCGTTATATCTGTTAATCCTATAACTATTACTCTTTTACTAATTTTGCAGTGAAATGCTCAAGTTATGCTTATTAGTACAAATTTGATGCGCATTAAGTTTGTGTTTCTAATATGATTATTTTACATGTTATTTAATTAGAAAGTACTTAATTTAAATAAATTGTATAATCCTATTTGAAACTGTGGTTATAAATTTAAAATAACTTTCTTTTATTAATAATTGTCCTAGACATGTTATTTCTGAAATTATTTTCAATATTTATTCAATAGACTTATTTAATAATAAGTGTATTTTTAGACTATTTTGTAGCATTTTATTAATTACACTTTAAATTTCTATTAAAAAAAAAAAAAGATAAAGGATAGGATTGGAACCGACCTTGTAAGTCGGCACGTTTCGGGAGCACTTAGTACTCCAATCGGTTTATAACAATAGGAACCTCTTCATTTCCTTACTGATTAGCAACTAGTGGACATACTTTGACCCTTTTTCTTATCAAGGTTTGCTTCTGTTCTTTTACTCGTTATCTTGAGAATCTTGCCCATACTTGTCAAAGGATTATATATGCTACCTCACTTAGACGATTTCTTACCTTTAAGAACCTGTATATATACTTTTCAGATTGTGGTGTATTTTGTCGTGATTTCAAGAAGTTTAATTAACGGTATTAAGAGAGCTGTAATTACTAATTTCCATATATATTTATATATGTGCCTATTTGATTAAGTTTTGCATCCTTCTGTCCTTGTCCCTATTTAAAAAAAAAAAAAAAAAAAAAAAAGCTAAGTACGGATCTACTTCTTTATTGATTAGGTTCTTACTATTTGTTATAAATTATTCCCGTTTTGTTGTTTTGCTAATGGTTAAATATACTATCGTTTACAGAGGTATACTTATACATTAGAAATTGTTGAACACCTTTAGTAATGATATGACACTTTGACAATTAATTCTTTATACTTGAATTAAATTATATATGTACTTTCTTGGCCTTAACACCTTTGGTAATGACATGATACTTTGACATTTAATGCTTTACACCTAAATTAAATTATATGTATATACAATCTTGGCTTTATACGAGATTTCAAAAAGTAAGTTCACTTGTAATAAAGATATAATAATTTGACATTTAGTGCTTTACATTTGAATTACATTATATATGCTTTCTTGGCTTTATACGAGATTCAAAAGGATAAGTTTTCTTTATTAGACAATTTAGTTTGTAATTTATTTATCTTTTGTTAGAGTCCTCTTAAGCGAGTCAATTCAACTAGTATGCTCAATTGTGAAATTTTTTAGGAAAAGATTTTGTGACTGGAAATTTTTAGACACGCATCCTCTGTACATTGAGCTACCAGTATTTCACAAGCAGAAATTTAAAAGCTCAAAAACGAGGTAAGTAACGTCACACCTGCAATGTAAGAAATTATACGTTTCTGTAAATCTGTGAAATCTGTAAATGTGAAATTTGTGAATGTGGAATTTGTGCATATGTGTACATACGTATCTATCATTATGCTTTACATGAGACATGAATACGTGGTGTATTTATATTGCCTGATGAGTATTGGTGAATAGAGTGTGACGGGCCAGCGCCCAAATATCTGGTTCCTTCTGGGACATTATTAGGTTCCTTCGGGGACATTATATATATATTTAGTTCCTTTGGGAACACTCTGATAGCGGTATGGAGAGGACCTCTACAGTACACAGAGGGGTTTGAGATATATTTGGGACTCAAGACCTCCATACGATGGCTTATGATTAGTTATTAGTTATCTGAGTGGCTCAGTATGCGATTCATAGTCTTGTCAGGCAATATAATATACACAGGGATCCCAATCATATGGTTATCTGTTATCTGTCACGTGCACTCTGCATCCGTTACTTACTGAGTTTTATACTCATAAATATTCTTACATTGCAGATGATACTGCTCATATGTGAGTTTAGAGGAGGAGCGCTGAATTTCTGACCACGGCTTGTGTATATGAGCATTTTGACGCTGTAGTTTTCTAATTGAGAATTTTGTCTCTGTTTAGAGTGTGTGTACATTATGTATATTTTTCTGAGAGGTCCACTTTGTGAGTATGTATATACGTATACATCAGACTATGTATAATTATGAGTGAGTGGAATTTTCCTTTTTCTTCCCAGAAAGTTTAAAAAGTTTTAAATTTTCTCCGATTTAATCAGTTCTAAGTCGAGTGGCGTTTCCCGATCTCACTAAATATTTTTACGAATATCCGTACATACGCGTGTGGGATCGGGGGATGTCACAAATATATTAATATTTTTTTAAAAAAAATTGATATGAAAATAAATTCAATTAAATGTGTGGTATTTTACTTTTAAGTTAGGGTATTTTAACCATTACGATTTATTCATTAAAAAATAATGTAGATTTCTGCATAATCTAAAAGCCAAAGTTATCTTAGGCTAGCTTTGACTTTTGACTGTAACTTTGTCAAAAATTATTGAATAATCTGATTTTGGGTTTTTATCAAACATTTTTTAGCTTATAAATGGTTCGAAAAGTACTTTTAACTTGTTAATAAGTTAAACTAAACTCACTCTTTATCTGGATACTGATGTACACTACGGGTTAAGAAAGGACTACTAAGGTCTCAGAATACACAGCCTTTCTGTATTTATTAGTCTGTAAAATTAAAAGGTAAATGGAGCTTTGAATGATGTATTATTCTTTACGTAAGCATTCATTAAAACTGAGAGTGGTTCCAACTGAATGATAGGTCTCTACTTGCATTCGGAGTAGGGTAATTATAGCCTATGCAAGTACATGGTCAAGTAGGGGTGGTAATTTAGGTCACGACACGATAACACGACTCGAAAACGATACGAAGTTAGCGGGTTTGGGTTTGTCTTAAACATGTACAGGTCAAAACAGGTTAAACCCGATTAAGCACGATTAAATAATAGGTCATTAGCAGGTTAACCTGTTAAACCCGAAATTGACCCGTTTAACACGATTAAATTTTTTGAGATATTGTATTATCTTCTGTGTACCAAGACTTAAAACTTCCCTTTTATATTTTATGTACTAAAATTTGAAAGTTTTATTTTGGTTTTAAACTTTGGATTGTGTATTATATTTATTTGATTATGGTTGCTTGGTTATATTAGAAATATAAAATAAGTTAATAGATTATATCAAGTTATAGTGAAAATATGAAATAGGTTAACATGTTAAAATTAATAGGTTAATACGTTATGTCAAATTGAACTAAATACAACATATTTAACATTAACGTGTTAAATTGAGTTCAATTAACGGGTTAACAGTATACATGTTAGCAGATCGTGTTACGTTAGACACGATCTGAATACGACTTATTTAAATAATGTGTTAAATGTGTCGCTCACAGGTTAACCTGTTTATTTAGCGTGTCGGGTGTGGGTTTACAAATCATGACACGAATAATAAACGTGTCGGGTTTGGGTTTGGTAATTGCTCGTTATATATATATACTTCGATACGACACGAATATGATACGACAACACGAATTGCCACTCCTATGGTCAAGTAGAGAAAACTTAGGCTCTTTCCTTTACTAAAATTAGAAATCTAACGAAAAAATAAGTATTTGGAGATTGGATCACTGAGAACCATCCGTGACATTTGAAGATAAATATTGGAGATATCAAACACTATGAGAAAATTATTCTTGTGGTAATTACAAATTTTATCAGGATGAAATTAGCATGGGTATTTTGTATGTCATTTTTTCATTCATGGAAACATATCCTCTAGTCCCAATGTTCCATACACCATATACAATATGTTTCTTGCCGCTTGAGCTTGCAAACGACTTGTCTTTTTTACAAACTCCGCCGTTGCCTTGTTCTTAAAAGAACATATCAATGCCTTCAAAATTAATTTTAAAAAAAATAACAAATGATATATCATTTGTCGTTTGGAAGTTTGTTGTTGTACAACATTTCGTTTCCATTTGAACTCTTGATTTCAAGTTGAAAAAACGACTTGTACCCTCAATTTTGCTTTGCTAGTGTTCATCAATAAAACAACGTGGACTCATATATGTAATGTAACCAAAGTCATCGTATAAATGACATGTAGTTTGTCAAGTCTAGCAAGATCTGCCTTCAATTCAATTAGGGTTGCTTTCATTTTTCGTCCCGAACTTTAAGTTTGATCTTAGTTTGACCCCCGAATTTTCAAATTACTATCCGATTTTTTTTAACAGTTTGAAGCCAGAATTTTCAAATTACTATCCGTTTTTTATTTAAAAAAAAAAAAAAAGAAAACCATATATCACTCCACTATTACAATTGAGATGTTCAAGTGACTAGTTGTTCAAAACTTAGATAAAACCATCATTCAAGGGTACAGGTGCTCATAGTCGCAAAAATTCATTAACCAAATTGACCAAACCAATGAACTTTCTAGAAAACCAAGTGGCTTTATTTAGTTTAGTCTAAATTGGTCAATATTCACGGTACGCATGTCAGTTTTTAAAATACTCCTAATTTGGGATAGAATAATTAAACACTTGAAATAATTTGGGGACCAAAAATAAAAGTAATCAGTTTAATTATGCAAACAATGGGTGATTCATTAACCCACTGACTTTTAATTTAAAAATTTATGTGTAACTTCTCATAGATATTCAATTTATGCATCTATTACTAAACTTTTAATGATGCCCCTAATTTTTATATTTAAAACTTTAATAAAGTAAGGCTTAACTTCACCATTTCTATATATTCGAAAAAATTAAAAAATAAAAAAATTACCCACTTCTGAACTCTATAATTTATTTTTTTGGGCCTAAATTCACCGATATAAATGGTACGAGGCACAGGGTGAGAAAGAGGGCTTGAGATTGAGTGTCCCGCCGCAACCCTACATCGAGTATATAATATAACCTATTTATTTATTTTTATATACTAATAATTCGTTTGGAATTAAAATCATGAAAAAAATTAAAATATTAACATATGTAATTAAATACTAATACAAGTTACTAGGTTTGATAATATCTCACAATTTACTTGACCCTCTTACTCAGCATCTCGTTATTTTGTTAACATTTATTTATTAAAATATAGTTCCAATAGATTTGAGCTAAAATTAGAGTTTTCTATGAATTTAATTTTAATTCTCTTTTTTTAATTATGTATTTGAACTTTTATAGAATTTGGACCAATATAAAACTTTTTAATAGACTAGAGATTATGATTATAAATGGGGACCCTAATACATCGATGGGAAAATCATCTTGGCGGAAATTCCCCGAAACTGTTCCAAAATAAATTAAATGATGAATAATACAGAGATGATATAATAAAATAGCGACTGAGACGGGGATGATATAAATAATTGGCCCCTCGCCTCATTTACATCCTTAGAATTAAACTTTGTTACTTAGAAGCTTATTCCTCCTTGCCCCAATGCAATAAATATATTAATAAATTTGTCAAAAAAAAAAGCAAAATAAAATGAGATATATTTTTTTGTCAAAGAAAACTCCGTTGACAATTATACTCATCATTGTTAATACATGAGAAAATTAGACATTATACGGTAATTTAGAAAAAAATTTGAAAAATACGGAAGTTTAAATTTTTTTAAGGTTCGGTACGGTTTTTATTAGATAAATACCATTTTTTAAAAATTATTTAGAAAAATATCATTTTTTAAAATAGTTTCTAGAATCTGGTAACCAGTTTTCAGAAACTGGTAACTAGTAACTAAAGATATTTATAACTAGTATATAACTGGTAACTAATAACCAGTAACAAGTTTCTAAAAACCAGCAACCAGTAACTATTTTAAAAAATGGTATTTTTCTAAATATTTTTTAAAAAGTGATTTTTTTTTAATAAAAATCGTACGAAAATTTGAAAAAAGCCTGAGTTCCGTATTTTTGTAATTCTTTTAGTTTTTTATCTGTAAAAATGATAGAAACCCTTAATACATTCACAAAATATTTTCCCAAATATTTATTTCTTCCTATACGAAAAAATAGATCCATTAAGTGATGGCATTTGTAGCTTTAACTAAGATAAATTCAATGCAATCACAAAATATTGAGGAAATCTGATTTTATATGGCATATTTTCAAAAAAAAAAAAATCAAAAATCCTGAATAAGAAATTTTTTTGAAAAATCTTGGATTTAAAAATGATAGCATACTATATAAATTTGTGTACCTTTGAAAACCCAGTTTTGGGGGGGGGGGGGGGGGGGGGAATTAATGTTTTTTAAAAAAAATTTGAAAAGTGATATTTATCTAAATATATTTTTTAAAAATGATAGCATACTATATAAATTTGGGATTTTTCGAAAGAATTAGCCCATTCGGAATTTTTCATATTTTGGACTTTGAGCCTGGATTTCATAAGAAGTCCCAAAATATTCTCCCAATGATTAATGCACAATATTTTTATGCAATTGCATTTGGAGCTTTTATTAAGATAATATTTTTCAAAAAACAAAAAAGATCCAATGATTGCAATAATCAAGAAAAAGAATAGGATAAACTACAAAAAAATACCATGAAGTTTGAGTGTTCTGCAATTTAAATTCTGAAGTTTGTACTCCACAAAATAATACCTGAGATTAAGAATTTCTGAAAATTAATACCCTGGACTAACTTTTTGACCAATTTTAGTAACGAAAAAATAATAATATTCTTTATTAAAACTACATTAATACTTATTATTCTCCTTAATTTTGAGGTTATAATTATTTTTTACCAATTACAGTTATTCAAAATGTCAGTTCAAGGTATTAATTTTCAGAAATTCTTAATATAAGGGTCTTATTTTGCAGAATTCAAATTTCAGGGTTTAAATTACTGAATACCTAAATCTAAGGGTATTTTTTTGTAGTTTTTCCCCAAAAAAAAAAAGGTACGAAGGAAGAATGTGGTATGTTTGATTAATTACATTGAGTTGATATATATAGTGTGAATAAGGACGGAGCTATGTTGGCATCCAGTTATAGTGGCAGCATATACCCCCAGTGGATCTTTTCTAATTTGGACGGGCTTTTACAAAAATCAAGGCTCAAAGTCCAAAAAACTTAAAAATCTTGGATGGATCTTGGATGGGCAAAATGTTTTGAAAAATCTCGGATTGATTTAAAAAATTACCATTTTTCTAGAATCATAATTAAAAAATATAACTTTGAAAAATATTTAGAAAAATATCAATTTTTCTTCAAAATTAGTTTTTTTTTTTTTAAAATACATGAGATAATCAATCGAGCCACTTGATATAACTAAACTAGTCATCTCAAGTAATCTGACCGATTACCTCAAATCCTCAAGTATCTCATTAAAAAGTAAAAATGATATTTTTCTATATATTTCCAAAGGGGTATTTTTCTAAACGTCCAAGATTTTTCATAGAATTTTTAAATTCCAAGATTTCTCATTTTTCAATTGTCTTGACATTTGTCCATATAAAATCAAAATTGGCTTTCTTACGCTTATACCTATAAAAAATGAAAAGAATTACAAAAATACGGAAGTCACAGTTTTTCCAGTTTTCGTACGGTTTTAATTAAGAAAATATCATTTTTTAAAAAATATTTAGAAAATTACCACTTTTAAAATAGTTACTGGTTACCAGTTTCCAGAAACTGGTTACTGAAAACTGGTTACTAATTATATATCAGTTATAAATATCTTCGGTTACTAGGAAACTGGTTACTAGAAACTAGTTACTATTTTCAAAAATAGTATTTTTATAAATATTTTTTAAAAAGTGGTATTTTTCTAATAAAAACCGTACCGCACCGTAAAAAACGCAAAAGTACCGTATTTTTCCAATTCTTTTCAAAAATACCGTATTTTTTCTAATTTCCCCATCAAAATTCCTCAATTTGGTTTGGTCAAGCCCAATTACTTGATATCAAAGCTACACTATTTTTTCGTTCCCTAAGCTTTTTTATGTCGGATGTTAAATGTAATTACCCAAATACTTTATCATATATACATTAAAAAACAAAGAAAATCAGGAATTACAATTTCTTTTCTTCTGCTTAGTACTGTTTTTTTTTCTGTGAAGTGGGGTGAGGGGAGGAGATTTTAATCTAAAACTACTTACGAGATAGGTGGGTTAGATGTAATAGAAAATATAAGGCTTAAATATAAGGCTTAACCATAGTAACATCCCTTAAATAATAACCGCAGTACAACTTTCGCTACTTGAATTTTCAATTTCCATGGTGGATTATCTTGAGTTATAAACTGATAATTTTCTGAAAGAAACGAGAGCAAAAATCCTTGGATTTTTCTTGATATGAAACGAAATATTGCAAAAATCCTTGGATTTTTCTTGATATGAAACGAAATATTGCTAAGTCCTTTTCAATCAAACAATCAACGCAAGTGTATGAATTTTCTTTGGAGGGAAAAAACATAACTTCAGCGCATAAGATTAAGAAAATGGTGGTATTTGGTTTTTTTTTTTTTTTTTTTTTTTGTTATGAGGAACAAAAATTATTAATAAAACATGTCGAAAGAGATTGGTGAGGGGGCACCTTCCAAATAGCAAAAGTACCAAATTTTTTAGAAGAAAAGGCCCATTTTGCTACTATATAATAAGCAAAGTAATTCAACAACCTGGGAATCCAAAACACATTACAGGTACAAGACGTTAACAGGAAAATAACATTAAAAGAGATATAAGTAAGGTGCCAAGTTGGGGATCTTTGATCTACTATTGCTGAGACCATCTCCTTGGAGTCTAAGTACAGGTGTGCGTTATGCCAGTTCCTTCCTACATACTGCAGTAATCCTACTTCGAGAGACCGAAGTTCAGCTTCAAGCGGGCTATGTGCTGAGAATAAGGACGTTGCTAGTATTAGAATCTGATCATTTTCTCCTCTGGCAACAACACCCGCCCCCCTTTCCCCATCTTTAAAGGCTACATTTATGTATACTCTGACCTGTCCAGGTGACTGTGGCAAACACCCTGGGAGCACAGGAATCCGAGTTGAATGGTGAGCTATGTTATTGATAGGCATAGCTTGGACTTGGTAGTATTCCTTTACAGCCGTATTCACCATCGTAAAAATAGTAGTTGAGTTTACCTGAGAGTCTTCATGGAACTTTTCATTCCTAGCATGCCAAATTTTTTCGCAAACCACCGTAGCAAAGGTTATAAATTCTTCTTTTAGTTGCTTCTCACAATTGTTGAGATGGTGGGGACTAAAAATCCATTTCACTACTTCTATCTCATTTGTCAAAGTCACTTGATCCATGTGTAAATTCTATTTGCTGCCAAACCAGATAGACTTAGCAAAAGGGCAGTGAATAAATAAATGGGCAATTGCATCCTCAGAGGATAAACATAGTACACATTCCTTATTGGGTCTCCCAAAGATACTCCCAAGTCTCTCACTTATAGGGAGGGAGTTCTGTCCAATTCTCCAAAGTAGTAGCTTCAGGCGCTCATGTAAATGGCTTGACCAAATAGTCTTCCAAATCGGTTGGAGGTCTGTGAATCTATATCGATTTAATCTGCAGTCTGTACTTTTAATTGTAAAATCACCATTCTTTGTATCCTTCCAAATAAGAAGGTCTGATTGATTGTTAGGGAAGAGTGGGATCTTCATGTACTCATCAACGCAAGGTGGTCTGAACTAAGTTGCGAGTTTGTTTCTGTCCTAATTATATCTATCAGCTGTTAGAAGCTCCTGTATTTTAATATTGTCCACTCTCTGAAGAGGATTGAAAGCCTATCTAGTATCATCAAAACCTGTCTAAGGGACCCAGGGTACGTTCCAAATGTCTACAGTGTCTCCCTTGCCCACAAGCAAACAGCTCCCATTACGTATAAACTCTTTAGTAGCCCATATACTTTTGGCCACTAGTGATGCTCTTCTTGGTAGATCAGAATTCCAGAAACTCCCAAGTTTATAATATTTACTCCTCAGAGTGGTTGCCCAAAGCGAGGTTTAGCCAGATGCCAACAACCACCCCAATTTGGAAAAAAAGGTAAAATTAATATCAGAAAACTGTCTAAGACCAATTCTTCCGCTCACTTTTGGTTAGCAGATCAAGTCCCACGAAGTCAGAGCAAGGAAGTGTTGTTTGTCCAAACCACCAGTCCACTAAAAACGCCTTACTGCCTTGTCCAAATTCTGACAAATGGATTTAGAAAGCAAGAAAGTAGACATAGAGTATACTGGGATACTTTGCACCACACTTTTGATGAGGGTTGTCCGGCCCGCTCGTGATAGAAGCTTGCTACGCTACCCTTCCAATCTAGCATAAACTTTAGCTTTTAAGTAACTGAAGTCCTTGGTACAATTTCCTGATAACAAGAGAAGATTACCAAGGAATGTCTCAGTTCATGTCATCACTTTAAAAGCCAACAGATTGGTAATGCCCACTCTTGTCGCTGCATCTATATTCTTTGAGAAGAAAATAGAGGATTTCTGTGCATTAAACTTCTGTCCTGACCAGGCTGAATACTGATTTAGACACCATACCATTCAGTTCACTGATGAGGATTGGCATTGCAGAAAAGGAATGTGTCATCAGCATACATTAAGTGTGAGATTGGAGGGCAATTCCTGCCTACCCGAACTCCTGAGATCTGGCCGTTTCTTTCTTCTTTAAGAATAAGTTTAGATAGCACCTCACTGTACAGTATGAATAAGTATGGCAAAAGCGGATCACCTTATTGAAGACCACACCCCGACGAGAAACTAGGGAGAGGGCTACCATTAAGCAATACAGAAAAAGAAACTGACTTAACACACATCATCACCAAATTCCTGAAATGATCATCAAAACCAAAGGCTTGCAGTACCCTGTCTAGGAAAGACCACTCAATCCTATTATAGGCTTTGGACATATATCCAATTTTAAACCCACATCACTTATCTTGTCCGATCTCGTTCTCATGGAATGGATTATCTCTTTGGCTAGAACTGAATTCTCCGCAATCCATGTTCCAGGTACGAAGGCTGATTGGAATAGGGATATCAAACTGCTCAGTACCCCACAAATCCGATTGGCAATAATCTTGGAAATCACTTTGTATTAGCTTTCCTTAATTAACACAGGCACCCTATATGATTAGAATGACCATTACGATTATGTTTGCCTAAGATCGGTTTCCGATAAAAGAAATATTAAAAGTTATAACAAATGAGTCATTACTGCAACAATACATAATTCAAGATAATTCACTATGTAAATTAAAAGTTTAAAGGGTCAAAATAAAAAAAATGGCTATGATTAAGGGTCTATTACTATAATTAATTCTAATTATAAGGTTTCTTATAATTTCCTTTGCTAGTACTCTTTTTCTCACTTTCTTCTCTTATTTAACCGTTTAACATGTAAAATATACTAAAATATCTTTTAGAGAGGGTTTATTTAATGGACTAAATTGTACTATTATTTTGAACTAGATTGGATAAATTGGATTGTATTAGTACTATAACTCGTTTAGTTAATATTAGGATTAAAATATGGGACTAAATGAAATATGATAAAGAATAGAAGTAGGACCCACTTTATTTTGGAATATATGATAAATAAAAGAAAAAATGACATTTGCTACGGTTTTTTAAGAAATAATGACAATTTTACAACCTAGCCCAAACAAATAACTTTTCCTACGGTCCAGGCAAAAGTATTTCCATTTTATACGGTGTAAGGCGTGGTAAACCTTTATTAATTTTAAAGTTAATATAAATAAAACGGAAGCAAATATAGGTTTAGTGGCTGGGCTTTTGTTATCCCACGTACCAAACTAGGGTTCAAACCCCTTCGACCACACTTTCTTTTTTCTTGTTTTATTCTTTTTTCATTTTCTTTTTTATTTTTTTTTCATTTTCTCTTTCCTTTATTTATTCCTTTTTCATTTTTTTTTCAAATTTATTTTTTAAAACCCAACTCTTTTTCCATTTTTTCGTTTTATTTATTTATTTTTCTATTTTTCAATCTACCATTTAAGCTTCTTAAAGAATTATACAATCGAGAAATGATTTGAGAAACCATTCTGGTTACTAAAGAAACCAACCATAGTAATAAAAGAAACCATATGCAGAACTAATAAACAGAATCTAAAAAATTAATTTAGTTACCAGAAACTCATAAAACAATTAGTACTATTGGGCTCTAGTTAATCTTGTGGTTACCAAAAACCATTACAAATTAATATTAGAAACTACAAACCATTTTTACTAATAGTTTCTAACTATTTGATGTGGTTGTTAGAATCCAATAGTCAATTAAGAAAAAGAAACCAGAAACTAAATTAGTTTCTTATTCAAACTAATTTAGTTTCCCAAAAAAAATTTGGTTATTGCTATTCTTGAAACTAAAAACCAAATTAGTATTGAATAGTTTTGAGTAAAAATCAAATTGATTTTCTAGTGAAAATCACATTAGTTTTGTGTGGAAACTAAATTGGTTTCGTGTAGTAACCAAAAACTACTAGTCAATTAAGAAGTAGAAATCAAAAACCAGAAACCAAATTAGTTTCTAATTCAAACTAATTTGGTTTCCTAAAAAATAATTTAGTTATCACTATTCTTGAAACTAAAAACCAAATTTAGTTAGTAGTTTCTATGAAATTTGGTTTTTATGGGAAAATAAAACTCACTACTATAAAGTAAACTTGTTTCTTGGAAACTATTCCTGACTTACAACTAGGTCATTTTGCTAAAAAGAAACCAAACTGATTTCTTAGAAACCTTTGTAGTTTCTTGTGAATTACTTACATATAGGACATTTTGCTGCACATAAACTAAATTAGTTTTCCTGTGATTTACTTACATATATGATATTCGGCTAAAGGAAACCAAACTGGTTTTCTGGAAACTTTTGTAGTTTCTAGGAATATAATAAATTAAAAAGGATGGGGAAAAAATGAAAAAAATAAATTAAAGAGATAAAGAATATAATGATAAAAAAAAAAGTGTAAACTATGAAAATAGAATATAATAATGAAATATAATAAATTTAGAAAGGTAGACAAAAAATTAAAAAAGGAATTAAAGAGATAAAGAATATAATAACAAAAAAGAAAAAGAAAAAAAATGCGTAAATTGGCTTCCTAGAAACTTTTGTGGTTTTCTGTGATTTACTTACATAAAGGGCATTCTGTTAAAAGGAAACCAAACTAGTTTTCTGAAAATTTTTGTGGTTTCCTGTGATTTACTTACATACAAGATATTGTGCTACACATAAGCTAGACTGATTTTTTGTACTTATTTAGATACATGACATTCTAAAAGAAAACCAAATTGGTTTCCTACAAACCTTTGTGGTTTACATGAATATAATAAATTTAGAAAGATGGGCAAAAAAATGAAAAAATGAATTGAAGAGATAAATAATATAGTAATAAAAAAAAGAGAAAAAGGCCTAAACTATGAAAATGGAATATAATAATAGAATATAATAAACTTATAAAGGTGGACAAAAATATGAAAAAAGGAATTAACGAGATAAAGAATATAGGAACAAAAAAAAAGACAATTAAAAAAAAAAAGAAAAATTTGTAAATTGGATTCTTGGAAACCTTTGTAGTTTCTTGAAAACTTTGTGATTTCCTGTGATTTACTTACATACAGGGTATTGTGCTACGCATAAATCAGATTGGTTTTCTGTGATGTAATTACATACATGATATTCTGCTAAAAGAAAACTAAATTGGTTTCCTACAATCTTTTGTAGTTTACATGAATATAATAAATTTAGAGAGGTGGGCAAAAAAAATGAAAAAATTGAATTGAAGAGATAAATAATATAATAACCAAAAAAAAAAAGAAAAAAAGGTATAAACTATGAAAATAGAATATAATAATAAAATATAATAAATTTATAAAGGTGGGCAAAAAAATGAAAAAATGAATTAAAGAGATAAAGAATATAAGAATAAAAAAGAAAAAAACTAAAAATAAAGAAGTATAAACTATAAAAATGGTAGTGGTTTGAACTTAAGAATGGAGGGAATCAATTTAAGAATGGAGAGAATCAATTAGGGTCTAACTATTATGGCAACAAATTTCCCATCAATAATTGTGATTTCTTTTAATAATAAAGGTACTTTAAAAAGTAGTCAACATTTACAAATTTGCCATTGCGTCCTTCAGTACCCAGATTTTAGAGAAAATGTCTCTTTTGGTCGTACAAAAATAATACATCTCTCTTAAGTCGTATTTTCGACATTTTTTTCCAAAAAAGTAGGTAAAAATGTCCTAATCCTTAAATAAAATATATAAAAACAATATGAACCCACATAAGATGTGACAAAAGCTTAAAAGGTAATTATAAAGTAGGCCCCACATTATTTAAAATAGGGCTTCTTTCAAAATTCTAAGCCTAAAGCACTAAAAATTGAAAAATCCTGGACGGGCCAAATGTTTTGAAAAATCCCAGATTGATGTAGAAAAATATCACTTTTTTAAAATTTTTTTTAGAAAAATAACACTTTTAATAACTACCTAGAAAAATATCACTTTTTGGCATTTTTTAATAGTACTCGATGTAACTGGTCAAGTTACTTATCAAGTTACACGAAGTAACTTGATTGGTTATTTCAAGTATCTCATTAATTAATAAAAATGATATTTTTCTAAATACTTTTAAAAGTGATATTTTTCTTATTAAAATCCCGAATTTTTTGAACAATTACAAAATTCAGGATTTTTCTTTTTTTTTTTTGAAAAATTACTTGAAAAAAAAAATCAATTTTCCTCTTTAAAATATTGGGAATTGGACGGGATTGTTTAAACCCAAGTTCTCTAGGGGATAAATTTATCCTAGCTGCGGTTAAATCATAGTACTAAATTGTCCTTTGAATCACTTTGCTCACACGTGGACTAAATAGTCCAATCCCTTTCTCTTGTTCGTCCCACCAAATACCTCCTAATAATATAATAAATTATTATTGGAGCCAAATAATGCCACCTAATCATAACAATTGTCCACTTGTATTAGGTAACATTTGATATCAAATTAGTGCTTCTGGGCTTCCCATTAATCTTCTCCTTATCACACCAAATCTACCGATTATGAAATCCAAACAAAAACGATAGATTAGACTTTAAAAATTATAAAAAAGCACAATATCTAATCCACTATGGAGAACTATAATGGGTTCCACATACCCAACAACTAGCTTATGCTTTATTGAGAAATGCCCATCAGCAAAAACAAACAAATAAAAAAACACATATTAGCGTTAGCATGTAAATAAAAGAGAAATTTTATAACAGGATACATAAGTACTCGAGTTTCTTTGGTGCTGTTTGGTTCGCCCATTCCATTCCATTGGAATAGAAAATCCATTTGAATGAGTGTTTATTTCAATAACTCTAAATTTTCCATTCAAATGGTTTTTTGGAACGAATGTTTGTTTCAACAATTCAGTTTTTCCATTCAAATAGTTCATCAATCACATCAACTATTTGAATGGATTTTTGTGTCTTGGATGAGAATGGAGGGGGAGAGGTGTTTTTGAATGGTCCATTCCAATGTTCCCATTCTAATTATAACCCATTCCACTATTTTTTTCATTCAAATGTCTTCCATTCCAATTATAACTCATTCCACAATTTTCATTCAAATACACACATTCAAATAGGCGAACCAAACGGGGCCTTTATTTTTATTTTAGTGGAGTCTAGAAGGAGAGGATCTAAATTTAGAAATTGTATTCAAATTAAAAAGAAATATGATTACCATAGTTTTACGTGTAACTATAAAAAAGCTCGACTTTGTATTCCATTTAATTTTGATTCTATATTGTTTAATTAGAATGATTTTGATGCAATTTTTTATTTAGCTAGAGTTAAACCATCAACGAACATGTTTCACCAACTTAAGTTTTCAAACAAAAAGGGCAAATGAAGAGGACTAAAAGCATTCTTTAGCGCATGTTAAAAAATAATAATAATAATAATAAATACAAAATAAATAAGGAAAATCCGTGTCTACTATTAATCATATAATTCTAATCTCACTATGACAAATCGCTTCAATCAGGGGGAAAAAAAAACAGCGAATTCCTTTATCCTAATATCCTAATACTACTATCTACCTTGGGATGATTTATCCACTCTGACTCACAGAAAAAGAAAAAGAAAAAGAAAAAAACTCGCCTCCGCAGCAAAAGGAGAAAAAGAAGAAAGGTTTCGATTCCCATACATGTACATTAGAGCACGCACTTGAGAAAATATTGAAACGGTGCCGCTTTGAAGTTTGACGCTAATTTAACTTAGATCACTCACTGCTCTTGACCTCCGCCACTTGTTATCCATGGGTGTCCTGCAACAATCAAAGGACCACATTTAGAAGATTTTATTCAGTGAAACTAATGATAAAACTGTGTATATTTTATTTTAAAAAAAATTGTTAAAAAAGCTTTAAGAATCAAAATTTAGATTTACATCACTTGATTTTGCTATTCAGTTGACACCCACACAATATTTATCCTCATCCAAGTGAGGATATATATATATAAGATAAATGTTTAGTCAAATTTACAATTTTATGTATCTTGAAATTCAGAGCAGATTACAAAATAAAAAAGAAAAAAGATAAAAGAAAAATTCAGACGTTTTGAAATTGGAAAAAAAATGGCGCGAATTAATTTTCCTAAAAATTCTAAGCAACCAAACAGACCTGAACTGTGTGAAAAAAAATAAACAAATAAATAAATAAATAAAAGATTTAATTTATAAGCTTACTTAGAACTTGCTCTGCCGAGAATCTTCTAGAAACATCCTTACAGACCATACGCCTAAGCAAATCCTTGGCCACCGGAGAAACCGAGTGGAAAGCCCTCGCCGGGAACCTCAGATTGGCTCTCACCACCGCCTCAAAAATCTCCCCCATCGATTCGCCATAAAACGGCGGAAAACCCGCCAGCATTACGTACAAAACGACGCCGGCGCTCCACACATCGACCTTCTCGCTGTAATCCCTCCCGGCCAGAACCTCCGGCGCCACGTAGTACGGCGTCCCGACGATGCCTCTCATCAGCGCTCCGTCCTTAAACGACTCGGCCGATCCGAAGTCGGCGAGCCGGAGCCGGTTCCTCCCGTCGAAGAGTATGTTCTCCGGCTTGATGTCGCGGTGAGCCACGCCGAGCCGGTGGCAGTGCGCCACGGCCTGCATGAGCTGAGCCATGACGGAAGCGGCCTCCGGCTCGGGGAAGACTCGGCGAGTGACTCGGCCGTGGAGATCGAGGGAATCGCAGAGGTCGAGGACCATGTGGAGGTGCGTCTCGTCCTCGTAGAGGTTGTGGAGGTTGATTATGTGCGGATGAGGGGTGACAAGATGGAGGAGCTTGGGCTCTGTGACGAGGCATTGCGATTCAAGCGAGTCGCCCCTGATCATCCTCTTGTCTATCGATTTCACGGCAAAGAAATCGCCCGAATCGTTTAATGGAACACATTTGTATACGGTGCCAAATCTTCCTCGCCCCATCTCCTCCAAAACCTGGTATTCTCTCCAAAGTGCGTCTGTCATTATTATTATTATTAATAATATATGGGCTTTCTCTCTTCCTCGCTAAGTGGTGTGTGGTGTTTTTTAATTCAATGAGGAGAAGGAAAGGTTTTTGGGATGTTTTGGGAATATTCGATTATTAAGACCCGTTGAATAGGAAGTTGCACGTGTCGAATCCAATGGTTGATTGAAGACATACTTATAATGGGAGGAGGTGAGCTGTTGGACTTGGAGTAGAACTAGGACTCTGAATTGAGTAAAATTACGATCTTACCCTCTTAGAATTGGTATCTTCTATTCGAATGAGTTTAAAAACTCTAGAAGACGTGTTTTTTCTTTTCCGTACCAAGTACCAACTGCCTATCCTTTGAAATACAAGGAGTATCCATCAAAAAAAAAAAAAAAAAAGAAATGCAAGGAGTACTGTGAATGAGCGTCTATTATCCTACGGTAGAAGAAAATTCTAGAATTTATAATAATTCATCAATTTGCTTATAGTTTAAATTTATAATAATTTATAATAATTTATGAAATTCTAAAATTGATGAGGTTTACATTTGTTAAAAGTGATTTTCTTTTTTTTTTTTATAATGAAAAAGAAAAAAATCTGGAATTTTTAGGGTTTGTTTGGATTCACTTTTAATTTGTTTTGTTTAAATAAATTGAAAATTTTGTTTCGGTTTTTAATTTTTAAAAATAAGAAATATGATTGGCAAACTTATTTTCCCTACTTGTTTCCAAAAATAAAAAGTGCAAATAATAAGAGAGAAAATTATATAGACTTGTACTTGTATATGTACATAGGTTTATGTGTATAGACACTTATGTATAAATGTATGCATGTTTGTTTTTGAAATCTGTTTAAAAAAATAAAGGTATTAGAAATTTTTTGTTACTTCTTTTTTTAAAAATTTTGGTAACAATTTTTAAAAACAAAAGATAAAAACAAACTTGCCAAGCAAACTTTCAAAAAGAATTTTTATTTTTCTGTTTTAAAAAACAAAAACAGAAAGCGAAAATAAATCCGAGCAGGTCCTTAGTGTTTGATTTTTTTGAATGATTAATGAGTTTCTTTCTTTCAAAAGGTATATAGGAGAAATAAATTAATTAACATGCTACTTTTTTAAGTGAGACTGTGAGAGGCTATAACAGTCAAAGGAATGTTTGATCACTAAACAAGGTTACAATGTGATCTGCAACTAGCCAACTGATCATAAATTAAGAACATGGATACCTTTTGTAATGGAAAATATAAGTACTAATACATAAAAGCATTATACTTTAATCTGTTAGATCAATTAAAATAATCCTTGCATATCATGTACATTATTACGGATTGTTTTCCCCCTACGCACGTAATTTTTTTGAAGTATAATAAAGGCTTGATTTGAACTTAATTACTATGAGTTGCTCAAAAAACTAAAAGTTTAATTTACTATTAAGGAATTTAGAGATTAAAGCTAGCTATATAATTTCACGAAAATAATGAATTATGATAATTCTAAAGAGTAAATTACGCTTTTATTCAAAACCAATTACATAAGTTTTTTTCATAATTAATATATTTCATTAATCACAACATATTTTCTAGTAGAATGAACTTTTAGACCCAATAAATTTTGTCACCATTTATATAAAAACTAAAAGTACCTAACTAAAGAGTATTAGAGACAAATTGTACATGCTACTTAATTTTAGAAACAAAGATTTTCGAATTGTGATTAATTGTAATAAAATTCAACCCAGCTAAAAAATTGTCCCTAATTGTCCATTTTTTTTTTAGGTTTGTTTTTTAGTGGTTCTTAATTTTTGGTATAAGAACTAATTAAGAATGCTTTCTAGAAGCTAGGACTACTAGTGAGGAGTCTCTTTCACTGACCCTGATTGCATACATTAAAAGGCCTTTTGTTGAATCCAAGAAAATTAATAAAATAAAAAAGGCGCATTTGTTGAAAAACCGTGAGTACTTGTACTTGTGTTAGATTGTTTTGTTAACATGGTAATCAATGAGGTATATAAAATGGACAATCTGATATAAAACAATGAACCAAATAAAATTCATAATGAATGATATAGATAAGCAGATATTTGTCACAGAAAATGTCAAAAATGAATTATTAAATTCTAACACTCTTGTAATATAATATTAGAAACAACGAATCAGATTACTTTACTTAATACAATTTTATTCATGGCATGTGTACTTCTGATGAATCGAAGGGCTCATTAAATCATATTCTTAGAGTACCTAAAATTTTAGAAAACGAAACTCTATGGTGGCTTAAGAGAGGGCAAGTGAACAATTTACATAGTAGGTCATAATTAACTTGATAATATTGCTTCCACATGGTGGAATAAATTAATTTTGTTTTTATACTATAGATTATGCATGTGACAAAACGAGCCACAAATGTGTCTTATTAGCTAATTTTTTTGATAACGAAAAGGGGAGGAGGGGGCGACCAGCGTGGCAACCCTCCCTGGGCGTGACCATAGGAGCTCCAACTCCGCTCAGGAATGTCCCCCAAGACCTTTTAGGCCGCCACCACCGAACGGTGGAGTGAGTCACCTGAACCCCAGCCGAGCTACTAGCGGTAACGGCACCCGGGAGTAGAGGATCGGGCATGGGCTGGCAGGTAGGTACCCTCACATTTAAGACTTCCGAAGGAGCCACCCATGTTCGAACCCGGGATCTCTTGCCCCCGGATAACAACGATTACTACTAGACCACAAGCTCGGTGGTGTCTTATTAGCTAATTGGAGATGTGTCTTTAATGAAGTATAATTCTCATTAAAAAAAAAAAAAATACATGTGTGTATATATGTATGTGTGTATATATATATCTATGCATTATATAGCTATTTGGAGATAGGGACAGGAGACTTAAGTGTACGGAAGAAATATGAGAACGCAAGACCTTTATTCAATTGACTTTTGGAGGAGGCAAAAGGGTACGTACAATTTATCTTTCAAGTCTTTTTAGGTTGTGGTACAAAGCAAAGGACAATAGCCAAAAACATTAATGCCACTTGCCAAATCGCTAGTGGCAGATCAGTAGGCTCTCTTAATTGAGGTTAAGATAGACGCTTTCAAACTTTTGGACTAATTTCACCAAATTGTTAGGTGAGATTTGTCTATCATTTCGTAGTCACTGGTCCTCCATATGTTTCCTCAAAAAATGAATTAATAAATAAATAAACTACAGAGAAGCTTCTAATTAACGAACCACAGTCGGTGTAATTAACTTGGAAGTAATATAATTAGAGCTTGTTTGTTAACTTGTTAAAAATGATCACATGGATCATGGATGGTAAAGATCTATTCTCAAATAACATGTCGGGAAGTATTATTATTTTACGTTTCACTTCTAAAAGTTTAAAAACATTGCCAAACAAACCCTAATTTATAGTTTTGCGGTTAATTTTTTGCACCACCAAAATTGGTATGGCGAGTTGATATAGACACAAGTTAAAGATTAGTAGTGTGGACTTGTAACTGGTTTTACATCATCATTCCAATATTACCCCCACAAAAACTGGGTGGTTAATATTTTTTTTTTTCCCGCTTTGTGCGTACGGATCCATCCCACACCAACTTTTAGATACTCACTTTTATTCAGAGCAATATAAAAAATAAAAAATAAAAAAAAACTCTTAGATACTAGCATGGAATTTTTATATATACGTGTATAGCTCGTTGGCACAAAACATAAAGTGTGAGAATCTCTTACCTTTTTTTCTTTTTTCCTTTTTTTTTGGGGGGGGCCTAGAAGAGAACCTCCTTAATGATTAGCCTCCGACCGAATTCTTTTTTACCCTTTAACTTGCTCAAAAAAGCTTATTTGTCCCAAAAAAAAAGGAAAAAGAAATTAAATCTTTGTTTCTAATAAAGTGAAATTTGATTCCTTAACATTCTGAAAATAAATAGCTATTTGTCGTCTTTCCATTGATTAATCAACGGCCAACTGCAAAGCTAAACTGAAGGCTGCCTAATTGTTTGGAAGAATTTATTTCAACAATAAGTTATCAATTAGAAATCTATTCTAGTACAACATTCTGAATAATTAATTATTAGATTTAAGAAGGTTTCTTCATTTAAAATTTTCAACTCAAGTAGAAACTATATGTCAACGGAATAACATTGACCAAATAATTTAGTGCTTTTTCAGCAGCAAGCTCACATTGTTAATGGACCACATATATAACATATGCCATTATAGCTGTTATTTATTTTTCATTATTATTTCAAGTAAGGTTATTGACTTGAGGTCCAAATAAGCTTGACCAAAACAATAGTTAAGTTAAGATAACTATCCCGGAAACAGTAAAATATAGATATATATTTGCTAGTATATATCTTTATATTTATAAATGCAATCTTCCAATGATAATCCCATTGCCACCTAATTGTGAACCTTATACTTTATTATATAATTATCTCCTTAAACCAAGTTTAAGACAGACAGGTATGAAAGTGAATTGCATAACATTATACGTAATGTTCCTTAATTTATTTCGAATGAGCTTTCATTATTTTTTGTAATAGGCCTTGTTTTTGTCGTCCATTGCCAAAAGTTATATACATATAAAAAAAAATGTGCATGAAACCACGTTGCATGCAACATTATATCTCTTTTTTTTATTAAGATACAAAAATTATACTATTTAACCCTAATAAGAAAATAGCCGGACGGCTTCATATGCATAGAAAATTAATGGGACCCGAAATTCCAACAAGAAGATGAAAATCAGTCCAATTATAATTACCAGCTGTCTACTCGAAGGTGATACTATCATGGAAATTTGTTAAAGATCACATAACATTCTTCGATTGTTGATTTACGAGCTTTTGTTATTTTAAGATTATTTCGCTATATAATACCATAATATTGAAAGGAAAAAAAAATTGTTTGAATATAATGTTAAGGTAGATTTCCGTATTTGTATATATGCAAGTAAGAGTAATATTTGGGAGACCAATAACTTACACCAAAAATTACATCATATAAGATGACATCCATTTTAACTACTAAATTTTAAATAATGTGGTTCCACTAAGAGATAAGATAGTAGTTAAAATGAATATCACATCATTCGTGTAACTTTTTATTACAAATTTTTGGCGTCCCAATTATTATTCTATTTCTAAACTTGGGACATAGAGTATGCATGGTTTCATATGAAAAATATGGGAACCATAATAAAAGTAGACTATACGTACACTCGACAAATTTTGATTAAACTGACAATTTAAACTCATCTATTTTTTTATAATAAAAAACGTTATATGGGTGTGAAAGGATATTCGATTTTAAAGTGGACTATCCATTTACTTCGACTATTGCGATGATGGCAACTCAAACCTAAACCATCTTGGTTAAGGAAGCAAGCACCTTACCCACTATCTATTAGTACGGTGGTAATTTACTATATATTTTATATATTACTTGATTATGATATGATTTTGAAATATTTGATGCTTAAAAATACTTACTATATTGAGGTATATCTATTGTCATAGAAAGTCATGGGCTGTAACAATTGTACACCGGCTAGAAAATAATAATTATGAGTTTATGGCACGAACTATTCAGCTTGAGGCAATTTGGTCTTCAAAGTTCTAATTATGACAAGTCCACGAATTTTCTGATATGAAACAATTTAGTTCTTGAATTGTCTAAATTACAACATTTTGTTAAAAATCTGACAAAAAGCATACACAAGAAGTATATGATAACATCTAAAAAGGTATTTAAGGAAAAATAAACTGAATAAAAAGATTAAGAGATAATGGAACGTATATTGTTTATATTTTTAAGAGTACTTGAAGCTGTAAATTTGAAGAAAACTTATATGTGATTACTAACTTTTTTTGGCTCAAAATTATCTCGAAAATACATATTTAGATGCTACCACGTACTCTTAAGTATGTTTTTTGTCAGAAATTTTGACATTGGATTATAATTTAAATAGTTTTGGACCAAATTACTTAAAATCAGAAAATTTATGTACTTAATTACTATGATTAGACCTTTGAGAACCAAATTGCCTGAAATTGGATAGCTCATGGACCATTTGTGCCATTAACCCTAATAATTATCAAAATTCAAGCATCACAATCTTGGCCTATCAATCCTGTGGACTTCTCTGAAAAGTGAATTATAAACAAAAGTCATTCTAGGAAGGACTACTAAGAGTCTGGTAGAGTACGGATTCCAGGAAGTATCCAACTTTTCTGGTGTCTTTTGGTCTTATATTGGACCCCACTTCTTGTAAAGAAATTACTTTAATTTTACAACAATATTGATTATTTAAAAATTCCTTTCATTTTGCTTAATATTAACTATTATGCTTGTAAATATTAGACATTAAGAGAAAACATATTAAACTTCTTTGTACTTGATATAATCGTCAATTTTCCTCAAAATTTTACGTTGATTAAATGATTTTACAGGGGGAAAAAAAAAGTAGAGATTCTCTTCAAGACTTCAAGTAAACCTCCTCCTCCCCAAAAGGCGGAGAGGTAGCCATACGAAGCTGGTATGTCATTCCTCAATTAGGTAGAGTTGATTTAGGAGACAAAAGAAGACGTCCTCTTTGAAATATCTAAGGTCCTAAGGACATAAAGATTTTGGGATTTCGCCTAAATTCGATGACTTTTGGAGCAAGTAAATGGTCAAATACTCAAAGCTACATGTCTGGCGTTGGCTTTCTTTACTTTTCTGAGCTGAGACTTTCATAACTCGACAATGAAGATTGTACTGATAGATCCACCAAAATATGTAAATCTTAAGACACAAATAATCTGTTCCATCTATGAAAAAAAAAAAAAAAAAAACACTCTCCACCGCACATATTACACAATCTGAACGCGGCGATTTGTATTTGACACTTTGGACCACTTGAAGTCTTTTCTTTTTCTTTTTTTTCAATTTCTTTAATTTTGAAGGGGGGAAAAATGTACACGGCGACTAGAAATTTATACATCTTTGTTTGGATATTGTGTAATAGATTCATTTATTTTCCAGAGCCAAAAAAAAAATTATTTATTTAAGTTATCAGATAAAAATTATAATAAATATATGGATTTTTCTTGTTTGGGCACCATGTGTTTGAGCAATTAATCCCAACCCCACCATTATTTTTTAGTGCAATGCATTTTTGTTTTTAAATCTATAGATGTATAAGAGATATATCAATACTTCCATTAAACCAAAAAAATAAATAATAATAATAATAATACATCAATACATCAGCAATATAAACATCACTTCAGAATAGTAAGAAGTAAACCTCACTTGAGAATAGATAAACCACTAGTATTTCCGTTTATATATATTTTTTTTATGACAACTGAAAAGTCGAATAAAATTGCATAACATGATATATGCGATCATGTAAGGAATGTTATATGTGTTTATATTATGTAATCCACAATGCATAGGTCATGTGATGGTGATCCATTTACCACAGCTAATTTTCATACATTTGTTGGCACTATGACATAATTATGGGAAAATTCATGCCGTTTATCACTGCTGGAAACAAAATTTGACGGATTTGTCGAGCAGTACTTCAAAACTTTTTAATATATATTCAACCTCCAAAAAGACTAAAAGAGGTTGAATATTGACACTAATAATAATATATCTTTAGTGTTACTTCAATAAAAGATTTTGCCAGTTTGCACAAAATAAAATAAGAAAATATGCTCTGCACATGTGTCGCGAACAATAAATAATAATATAATATGTTAATATACATCAGAATGTGTGGTCATTATGATAGTTGAATACGAAAGTACGTCTCAGTGTGGTGGCATGCGTAACTTGGTGGTAACCACCCAATGTAAAAATACTTCCTTCCAATGCAGAAGTCCTGAGTTGAAATCTCCCTTCCCCAAGTCAAAAAAAAAAAAAGTACATCTCGCAAATTTTCTATTAATTGGAAAATATCATCTCAGCTAATGTTCTTTTTTCATTTTGTTTTTTAAAGGGTAAAAACTGTATTTATAACTAGAGAATCAACAAGTGTTCTAAGTAGCTTTGACATAAACTAATTACTTTCTGAATAGTCAATAAGGACGTATTTGCAAGTCTAAT
The DNA here is from genome assembly GCA_002914845.1 of Trema orientale. NCBI lineage: Eukaryota > Viridiplantae > Streptophyta > Magnoliopsida > Rosales > Cannabaceae > Trema > Trema orientale. The sequence goes on along the minus strand of JXTC01000023.1, from coordinate 1,172,367 downwards.
TTCACATATTCTATTTATTTATTTAAATATGTTAGACAAATGCAGGCAAATAAATAGGAATCAAAATCCTCCAAGAACCATACGAAATGTGAATAGCCAAGAAAATAAATATTAAACATATATGCTCATATCCAAATGGGTTCATCAGCTTACATATATATATATATATATATTTATATCTGACTGAACATCTATACAAAACCGACCCTAACTCTCTCATGCAAACCATAATTATCATATGTACATATATACATATATAGATATATGTATATCTAGTGTTTCATACATGTATAGTGACAGCTAGTGATCCAAAACCCAACAGTTAAACTCGAAAGCAAACATACAAAAAACATAACTTCAGGACGTAGCTCTTCACTTTGTGTTCCTCTCCGATTTACATGGAACACGTGTGGAAAAGAAAATCCTTCCGTCACTTTCCTTTTGCACATTAGGACATTATTAGTTGAATTTTCAATATCCTCCACTCTCAGAGCATTACATATTGTGTCCGCACCCTTGCATCAGCTGGATGGATATGCATCCAAAGAAACTGTATTACCAAAGCCTGCAAGAAAATATATGCGTAGCTGGTGATACGTACAGAATCTGGTGATGGTATGGCTATCTTTCATCTTAGGAAGCAATACAGAAATATATTGGTTCTTCGCCGTCGAAGGACATGTCTAGGATCATTTCGTCGAATATAGTGACTGGGGCATAAACATATACTTTCATTTTCGTTTTTGTAACAATAACATGTATGATCAGAACTCACAAGTAGAAGAATCCTCTTAGTGATGAACAACACATTTGCAAGTGAATTTTTCTCATTGTGAATGGAATTAATCTCCACTGCGTCCTACTCCTACACAAATTTATATATCATGTGGTAAAAGTGCATTAGAACAAAACGGGAGAAATTTTATTTGCAAAAGAAGATCCGTGTATTGATACAAAACAAGCAACTGTAGAAAATCTTATTGTAAGAAACTAAAGTGGCGTCTCAAGTTGTTCATCATCTTCTCAACTCAATGACTCAACTGGTTCTTTTTATCAAAAGTTCTGTTTTAGTCAAGATGTTACATGTCTCTGATAAAATGCCATCCTCATAAACTTTTCATTAACTCTGTACTTTAACCTTCTTCTAAAGCCAAATTAGGCAGACACAAATCATGTGCATCAAAAGAGAAAATTGCTAATTTAAGAGCTCCATCGCCCCATTGGAAGAAACAACAGATATAGAGTTAATGACAAGAAGGTGAATTTTCAAGGGAATGTCTCAGAGAAAAATGTTTCACAAAATGGTGAACAAAAGTCACAGCTACTACAAATTAAAGGCTCAATGCCATTTTAAGGCTTTTTCAGCCACCAGTAGCTATCAAATATTCAAATGTTGGCTGAAAATTTTGTAAGAATTATGAAAGCAAGCCCATCATTAAATATGCCCACAGTGGAAACAGAAAGGGACTTATTTGCTTAGGAATATTTCTCCAAGTAATCTATTAATGGTAAGAACCAAAATGGCTCCAAAAGAAGTCTACAAGAAATAAGGTAAATTACCTATACCCATTCTATATCTATTCTGTTTGCAATAACTTAAATTAATTTGTGTTGCTTACCATCTTTGCTTGAACTTTGTTCCAGGTCAATCTGATCATGTCCTGGCCGCATCGAGTCAGATGTTTCACACTGATAAGCATTCCCTATTGACATGGAAAACGACTGTGGAACGTAAAATGAATTTCCACTGGTGGCCTGCTTCTTAGCAGATGAAGATTCAGCTGTGGAGCACAAGTCTTCATCTGCTCTTGAGGTCCCAGCCCTTAGGAGATTATGTGAATTATCAGCCGATGGCTTTTCTTCTTCTTCTATACTTTTGGACCTCTTCCTATTAGCCATATTGTTCGTTGCATTTTGAAAAGATGGAACCCTCTGATCATTAGATGAATCAGTATGACAAGGAGGAGGAGCTCTTCCCTTTAAGATCACCTTCGGGATGGCCAGACTTTCAATGCGATCAGAGTTGTCAACGACTTCTTCATCTGCCCCATTTGATTCAGCAGCCCTTGCAGCAGCTTCCATTTCCCACATCTTGAATATAGCCTTAGTCAAACATTCTCTAGCCAAGTCAATCTCAATGATGGGTTTTGGATAGTTCAATCCCAACTCTACTCCTGAAGCTTTAAGCACTGAGTCAGGTGTATCCCATGGATGATGGATCCACTCAGTGGGCAATCGTGCTAGCTCAGGTAGCCAATGCCTCACATATTCCCCTTCTGGATCAAATTTTGAGCCTTGAACCTTACAAGAATTTGTCATAAAAATGAGTAAGACTGAGGAAAAGAGGTGATTACAATCCTTAGCTATCATTCATTGCCAACAAATTGATTAAATTCTTCTCAAATGCTGCTATAAGCATTCTGTTTCATCTGTAATTTGCTAACTTAATCCCAAGCATACAAGACAGAACTCTATGGAAGTATTAAAGTTCTGCCAAAATTCATACCATATATTTCAGGTGCATGTTTAACACTATTTTTCTCCTTTTGACATGTCAAGTTGGACAATGAATGGAATGATCAGACCGGGAATGCTATGAGAAAGGAAAATATAAGTAAAACTAAAATGAACTCACAGAGTTCCTGAATTTCATTCCTAGAAAGTTGTTCGTGAAACAAAAAGATCTTATGCTATTGCTATCTAAAGTACAATGGCAAACATTAATATATAATGTGAAGCACCATAAACAAATTTGGTTCTGCAGGAATTCTCATAACCGATCAACTTCCTTTTCACTAGTAGGAAAACAGTGAGCTTTCAGATCAATAAGAATCTAGACACAAAATTGAAACTCAATAAGACATACATAAAACACAAGAAGAAAAGAAGATATAAAATTTAACAGAAATCAGATCTGACAGTTTTCCTATTGTTCCTAAATATCTTCTACACGAGAAATATTTCAATTCAGTATATTTACAAGTTCTGATATTCATGTAGTGGCACTAGCATGATTAAAAATTGCAAACCTCTGGACTATCCAAACGCTCAAGTTCATGGCCATCTGGTAAGCTCCCCGATATATACTGCCAACCAAGTATGTCACTTTCTAAGTCAGCATCCAAAAGTGTGTCCCAGAAGTATTTCATCCCCCATCTCCAAGGAAGAAGTAAAACTTTCACTGAGAAACTTGAAACAATCACTCTAATCCGGTTGTGTATCCACCCAGTTGCCCAGAGCTCTCTCATTCCGGCATCTACCAAAGGATAGCCAGTCCGGCCCTGTCTCCACGCCTTAAAATGAGAAGGGTTGGGTTGCCAGGGGAAGAATTTCAAGTTATTGAGCAGTGATCTCTCATGTGTGAATGGGAAATTGAAACAAAGATAACGCGAGTATTCTCTCAGCCCAATGGCCCTGAGAAAAAAAGTCACACTCAGTTCCCCAACCGAGTTCCCTTCCTTTGTCCATAGTATCTGCTTCATTCTAGCAGATTGGAAAACCTTTCTCACACTTAATTCCCCAAAATGAAGATATGGAGACAAAAGTGATGTATAGTTTCCCCCAACTTTTAGCCTATTGTTTGAATAGTCAAGCAGATGCTCTTCAATAAATTCAGTTAGAGCCTTATCACCACTGCTCCAGCCTGGTGACCAGGCTCTTCCTAAAAGGGCATTGCTAGATTTTTCAGACTCGTCTTCGAGACCCAATTCATTGATTGAACACTTAGCAATTCTTCCTGTCAGAGATATCATAAACTATGTGTCAGCTATTCTTGCTTTACGTCTTCTATTTCTTTCTTTGGCATTATACACATGAAAAGATTTAGGAGGTAAGAAATCAAGCATGTAATAATGACCTTTCTTTTGCCATGGCCAAATTTTCTACCATCTATTCAGAATTAGAAACAATCCAAAAAGAAAGATACTCTGAAATGTACCTGAAGTTAGTAACAATTTCCATGGAGGAAGAACTGAAACAGGTTCCAGCGGCATTTGCAAGCACTTCTCCCAATATGCCTCAAATGTCGTAAATGCATTTCCTCTTTCATCATATACTTCCCATGGTTCATACAATAAATCTCCATTGTAGCTTTGCACAGAAATGCCTAGCTCCACCAGTTTTTCTTTGATGTTGTGATCCCGAACAAGCGAAACAGGATCTGGGTAGACAAAACAAGAAGATAATAAAGTCAATGACGGATATAGCACCTAAGAATTTAATGGATTTCGGTAACTCTGTTAGAGAAATTCTATCTTCTCAAAGTCATACAATTCCAACTAACTAACCAAAAGCTTGATCAAACTGATAATTGACATGTGCCAAAGCCTTACCGCACCTATGTAACAAGGTTTTATCCCATTTGATTCTCTGACATACAAAGATAATTGCAGTTTTAATTCAACTATTGCCCCTAGAACGCGACAAATAAATGCGTACATAATGTGCTTATTAGAATGAAGCAAATTTGAGGAGAGGAACAATAACTTACCATAAAGATGGTTAAATACTACTTTAGTAGCCTGAGTGGCATTGATGCACCCCAAGAGAGCATCCAAAGTGCTCTCAGATTTGATTAGCACAAGTTCAGCTCCAAGAGATTTCAGAGACTGGTCCAAATGGGCAAGAGACTGCTTCAGCCACCACCTCGAAACTCGACCTGGGTAGAACTGTCCTTCCTCTTTTGGGCACCATATATACACGGGAAAAACACTACCCTCCCTAGCAGCAGCAGCCAAAGCAGGATTATCCTCAATCCTAAGGTCCCGTCTAAACCAAACTACGGTCTTGGTCTTGTTACTATCACTACTACCCATATTGCATACTATCCTTCTATTTCCAAATTACAATACAAATTCATAAACCTCTAAATTTTCTCTACATCTTTCTTTCATCCACTAGAAACACTATATGAAGCTTCTCATTATTCTGAATCTAAAAATTCCATGAGGCAATTCGAAATCGAAACACTCTTGCTACTCCTCCCAAGATCTGAAATTTCCACCAAAATATAAGTACCCTAAAAGGCTGTTCTCTTACCCAATTAGGCCCAACATAAACCTTTACCAATTGATCATCCAAAGAAAGCTCCACAACTGCAGAGAAAATAGTCAACGGCAGCCAAATAAGAAGGCACAAATTCTAGCAGTACCTCCTGTTCATATAGAGTGAGTTCTTCTATTGACAATCACAGATCAGACCCTCATGTGACTGTGTACAATGGATCTGAGACAAACCCAGAATAATATATATTCAATAATACTCATTAAAGAACATTATCCATAAAAGCCCAGAATATATTTACAAAGATATAACCAAAAGAAGAGAATATAATCAGACAAATCAGCCTCTGATTCTAGTTGAGCTGATGATTCAAGAAGATAACAAAATACCCATTTACGCTACCAACCAAACTAACCCCATATAATAGAATATCTTTCAAAAAACATCTACTACTACTACTACTACTATTACTAGATTATCTTGAGCAGAAATGGACAGTTTTTTCTTTCATTTCACAATTCACAATAAGAAGAGAGAGTGAGTAAATCAGGGAAATGACCTTTTTGTTAAGTTGTATTAAATGGAATCCATCTCTCAAGTTATGTTATGTCAGATCACGTGGACTAGTAGAAAGTGACATTGGTGGGGAAACGCTTCTGGTAGCTTCGGTGAAGCCCACCTTGAAGGAGATAAGACCTTGTTCATTGTTACAATTGCACCTCTTTATGTCCAATGGAAAATAGTAAAAATAAATAAATAAAAAAAGAGGCCAGATTCAGGATGTACGTACAATGATTTAGGTAACTGTAACTGTATCCCCACGAGAATCCAAACGACAAAGGCACGCGTTATAGATATTAGATAGCTTTACCTTACATGTTCATGCCTAATTATTTATATATATATATATATATATATGGAGCACATATGGTTACAATTTTTTTGTTACCATGAATAGATACTATATATATATATTTTAGTACATGCCTAATTATTTGATTTTCACCCTATTTCCAAATATGGAATGACCTTTAGCTAAACAATAATGCGACACGAGCATGTGCACCGTTTTGTTCGGTGTTACGCACAAGTCCATGGGATATACCATATTTTGTTCTTGGATTCTGTTTTCTATACATGGAAGGATTGATTTTCGATACAAGAATACCAACATAGGAATATTTAATCAAAGGTGAAGTTCCATTCAGAGTCAGACTACCAGACTTTTGTTATTATTATGTTATCACGCAACTGAAAGAACTACAAGTTGTGGAATATAAATGGATTGACTAAATTTGAAAGATGAGAAACAATCGTCCAAACGTTCGCCTAAGGCCCCTAATATTGCGCTGCCTAAAGACCAAATACGGAAATTAGCCAAAAGTTAGCATAATTTTTTAAAAATTATTAACTTATTCGTGTTTCGAGTTTAATTATTTATAATCCTATATTAGGCATCTTCGACCTCTTGAGTCCCTGGCATTAAATATCGCACCTAGCATATGGCAACTTGTAAGGAAAACAAAACAAAAACAAACAAAAAGGCAAAAATTAAATACTCTGTTGCGTTCGCCCGCTTGTGAAGGGAAAAAGAGAATAAAGAACGAAAGGATTATAAGCCAATTGAGCTAGCATCAATTGATATAGGCACGATATTGAATTCTAGTTAGACGTGTAAATTTTATAATAAAATTTTTCTAAAAGAAAAGAAATGAAAGGATTATTTACCTATTAGTCTTTAGTATCTAAATTTTAAAAATTTCAACCAAAAAAAAAATTAAAATTTCTCGTTTTACTTTACTACACTTTTTGAAGTTCTCCCTCATTAATCCTTTTTAACATTGTCTACTACTAAAACAAAACCTCCTTTTTTTTCAAAGTTTAGGATCTATACAAAACTAATTTAATTTATTTATTGTTATTATTATTTTTTGCAAATAACTATTCTACCCTTGAATATATACAAAATCGCCAGGATAAGTGAAAAAGAACAAATGATGAACAACTTCAAAGGTTTAACTTAATAAGAAATTATAAAATTTGAGGACCAAAGCACGAATTTATAAATTGTTCAACCTACAGAATAATAAATCCAAAAAGTTAGTCCTCACTTACAACAGATAGCATTTTAACAGGCTTAGTTATTCTGTCGATCACTAAATGAAAAAGAAGTAAAAAGGGGAAAGATAATAAAATGGGCCAGCTTCATTGCATTGAATCTGGTCCTGGATAAAGAGCACAAAACAGACGTGCCCCAAGTCCAAGACTAACTAGTCCTTTGCCTTTATTCGGCAAACTATACAAACAAACCGCATCAACCAACGTCGAATCCGATAATATAGTCTTACCTTTCACCGTGGAATTTGGAAAACAATATGATGGAAGTGATAAATAAATGACAGGAAGGTTCAAAGACAGAACAGAGTATCTTATCATCTAATAGTAGGAGTAAAATCACCAATCTCAATATCCATAACCATAACTCATTACCCAACATCACCTGAGAAGCATCATGCAAATGAGGAAAGGCCAAATTTCCCTGCAAAGAGAAAATAGCTAAGAGCCCCCTTATCAGCCTTCCCAAGGCGAAAGATTATTTAGTAATTAAGCTGTATCTAATTTGTACAGGAACCGATTCTTCAGTAAATCAACCCTTTAGCAAGTGCTCAACGTGCACGGTCTCTAAGAACTTCAAGGTCCATCTCACTTGGATCCGTTGCCTGGATTTCATAATGAATGCCCTCAAGCTCCCTTCTGAACCTGTCCTTCGATGTTGCATATAGCATCTTCGCACTTATCCTCGATACTGATGGCGACCTGGAATGGTGCATTTACAAAGGTAAAAACGGCAATTGGAGGCAAATAAAATGTCGACAATACCTTCGATAAGTCCACAAGTGACTGGAAAGTTTTAAGAGTAGCAAAATACTCGTACTCCAAATAAGAAGAAACAACGTAAAGACGAATTTCTCAAGAGACAAAAAAGCTAAAGAAGATATCAAGGATCAATAGAACTGCTACTCTTTTCCTAAAATAAACATATTATTACAGCATTCATCAGTCTTCTTCTAAAAATTAATGAACTCAAGCTGCGGGGAAGAGTGCAAAAGAAAGGGAGGGCTGCCTATTGTTACCATTTAGAGCAAGCAGATAATTTAATTTCATTCCAACAAGAATAATAGTTCAATCTATTACTCTTCTTTCCCTAACACACCAGACAAGCTCCTCTAGTACCGGAAGGCTTAATGTTTCCAAAACCTAGAAACATGACCAAGCATGTCTGGAAACAAAATCAACGCAATTAAGGCCTGAAATATAAAATGCAAGTAATAACTAAGAAGGTTGTATAGAAAAAGCTATGCCATGAAGGCACAAGACAAAACAATATAAGGACTGCCTGTTCTAGCATGCCTATTTCCCACAACAAGTACCATACAATATGTTCACATAGAAAAGGGCATCAATCCATCATGGGAGGAAAAAAGAAAAAAGAAAAACTCCCAAGTACATCTTTTCTGCACATGCACATCTTTGCTCCCACTCAGACTGAAACAATCATCACTACTGATAATACACTCATCAGTTCCCGAAGATACAATAAGTTACCTATCAACCAATTGGCAAGCCGCAAAATCTCTATAATATACTCAATAAGCCTCGGCAAGCAAAAATTAGTACACGGGAAAAGACAGAGCAATAATAAACGCACAAATAGTGAAAAATATTATAGAAGTTTCTTCAAAACAGCCTGAATTCATGAAATAATTACATAAACAGATAAGACACTAGATGAACCTATTAGAGGATTGGCCTCAAAAGAAAGATCGATTATGTAGACTGCAACTGACTTCAATCCGAAACACAGACTATTAGCACTGAATCTAGCAACGGTAAAAGAAACTAACCATGCAATAAAAAAGATCTTGCTCTTTTGGCAATTCTCTGAAGTGACAAAATCAAAGTCATAAACGGCGTATCGGCAATCATTCTCAGGCAAAGAGGCAGCAAAATCATCGAAACTTTCAGCTGGGCCTCCAGTTTTTTCAACCACAACCTCTTTTTTCTTCTCGTCAATCTTGAAAATCACATAGCGGTAGACTTTCTTCCTCTGGAGTTCGAGGAATGTGCTCTTACTGTGCTCATCAACTCCCATGCCCGACGAAGCATTTCCCTATATCAAACCCCATATCATGAATTTTAATCCAACCAACATTGTCAAAACATAACTTTAAAAAAAAAAAAAAAAAACAAAACTAGAAGCAATCCCATTTTCAGTTCTACTCCGGCCATAGTTACAACGTAAGTATCAAAGTAACTAATTTAGCCTAAAAAGGAAAAAGAAGAAGTAATTTAGTAATTAAATATCAAATTGTCCAAAAAGAGGACATTTTAACAATTTCCAATTTTAAAAGAATATAAATCAGAAAGATTAAACCCTAATATCCTGGAAGCAGACCATGAAATCAAGACTTTAAGGCAGATCTGCGTTAAGAAAGGGAAGAAGAAGCTTACCCCTCTGAAAGCCATGGCCACTGCTCTGATCGTCGAAAGAGAGCTTTAGAGAGAGAGAGCGTGAAAACTTTTAGAGAGAGAGAGAGAGAGAGAGACGAAGAAAAAACAGCCACCAGAAAATGAAAAAAAATAAATAAATAAGTAGAAATAATAGAAAAGTATAATATTCTCCAAATCTGAGCTATGAGGATGATAAGCAAAGGTAAAGAATTCGTGGTTTGAGGGGAAAGATATTATTTTATTTTATTTGGAAAAAAAAGGGGGGGTAAAAAAAGTTCTTTTTTCAAATTTATTTTTTCTTAAAAAAAAAAAAGAAAAAAGGAGCCATAATCCTTTTCTGACAGAGACCCGCCATGACTCGACGGCTGTGGCGGATGATAATGTTACCTGCGACGGCAGGATGTGAAAGATCACAAACAATTATAGACCACAGGATTGGGTTCTCCTCACACGTGTAGGACAAATGTGTGGAGTTGTTACGAAATGTTTGATGTATTGGGTAGGGAGTAGGGACTAAACTACGATAGGCCCCGAGAAGCAATTAGAAAGGCCCAAATCCTATGGTGGCCCACAGTCATGGATGATGATGAATGGGGCTTTTAGTAAAATGCCCTATTTTTGGGCCTCTTTAAAACGCGTCCCTTTGTCAAATGAGAAATTAGAAGGGAAAATTAGACATAACACAGTGTTTTGAAAAGGATTAACACAAATACGGTGCCTTTGTCTTAAGGGTTTTGGACACTTATACCTATTTTTCAAAAAATAACACCAAATTTAAGACCTTTAAAAAATAATAAAAATTCGTACGACCTTTTTATGGCATTTTTCTAAATACTTTGAAAGTTAGAAAACGCGGTAGCATTTTAGTAAATAAGTCATCTTTTTTTTTTTTTTTTTTTTTTTTTATACAGGAAACCACAAAGGTTTCCTGGAAACCAATCTGGTTTAATTTGGTTTCCTATTAGCAGAATGTTCTGTAAGTAAGTAAATCACAGGAAACGAAAACTAGTTTGGTTCTTTAGCCAAAAGCCCTGTACGCAAGTAAATCACAGGAAAGCACAAAAGTTTCCTAGAAATCATTTTAGTTTTCTTTAGCTGAATATCCTGTACGTAAGTAAATCACATGAAACAATGAATATTTCCGAGAAATCTTTGTGGTTTCCTTTTTGCAGAATGTCTTCTAGCTAAATAAATCATAGGAAACCACAAAGGTTTCCTAGAAACCATCGTGGTTTCTTTTTAGCAGATTGCCCTGTAGCTAAGTAAATTACAAGAAACTACAAAAATTTCCTAGAAACCATTGTGGTTTCTTTTTCAAATCATAGGAAATAATGAAAGTTTTCTGAAAACTATTGTGATTTTTTATTTTGATTTTCTTTTTGAAGAATGCCTTGTAGCAAGAATTGAGTGAGGCATTGAACAAGGATGCTGAAGAATATGATCAAGTTCTCAAATTAAGTAATTATATTTTTGAAGTAAAAGCAACAGAAATATATATTGGTTTTTGGATTCTGGCAACTAGTTTCCAATAACCATATTAGTTTCAAATAATTAATAATTGAATTAACCAAATAGTTCTACTGTTTATGATAGAAACTAATTTAGTTTTCAGTTTTTATTAACTAAATAGTTATGATATTTATGGCAAAAACCAATATAGTTGTTGGTTTTTAATAACCAATATAGTTGTTGGTTTTTAATAACCAATTTGGTTTCTAGTTTCCAAAAATCAATTAGTTTATGATTTCTAATAATAAATTGGTAATTAGTTTTAAGAGTGATCAGCTATAAGTAAACTAGTAGCAAAAAGAAACAAGAAAAAATAGAAATTCTAAGACGTTATTTAGTCTTTCTTAGCAAGAATTTGTTATTTTTCTTAAAAAAAGTAGTACAAAAATAAGTAAAAGTTTGGACATAGTATTCTCAGTATTATTTATCAAAAGGTAGTACTAGGTGTCTTTTTCCCTTGTTTTAATTAAGTTCATACGGTAAATTTTAGAAAAATACCTATTTTTTTTCTTCTTCTCGCCTTTTCCTCTTAGATCTAATGAACCAGGAGACTTTGAAAAGCCCCACCATTATGCCCAAACCCTGAAGCTAGAGATGAGTTGAGGATGTCGTCATCATCTTATAACAGGTGCTATACCTCCATTGATGTGCCTCTATGCGACGCCAATATTGTTGTTCATGTCCATGTCCTCTGCAAGCACGATCTTGACATGCGAGACCAATTCAGGCTCACGAGATACTGAAATTGATGGTTCCTTTGTTGAGATGGCAGAGACGATGATCCATTTATCTTCTTTATTTAATTGGGTCTTTTGTTGCCAATAGATTATTTATTAATTTTGTTCAATTAGTGATGGAATTGATGGATCATTTTGTTTAGTTACATGCTTTATTTATTTGGATATCATTTTATTGCCAATTTCATTTTTTATCTAGTTATTAGATTAATTTTGTTAATAGCTTCATTCAATGACCATATTTTTTTTCTGAAAAAAAAAAGAAAAGAGAAAACTCAATTGGAACTTCGGATTATATATATGTATATATTTAAGCTCCAGTATTACTCACCCATGAAAATGGTTTTGGAAAAGAGGGGATGTACAAGAGTTGATATACTCATTAATTATTTATTGTGTTTCTTAACAATTCCTTGAAGGTTAATATTTATTTATCTATGTGTGTAATTAATCATACGTGAATCTTAGTATATTGTCGTATATTTCAAGTAATGCAATGAAACGATTATTTGATATTAGTTCATGTTGTGTTGTATAATATATGATGTCAAGATTTTTAGTAAAGGTGGTATAGATCATGACCAGAGAGTACAAGAAAAAGTATAGAGACTCATCTATGTTTGCAAAATCATTTGGTTAATAATGTTAGACTTATTTGATTTTGTTGCAGATCCTAAAAGAGAATAGGAAGCATTTGAAAAATATGGAAAATATTGGACAAATAAATGTCCTTATTATTAGCACATTTGCTTGCCTATATTGTAATGAAAATGAATCGGTACTTTGTCTTACTTGAGAAATATATATATATATGTGTATATATATATATGGGATTCAAAATTGTACATATTTGAATTGGATTTGTTGACATTATTTTTCCTAATATTTGTATCGTTTCATTATATTAGAGTTTCACTTGGATTGGTAACTAGTAACTATGGATTAGTAACTAGTAACTAGATTGGTAAATGGTAACTAATCTTATAATTGGTAACCAGTAATCAAAGTCATAATTGGTAATTAGAGTAACTAGTAATTAATGACTAAATTAGTTAGTGGTAACTAAAAAAACTAGTAACTAGATTGTATCTAGTAAACAAGTTGAAAATATATAGACAAAGTAACTAGTAACCAAATTGATAAGTAATCTGAAAAATCAAAAATTACAAATAAAATTGGTAATGGTAACTAGAAACTAAAAACCAAATTAGTTACTGGTACCTAGTCCTTTCTTGTGATTGGTAACCAGAAACTAGTAATTAGTCATCAATCATTTGTAACTAGTCACTATATTGAAAACTAGTAAACTAGTTGACAAATTAGTAATCGATAACCAATCACTAACATGGTTATTGGCTAATATAGTCATTGTGCTTTTATACTATTACTTTTTAGTAGTGGTAACCAAAAACTAAACTAGTTACTAGTAACTATTTCGTTCTTGTGATTGGTAACTAGAAACTAATAACTAGTAACCAGTAATCAATCATTTGCGGCTAGCCACTATATCGGAAACTAATAAACTGGTTGACAAATTAGTAACCGATAACTAGTCACTGAAATGGTTATTGGCCAATATAATCGTTGTGCTTTATACTATTAATTTTTTAGTAATAGTAACCATATACCAAACTGGTTACTGGTAACCAGTCCATTCTTATGATTGATAACTAGAAGTTAGTAACTAGTAACCAGTCATCAATCATTTGTAACTAGCCACTATATCAGAAACAAGTAAACTAGTTGACAAATTAGTAGCTGGTAACCAGTCACCAAAATTGTTATTGGTTAATATATTCATTGTGCTTTTAATACTATTATCGTTATCATTAAGAGGAGGAAAAAAAAAGTTATGGCTCTTTTTGTCCTTAAAAGTGGATAAAAAAAAAGATTTGATGTTTCATTTTTTTATTTGAAAAAAAAAATTAAAAGGGAAAAAGAATTAAAAAAGTTGCAATTACGAAAAAAAATAAAAAATTTCTATAAAGACAAATTAGCAAAATATATGTATGTGTATATATAGTAAAACAAGTAACCAAATCAGTTACCAACTATAGGGCTAGTAATCAAAGAAACTGGTAACTTGATAAATTAGAAACTATTAACTAATAATGAAATTAGTTAGTAGTAACTAGATTAGTTATTGGTCACTAAGTAATTAGTAATCATAGTAATGTGTAATCAGTGATTATGTGTTATTTTTTTTTTCCACTTTTGAAAGTAATTGCCAATCTTGTAATTGGTAACCAAAGTAACTAGTAATAAGATTTGGTTACCACTAAGAAGAGGGAAAAAGAAAAATGAATAAAATAATTAGTACTTGATAAAATAGAAGAAAAAAATTCAAAAAAAAGAGAGAGAGGGGAGCATGATTCAAAAAAAGGGGGGAAGGGGTGAGAGAGATTCAAAGGGGAATAGAAATAGTAAAAGAATTATAAAAAAGGAAAACAAATTAAAATGTTATTACCTGTGTAGGTTTGAACTCAAAACATGCATGAAGTTAAAAGAGGCATAAACCAATACGACAACTTACTTTTAATATTGCTTATTGATATTTTTAATAAATAAATAGTTTTAGCAAAGACGGTTTAATTACACAAATTATTACAGCATCTTATCATTGTATATTTACAATTCTTTTAAAAAGGGTGCCGTATCTTTACAATTATTTAAGCATTTACGCCGTATGGAATATTAGGTGTTGTATTTTTGTAATAGTTATCTTTTTTGTTTGTAGAACTATGAAAAACCCAAATTAGAATGGGTCTCCTCTTTTTAACACTTTGTTTTAGAAGTATCCCTTTTTCTTTTTATATAACTAAATAATCGAGTACATGTATTTTCACACTTGATATATCTACTTACATACCAGTTTTAATTTATGTATAGAGTATATTGGTACCTTATATTTCATACTTAGTATATCCACTAATATACTAGTTATTTTACAACAATATTTAAAAAACTGAACTTTACTTAAAAATTAAAATATGCCCACTAGGTCATATTCCAATAAGCCCCTTGTCAAATAATATATATATACACACATATATAGGGCCACAATCTACTAGATATTTTTTTTTAACCTATCTATAAATATTTGTTTACTTTTTTGCCCTTAGATCATAATCTAACAACAACCATAATTTGAATAGACAGAAAATAATAATAATAATAATAAATACATATTATTTAATGCTCTTTCTCTCTCTATTTTTTATCATGAAAAGACATGTGTAACGAATTTTAATTAGATAAAATGATAACTATAGATAGGTTAAAAAAATACTTCTGGATTGGTGCCCATATATATATAAAGATAAGTTATGGTACATGTCTATTTTATTAAATTGGCATTAGTAAATGATCACATTTAATAATCTATAGCCTGATGACCTTTTTTATAGGTAAATATTTATTTCTTAGATAGAAGATTTTAGTTTACCTTTTTTTTTTTTTTTTTTACCTTTTTATTGTCCTTTATAGGTACAGAAAATCACCATTAAATAATATATTCATTTTTTCTCTTGGTATATCAAGCTATTTACTTAGTATGTTTTTTGATATATATACTATATTAAGATCTTGATTTTTGGTAGATATTTTTGGTATGAGATTGGTATATTTGATTAGTTTTTAATAGAAAAAAAAGATATATATTCTGCAAATTGAGTCTTTAAGTTTAGTATATATTTTTTAAATCGTAGTAGATCCATTATGAGCTTAGTATATCTAACTTTGGAAATGATATATTGCAGTAGTGAAATTGATATATATGAAAATATACCGAATATATAAATAAATATACTAAGAGGGGGAAAAAAAAAAAAGAGCAAATGTGCTACCTAAAGGTGATTTCTTAATAGTTGGCCATGAAGTTCATTAATATGAAATTCCATGAACTCATAAATATTTATAAAAAATAGTTTAAGGAACTCTTAACTAATAAATGGACGTTAATTTATTGAAAACAATAGGTTTTAATGAGGATAATAGTTAATAACATAATAAGTGGTATATAAGAAAAATATATCGAGTATGCAAATGTATATATCAAGAGGGGGGAAAAAAAAGAACAAATGTACTACATAAGGGTGATTTTCTGTTAAAAACCGTAAAGTTTATTTTCTGAAATTCCATGAACTCATAAATATTAAAAAATAGTTTAAGAACCTCTTAACTAACAAATGGACATTAAATTTTTTTTTTCAAAACAAAAGAAAAAAGGTTTTGATTGAGGGCAATTTAAATATTTAGTTTCAATACTTATCAAATTGAGTCATTTAACTATAATTTTTTAGTTAGGGATATTGGTTGATTTTCGGACCCAAAAAAGGACATATATTTGGGTTAAGTAGACAATTACTAATTTTTTTTTTAAAATATTTAACTAAATTTACCACCACTATTAGATTCTACCACTTTTGAGAGGAAATTAGTCAAGAGTCTGTCAATAATTCATCAAGAATCCGTAAAGATCCGTCAAGAATCTATCCAGATTACCATTGACGTCAAGAATCCGTCAAGAATCCATCAAGATTGTCAAGAATCCGTCAAGAATTAATTAAAAATCCGTCAAGATTGCCGCCAATGTCAAGAATCCATTAAGATCGTCAAGAATCCGTCAAAAATTCACCAATATTACTACTGATGTCAAGAATCGTTCAAGAATCTGTCAAGATCATCAAGACTTCGTCAAGAATTCATCAAGAATTCATTTTAAAAAAGTGGTATGATGGTAGATTTAATTAATGAGGAAAAAAAAGTGGTATACAACTAATTTATTCCATATATTTAGTAAAAAGCTAATGTATTGGACCATTTAGCCATAGAAGAAGAAAGGTAAAAAAAAAGACAATCAAATGAAGTGTTAAAAAAGAAAATGACCCACTCTAATTTCACATAGCTTGAATGGAGGTATTTTCATAAATAGTAATTTCAAGAAAATTATTGGGCTTCTTACAAAAAAATAGGCCCAAAGTATGAAAAATTGAAAAATCGTGCTGAAGTTTTTAAAAAATCCCGGGAAAAGTTCATAGATACCCGTTTTTAAAATTATTTTTTTTATAAATATCTATTTTTATTTTTATTTCATAAATACCCGTTTTTATATTTTTTTTAGAGAAATGTGGACCACTACTGTTTTACACATGAAATGTAGACCACAGTATATATTTCATGTATTAAATGTATACCGCGGTCCACATTTCATGAATAAAACTTACACTCAAAATTGGCACACATTTTAAAATGTGTACCGTTCATATTTTACACATGAAATGTGTACCTTATGGATAAAATATACATTGTAAATGTAGACCACTCATAGTATTTTTGAAATAAGTTTTAAAAAGCGGGTATTAGGTGTAATTTTCACAAAAATGCCGGATTTGTTGAGAAATTTATTATTATTTAAAAGTTTATTTAGAAAAATAATACTTTTTAAAAGTAGTTAGAAAAATGCCACTTTTTCTTCAAAATTGGCTCTTTTGAAAGATACTCAAGAACCGATTGGACTACTTAGGCAATCGATCGAGTTACATGAGGTAACTAGACTTGAGATAATCTCAGGTAACTTGTCCGGTTGCCTCACGTACCTTATCAATTTGTAAAAAGTTGTATTATTCTAATAAATCCAGAATTTTTTCAAAAAATTTTAAAATCCAAGATTTTTCAATTTTTTGTTAAAGTTTACCATATAAAGTCAAAATTTCCCAAAAATATTAGATTGGTAGTACTTTTGCTAAAATAGAAAAGTGTCACCTATTCAAGTTTTTTCCGTTGGAATCCTGGTAAAGTTGCTACCCGTACAGATTACTACCACTTTTTCCCCCCAGAATGTATCACCTTTTAGGGTTGAAAAAGTCTATATCACCCTTCACTTAGCTTTTTTTCTTTTTCTTTTTCTCGTTCACAACAAAAATACAATTCAATGATACTAATAGTTACAGTTTTGAATGTAAAATTAAACTATCTAGAATCTATGGTGGTTAAGGGCTAAAACTAAGTCATGCTGTTTTAACTCATTCATACTAATAGTTACAGTTTTCACTCTTAGTTTCTTTTTTTTTTTTTTTTTCCTTTTTTCTTTCCTAATCCATTTCCGTATATATAGTAGGATGAAAAGAATTTATTGTAATTTATAGATGGAATATCCTCAATTTACCAAGTCTACTGATCCATTCTCACCGACTTCGTAGCAGAACATGTCGTGTTGAATTACAAAATGTCCTTATGGAAAACGCAACTTAATTGCTTGTAAAGGCTAAAGACTCAAAAGTTTTGTTCTCGTCGTACTATCAAGAATACATACAATTCATACTCGGACCAAATTTCTAATTCTCAGATAATTACTAATTTGAATATTATAACACTAATACTCAGACAACAAATCGTTTTAACTAAGGCTCAATTAATCATAACAAGAACGCATATATATATATAGAGAGAATATATAAGAACTGCTTACTATTTTAAATGAAGTAACTCATTTAGAAAAATTGTCGACACTTGACATGGATACATTTATTTATCCTTGGGTGGACTGGGTAAAACACTTCTCGATTATTGATTGATCTTGTGTATGTGGCGGCAAATTAAAGGGGTTACGTAAGCTGGTGAATCATAGCTTAAGACTATATATATCCTTAAGAGTTAAGAATTAAACATTCAACGACAACGTCTACTAGATGCTATAAGCACGTTGCCGGCCACTGACTAATAAGTAATTAACCGGACTTTTAACAATTTCCTAAGCATAAGATTTTACGACTTGCTCCATTTTCCATCGAGAAATTTTCTACCCAATTAATTAATAATTTTCCTTAATTATAATCTACATATCTCAATTTCTGTCACTCGGGTTTTCTTGGTGTGGTTCTACCTAATAAATTGCTCTCTGTTCGAATAAGTACAAACACAAAACATATATATATACGTGTGTGTGCTGTGGTGTGTAAACTTAGAGTTAGAGGTATATGAACTCCTTCGGAAATTTTCTTTTTAATCTTTCAGATAAAAGTTAATGGAATTAATACATATTAGTTACCTCAATTAAGTGGATTATATAGAAAGTTTCTGATTATATTCTTTAACTCCACATATTATTAGGCTAAAACTAAAAAAGTTAAATATTGTTAAAAGTTTTTGTGTCAAGATCAAAGTGTCAGATCTGGGTAGCTTTTTATGGGCCACATATATACATTACTATGAGTATTATTATTGATACTTTGAGGATGACGTTATTACAATTATTAACACTAACTATTCAAGACTTGAGAAAAGTAAGGCACAAATTGCCCAAAAGTTTCAACTATGTCCAATTAGTTTAGAGAAGGCATTAATATATAGCAAAGAGTAATTACTAGACATTATTTTCTTTTCTTTTTTGTTTTAAAAACAAAAGACACTAATATTTGTACTACTGGTACGTGTACAAATTGATATCGCATGATATTTAGCACACAAATAACCACATCTTTGAAAAATGTGGTCTTACTTCAAGACAAAATTATGATTAATAAAAATTATGTCACATCTACTGATGTACAATTTTAATGCCAAAAAGTTGTCTATCTGGCATTACCATATAGCAAATGACTTTCGAAGATTAGCAAACATTTTGGTTATTTAATAGATTTGAAATAGTCATATTCGTTCTTCATTTTGGTATAGGTTTAACTATATTGCTTGCTAATAATTTGCGCGTGTATTCATAAAGGAAAAAATAATAATAGTCAATTTTCTTCTTTTGGCCTGTACATTTATTAGCTAATCGTTGCCTATATCATGTGATTCTTTGTTTGGAAAAAAAATTACGATCGAGAAGGGAAATTAATTATATATTTAATTAAAAAGAAAAATGGAATAAATTAAATGAGTTACAGATATAAAATTCAAATTTGATCAACCGAAAATTTGATTCAAATAATCAACAAATATTATTTAAGTAGGTGCTTTACGTACCGAAACTGCATGGGATTATTTGTGTCAAAATTATATTTTAATTCCAACACGACTACATGAATTGTAAACTATGTTTGTAAATTGTCCATAAATACGAATTTCAATACAGGAGTAGCCCACGAAATTGACTAACATTGACTTTTTGACCGCACGCAATCAACCAATTGGTCGAGTAGCTAGCAAGAAACGATGACCAAAAACAAAAAAGAATGTGAACAGACCCTTTTTTTTTTTCGCTTGTAAAAGCTACAATTGAAAATATGATCAATAATCTAGCATCTTTCTCTCAAAAAATCTTTGTCAAATGCTTTCATAAGAGGCCGAAGACAGAGTGCTTTGATCTCCTTCTCTGATCTCTCCTCCTCCTCCCTTCTCCTCTTTGGTCTCCTTTGAGGATGAGAGATTTTTCAGTTTTTAGTTTCTTTATTTTTATAATAAGTCTAGATTTAAATCTGATTATATTACTACCAGATTTTTTATTTATGTGACTTTTTTGTTTCGTTTACTAGATCTTAAATCTAAGAATTTTTTCTTTGGATTTAGATTTGTGATTCGGATAAATTAGTTTTCTTTTTCAGCGGGCCGTAGATTTCATTTGGTGTTGGAATCACAGTACACTACCCGTCAAAAACGTAATCCAGTAGCAGGTAAAAGTAATTGTTTATTAGTGATTCTTGTTATCTTCTTCTCTTAGAGAATTATGCTAGCTCACAATTTTATTATTATTGTGTTTGTAATCTATTTTTCGTCTATTTTTTTAGGAGTTTAAAATTGTAATTCTCTGTTCTTGTATTGTAATTAAAGTGTTTTAATTTTTATTAATATTATTCTGTTGAAGTGCCCATTTTATATAAAAAAAAAATGGGGATGGCTACGGTAGGGACGTCCCTACGTAGGGTCATGCTTTAATTATCGTTGGATGGGAATCTGTGGGGAATAACGGAAATCTGTGGAGAATCTATTTATATACAGATTCTCATCCAATGGTGAATAGATAGGACCCTACGTAGGGGCGCCCCTACTGTAGACGCGCCCAAAAAAAATATGATCAACAATATAATACTTTCAAGAGAAAAAAAAAATTGACACACACACATTTTCTTTCATTGACTGATAACTATTAAGTTCAAATGCGACAAAGGCAACAGCTACCGTCTAATACATTTCCGATAATTAGTAAATATATATTGACCAAAAATTACAGTAATTCACATTCCTTTAATCTATTGGAGTTCGAGATCAAATTAATTAGTGATTTGAAGGAGGGAGAAAGAGTATATACTAAAGAAATTGAGGGATCAACTTGGAGATTTTGGCAGTTTCTTACTTTCTAATTAGGAGATAGTACTGCAACTATAACTAGGTATTGGTCCACAATAATGTCCCCTAAATTGTACATCCCAGGTTCTCTATAATATTGTCAATTATAATTCTTTGAAAAAGACCAACAAATTAATTAATCAAATCGATAAAACTAATAGTGCTCGGAAACTTGTTTTATAGAACGCGTTAAAGAAGAGGTAGGTTTGCATAATATGTAGATGTATATACATATAAAACATATATAAACAAAGTAATACCCAATTTAGTTTCATGTTAACTTGCATAACATGGGGCCAACCCAATACTTTTTGGTTTTTTATTTTAACTTATTTGTAGATATTATTTTATTCTATTAATATTCATCTTATAAGTCTTTTTATGATAAAAATGTAAAGAAAAAGAAACAAAAAATATTAAATAATTTGTATTTTTTTTTTCAACTACTCAAATCATTAAACGTTAGATGAGATCTAACGATTTAACGGTTTAAAAAATATCTTTGATAGAAAATTCTTACTGAATTGGGATCCTATATATATATGCTTCATTATATATAAAGGTAATTGAATAGAACTATTGTTTTTACAGTATAATAAGTTAAGGATGATTGAAAAATATATATCTCCAGAATTCGCATTTTGCCATAGACGCACTCACATATATGTATATAGGGTTTGGCTATAATACTTCACCCAAATAATGAGGTACCAATGTCCAAAGCAAAAGTGTTATACGTCTAAGTGAAAATATTACACAATAATTAAAAGTAGATTTCAAAATCTGAGAAGTACTTTTTGGGGAGAGTGAGCACTAAAAAATTATCTCTTTGCTTTTTGTTTGGGGCATTATAGTACCCAAATTTGTACTTATAGGACTATAGATGGACCTATTATATATACTAGGGATAATAACATTAAAACATCCTGACTTTTAACTTTTTTGTAAAAAATATTCAGATTTTTGAATTTCTGCAAAATAATACTCTCACTTTTAAATTTTGACAAAATAATACCTTAACTTATGACATTCTTGCAAAATAATACTCTCATTTTTTAATTCTGTAAATTAATACTCTAACAAATAAAATTCTTGCAAATTAATACCCTAACATTTGAAATTTCTATAAATTTATAATCTTAATACCTAATTAATCAATTTTAATAATAAAAAGATGGTAGTAGCCATCATCAAGTTAATTAAAATTTATTAAACAACAATAAATTTTCTGAAAAATATTTGTAGTTAGCTTCTTTAACTTTTAATTCAAAAAAAAAGTAAAAAATTAGAAAGAAAAGTAAAAATTGTTAATTGTAAAACCAAAAAAAAAAAAGAAAAGAAACATGAGAGGTAAAAAAAATTGTTTTTTTAGCAATTAACCAAAAAAAGTAGCTATAAAATAATTTCCGATAATATGCTAATATCTGAACATTTTTAATAAGTTAGTGAGAGGTGTTTGCATCTTTTAATTTTTTCATAGTATAAATATACAAAGAAAATAAAATCTGAGGGTATTAATTTGTAGAAATCGTAAATATCAGGTATTAATTTGTAAAATTAAAAAATGAGGGTATTAATTTGTAGAAATCGTAAATTTGATGGTACTAATTTACAGAATTTGAAAAGTGATATTATTAATTTGCAGAAGTTTAAAAAATAGAGTATTTTTTACAAAAAAATTAAAAGTGAGAGTATTTTTACCTAATTAACCCTATATACTATCCCATTTATAGAAATAAGTTCTAGTACTAAGATTTTGAAATTTGTAGTAGGTTCTTCCTCTTCGCAGCTCTCTTTTGATATCCACCCCACCAGAGAGGGAGATCACAGGTTTTTCATTTGGTTTTTCTTCAATAATCTTTCCTTTTGTGTGGAGGATTTTGTCCTATATATAGATTCATTTTTTTTATGAGCTTTGTCCTACCATATTTTATATATTCATTTCTGTTTGTATTTTCAGTTTTTTTGTGATTTTCTATTAGATATAAACTTTTATAAGATCCAGATCTGGAAGAATTTTTAATATTGATCTATTGATGTTGGCGCTATACTTCAAGATGATAAATATAGAACTCGTTTAATAAGAATAATTGTTTCCAAAGATCTTGTTACAATTAAATAACACATATGATCAAATTATGTATAGTCTTATTGTTTTCATTTAAAAAATTTATATAATTATAAAGCTTTATTTATTATTTACGAAGTAATTTTTATCCTCAGTTATTCTTGTTTGATAACAAGGTATATATGGTAATAATAAACGAGTCAAAAGTTTGCATCATTATCACTAGATACCTTGTTATACACTGTTATGTTAGAATCAATAGAGTTAAACCCAAAGAACTAAGAAAAACTTGGGAGATTAGAGCAGCTCCTTTTGGTTTATGGACATCGGCTTTTTGTGGATTGTAACAGAATTAGAACATAGAAAGCAGTAGTAGAGGAGGCGCAAAGAAAGGATCATCAAATCGACCTTCATGTCCTGATTCAATAGCCGAATCAAGTTGCCCAACTTTCTAGTTTCAGCAGCCGAGTCAGGCCTCGAGTGATCAGTATTATCATTTTTTTTTTAATGGGAATCATCCACCTATAGCTAGTGTCACTACAAGAAAAATACATACGGATGAGTGACATCTCATTTAATGACATTTACTGAAAAATGTCACTATAATACTATTTTAGTGGCTTTTCTTGACAAGGTCACTATAGTTTATCTTTGTTAGCATTTTTTAAATGTCACTAATATTTTAATTTTGTGATATTAAGCAAATGCTACTATAATTTATGTTCAATGGTATTTTTCAAATGTTATTAATAATTTTATTTAGTAGCATTTAGAAATGCCACTAGATTTAGATTTAGAAGCATTTTTAATAATGACACTAATTGTTAATTTAATGACATTTTTAAAAATGTCACTTAATTTTTAATAGTATTGATTGTCTTAGAAATAGAATAAAATTAAATGAAATTTATATAATTAGTTTTTGAATAATTTGAAACTTAGATATTGTTTAGAAGGATAAAACAAACCATTAAATAGTTATATAAAATTCATAATACGTATATCTGCTAACATGTACAGGACATACGTTTTAAAATTATTTAGTTATTATTATTTTTTTCCCTCCTATAATAATTTTTTTTTTCCGTATAGATCCTATCTCATATAAGATTGCTAAAACATCAGAATTTAAATTTAAAATTTTTTTTGAATTCCCAAATTTTTAGAAGTTCTAAAAAAATCATCTCAAATTGAAACAAATTTTTAACTAAAAATAACTCATCCACCACTAACCTATATCATTTCTTATTTATCTAGCAGTGCACCTTTACCCATCAATTTATGATTATCCTTGAATCAAGCGAATCTCTCATGATTTCCTTTGGGCTTATTTTTAAGCTTCCATCTTTTTTCTTCTCTAGTGCTTTTATAAACTTGTGAGTCGGCTTCAAATTTTTATCTTATAGTTTTTTTATAATATAGTGATTTGTCTAGGTTTTATCAATTTTGTTAAGGTTCTTTTTGAACTATTTATGAGGTTTATTTATTTAACGAAAGGCTTCATCTAATACAAGGCTTTTCTAAGGAAAAAAGAGCAATTTAGGAAGCATAAATTAGAAGGAAGAGGAGGGAAAAGAAAATACAAGCAGATTTGACTTATAAGTTAATCTTCTCCTTTTTCTTTCTTTTTACTTCTATAAGAAACTTTTAGATTATTTTCTAATAACAAAATATTACTTATTTCTCCTTCATTTATTCTTTTTTAGGAATCCAATGAGATATACAGATGAGATAGATATACTGGACTATCTAAGCAACAAAGAGAACTATTATTTACAATTTTTTGGATTTCAAATTCATATAAACTGAATTATTTCATTAATACAAAGATTTTATTTTGTAATTTTTTATTCTATGTTCGATATTACATTGTAATTATTTCTTCATAATGAAAGATTAAAACCACGAAAAAATAACTCAATAAATTCACATACGATAAGTATATACCTAAGTATAATAAATAGCAACACGTTGGTAACAATTTTCTTATACAATTAAAGTAAATAAAAATAAATTCATATTATATAACCTTTTGATACCCAAAAAAAATTAGCTATAAAAATTTTTGTAACTAACAGTGAATTTTTATTGTAGTGAGTAGAATAGTGACAGTTTTCCAAATCTCATAAATTTGTTTTATAATATTTTTAAAATGCCATTATAATTTTAAAAAAATTAAAATAATTTTTATATATTATTTTTAATAATTCAGTGACATTTAAAAATGTCATTTGTACAATTTAGTAGCATTTTATAAATATCACTAAAATGAATTATTTAGTGACTAAAAAGGATTATTCAATATTCGGTGACTTTTAGTCGCACATGTATCTTTTACATTTTTTTTTTTTCAAATACCACTAACTTCATAATTGTCACTAAAACATTTTTTTCAAATGCCACTAACTTCATAATTGTCACTAAAATTATGTAATAATGGCATTTTTAAATGCCATGTATTAAGATTTATGTTGTATGTAGTGTGTTCAAAGTTGTGTTTGCTGACTTTTAGTTTTATTTAACTGTTCAAACAATTATATATTTTGTTATTTGTCTAGAACAATATTATATTTAAGGAAAACAATTACTTTATTTGCGTCAAGGTAATTAGCATATGGTACAATTAGGTCCTACACATTTAACATTAATTAATGGTTGACAATCACCTTCTTTTTCTCTCTAACATGAACCATTATAATAGACCCTCGCCAAAATTTAGAAATATAACTGTGGGGCACATTTCTATTATACTTGCCTCGTGGAATTAGAGGCAACAGAACAGGTAGCAAGGAAAGAGTGAACTCAATATAAAACCCCAAAAAGTTTATTTAAAATAGTACGTGAGTCCCGCATAACATAGTACGAACCCATTAATCCTCGTAGGAAAGAGCTGATCCATCCTCAAGCTCGTATCAGACAGACCCCTGGGTAGGGTCAGCTAATCTCAGACCTCCTTTCGAAAGGCTTGGAGGGTCGGAGGGCCTGGAGGGTCAAAAGTCCTAAGGAGTCTTCGACTGACTATCATTACAAATGACACTCAGTCCTAGATTCAGTCAGAGTATTTAATGCTACATCGTGGCCACAATGTGTATTAGGTGAACTAACTTAACAGAGCAGATACAACCACGATCTTTTCCTTCCAGATGCATATCGGAGAAGATCGTGGAGGATAGTTCGTGTCAACTCAGGAGAGATTGCAGTATCCATAATCCATAATTTCCGGTGGATATGATGACGAAAGGAGGTAATTGATCCTGAAATTAGAGGCCACTAAGTTCTTAATCTCAGGGTATAAATATAGCACATCATCTTAGCAATATGTTAGATCTTCTTCCTGCTATTTAGCTCCAAAAAAGGGATAGACATATCTGACTTAAGCATCAGAGAGTTTTGCAGGTGGCCACCCCCGCTTCTCCATTCAGAATCGAGAGCATAGTCAACGGAAGCAACAGGAATATGCGGACAGTTATCAGAAGAACGCACCAACAATAACATTGTGCTTTAATATCAAAACATTGTTGAAAAAAGTCTCTCACACCTTGGCAGAGAGAGCGGGTGAGAATTTCGTTGAAGACATTGCTATAAAAGCAGGGAATTAATAAGATCAATAAGAATATTGCTAATAAATTAATGAAAGTAGATTCAGAGATCGATGAATTTCAGGATCATAATGAGACTGCTATACTCATCATGAGTGGGTCGAAAATTCAGATGGAATTTCTTTGACAGCTGATTTGGTGGAGGGAGCCTCTGTGGATTCTTATTTTTCCATTGTAGAGAAACGGAACTAGTGGTTTTCGATTACGGATGAAAGACCGTCTTTCTGTCAGGATGAAGAAAGATTTTAATCGTTTTATTTATACTATTAGGCCTAGAGTTGGTAGAAAAACTGTTAAATAATTGTTGTGCTTTTTTCTCTTTACTTTTTAATTTATGGATTTTCTTCTTTCTTTTGAATAAATTAACTTCCTTTTGAGGTTTTGTTCTTTTGTTTTTTTTTTTTCCCCTTAAAAAAAGGGTCATCAACAGTAAATAAACGAAATTTTTTTGGTCTCACTTCATCTAATACGTTCCCACCAATTAGTTTGAAAATTCTCGCCTTTTGTCTTATGAGCATCTTCTTTAATCTTATCTTTTTTTTTAAAAAAAATAAAAATTCACCCTTTTGAGATTTAAAAGATTACATATTTATTAATCATTGATCCTTATTCCCTTTTATTAAAAAAGGTTGAGTTCCTATTGTATTGTTTAGGAATTGAGTTTAAATATCCTTTCTCTTTCTTTAGAATTTAGAATGAGTTTAAATGTGTTCCTTCCTCTGAAAAGAATTTCGAATTTATAAGTTTTTGTTTAGGATTTTGGGAAAAAGGGAAAAGGATCGTAGAAACCTAAAGTACATATTCGTAGTAATACTCAAAGGAAGGAAAATTTAAAAGAATCCTAATAAATTTGCAAACAGGAAAGGGTGAGCTATAAAAAAATATCCCTGAAGTTTGAGTGTTCTGCAATTTAAACTTTGAAATTTGGATTCCACAAAATAATATTCTGAGGTTAAAAATTTCTAAAAATTAATACCTTAATTGGATTGACTTTTTGACCAATTTTAGTAACAAAAAAATAATAATATCCTCTATTAAAACTATTAGTCCTTATTTTACTTAATTTTGAAGATATTGTTGTCTTTTACTGGTTATAATTATTCAAAAAGTCAACTGACAGTATTAATTTTCAGAAATTCTTAATTTCAGAATATTATTTTGCAGAATCCAAACTTTAGAGTTTAAATTACGGAAAATTCAAACTTCAGGATTTACTTAAATTTTATTTAATTTAGTTAACTTAATTTAGTTTAAAATAATTTAATATGATTTAATTAATCTAGAATTTATTTAATTTAGATTATGATTTGCTATTTTTTTTATTTGACTTGTTTTAGGTTTTTAAAGGAATTAAAAAAACGGTAAAATAAAATAGCCAGATGCGTGAGTGGGAAAGTGATACAAATCTCAATCTTGGCCGTTCGATCGAGCCTCAAAACCACCAGACGAGCACGTCCACACTACACAGTAGCAGGAGCGCGTGAAAACCAGCAGACATATGGGTCTCGCACGCGTCAGGCTATTGCAAGCTCTTCAGACCAT
The DNA here is from genome assembly GCA_002914845.1 of Trema orientale. NCBI lineage: Eukaryota > Viridiplantae > Streptophyta > Magnoliopsida > Rosales > Cannabaceae > Trema > Trema orientale. The sequence goes on along the minus strand of JXTC01000023.1, from coordinate 1,144,114 downwards.
GCCGGATCCAGTGCTTCTCAAGAAAGTGCAACCGGTCTTAAGCTCATTCATGAGCAGCCACGAAATCTCTTGAAGTCAATATTTCTATCACCCAATCAGGAGCCACTTTCGTGCAAACTCACTGCTTTTGTTCGCATGGAATTATTCCCCACAGCTTAGAAACATGAGAAAGGGAGAGAAGAAGAAAAAAGAATTGTGGGAGATTGACAGATCACATGATTAATCAGATTGTACATTTAGAAGCGTGGAAACTTGTACAACACTCCAAACTCAATTATAGAGATGAGTGAGAGATCAAACTAGATTTTAGAGAGGCTAGAGATGATATTAATTATGTAGTTTTTCTGTAATCTAGCTTTGATTCTTGAGAGTACTTCAACGCTTATATATTTAGTTTGTTAAATTCTTCAATATTTTTAGTTTCAATTCTATATATTATTTTCTAATTTCTCATATAAATTCAGTCATGCTCTCTTTATATGGTGATTTAAATTAGATTATAATCATATTTATTTTATTAGTTGATTTTTTACCTTAATATTATCTCTGTAATATATTGTCGATCTTAGATAACTAATAAGATAAATTATTTTGGTGTTAATTGGAAGAACTTATCATATTATAAAATACCTTAAATTAATATTTGTTCTTCAATGCTATATTTTTTGGTTATGTATTCGGGATGTAAAGCATATAATTGAGTAATAAATAGAAATCAAAGTTGATAACAGTTAAATGAACAATTAAGTGAATTTTAAAGCCTTATTTTCTCATGTTATTATTTTTATTGATTATTTTGTGATTATTTTAATTTATTGCCTAGTTAATTTTTATTTTCAATTTTTCTTTTTTATTTCTTATTACCTTTTTATTGTTGATTTAGTTTTTAGTAAGATCGACACTTTAATTTATACTGTGATAGCCGCTAGTATATTTTGAGCATAGACAGTTCACTTGTTTATTGTTTTAATTTTATTTACAATAAATTTATTTAAAAATATTTTTTATGAAGTGTATTATTTAATATTTTATGATATATTTTAATAAAAAATTAATTAATCGTCTAAATTCGAGTCAACTTTGTATTAGGCCTATTAACTAAACATTTTTGAGTCGTATTATAGTTTCGTGTTCAAATTTGCCAGCATTGACAATTGCTTGGTTTATTAAGATGGTATATATAAAAAAAATAAAAAATTAAAACATCAAGCAATATGTATTTCTAGGAAAATACAATGAAACTTATTCTATATGAGTTTAAGGATCGATTCAATTGCAACTTTACAAGTAATGGAGTTTAATCATTCCATATATAAATTTTAAAATGGTACAGCGTCCACACATGAGAGATTATTTTGTATTTCCACGAGAGATATCAAAGTATAATAGTTATAAGAGAAAACATCAAATCTTTTTAGGGAAAATAGTCAAGAAGGAATCAAATTTTTCCTATTTTCCAATAGAAAAATTAAACTAATTTAAAAACCATACTTCACTTATACTCCAGTTAGCTACATATCTTCCGAATTAGTATGTGTTTATTTCCGAGGTCAAAAATCATAATTAAAGGGTTCTTATTCCCTCCACTTTTCCGACGGTTATGCGTATTGATTTGAACGAAAATTAACAATATCAAGAGCTCCTTAATTTCTTATTTCGTACTTCACTTCACATATTTTATTGGTGATAATTAATTTACAGATGTATCAACTAATTTAGTAGATGTACAATTAACTAATTTGTCATGACTGTTAACAAAATTTTTTGACATGCGGGTTGTTTCATTAGTCCAGTCATAGTAAAAAAGTATTTTGTTATTAGATAGATGAGTTTGCTTATGTACATGCGAGACAAAAATTTTTCTTCTTGAACGTTTTAATAAAATAAGCACGCATGCATTAAATCTATAATCATTATACGTAGGGTCCTAATATATGTATTTTCTTTTACTATCTATAGATATTTTTTTATCCAATTAAAATTGACAGCTGTAAATAATTTATCATACACGTTCTTTTAAAAAAGTAGAGAGAAAAATAGCATTAAATATTGTGTATTTATTAATTTTTTATTGTCCAACTACTCAAATTATTATAGTCATTAGATAAAATAATACAACGGCTAAAAATAATTATGTAGAAAAAAAACCTTTTGGATTGGTCCATATATATATAAGGGCGCTAATATTGTTTTACTCAATTAAAATTCAGCATGCATGTCTTTTTATGGTAACAGGTAGAGAGAAAAAAATATTAAATAATGTATATTTATTATTAATACTTTTTTTCAACCACTCAAATTATAATAGTTGTTAGATAATGATCTAATAACTCAAAAAATATATATATATATATATATAGATAGGTAAAAAAAAAAAAAACAATTTGAGTATGACCCTATAAATATATCTCTTTGTTTTAACTTTTACACCTCATCCCCTTTAAGCTGATTAAAGATTATCAATCAAGTAAAACATGGCAATGTCCTATACTGTGAGCAATTAAGAAATTGATAATTAGGTAGAAAAAAAGTAGCACTAATATTATAAACGAGTAATAATAGGGATACCAAAATTATATACTCGAAAATTACATCAGTGATGTGGCATCATTTTCAGCCTTATAATTTTCAACAATGTGGTCCCACTCTAAAATAAAAAGTGGTTAAAATGCATGCCATATCATTTGGTGTGAGTGTTTGGTGCAAAATTTTGGTGTCCCTATTATTACTCTATTGTAAACATATTTCAATAAAGTCCCCTAACATTTTGGACCACGAATACCATGTGCCACTTATAATATTTTCCCCCATCATTATATTATATATAGCACTATAGTGGAATTTAGTCACAAAGCTAGCTTGTAACAACTATGAGCATGCATAAATATATGACTAACAATCACCAACAATTTATTAGTTCTTTTTCTTTCTTTTTAGTTGTACCGGTTTCGTTTATGATTACATAGAGGCACACGCTTGTTTGTTGACCCGCTCAGCCTCAAGATTGATTTAAAGTTGCAGAATCAGTAGTAGTCAAGAGAGTGAACGTTTCCTTGATCTTCTTCTATTCTCTAATAAAAACTTGTTTATTTTCAATTCTCACTTCAATTATTTATTATACAGTCTAAGTTTTGAACTTTAAAGTGAAGCCCTAGCCTGCCGTTACATTGTTCATGGTTGAACTATTCTCAGTACTTAATTTTTGTTGAAGATGCTCAAAAGATTTAATAATTGCGGTGGCATTTTTTGAATATAAGACGGTAAAAGACGAAAGTTTATCCAGGAATAATTAGTCTCTAGTTGAATAAAAAGTAAACATCGAACTAATGTTGAAAATATATCTATATATATGTTCACACACATATAGTTTAATCATTACAGATGAAGACAATAATTGGTTAATTAATATATGCATGTGTACTAAAAAATGCCCTCTGGTGTTTTAGTTATTAGATTTTCATATTTAACTATATTGAAATAGTTATTATCGGATGCCTCACATGGAGTATATGTAGTATAGAATAAGAATATATGTTGGGTTAGTTTGCCAGTACATATACTAAATAAATCCTCCAGAGAAATAAATTAAAACCAAGATAAGATGGCAATTTGTTTACATTTTATTTTGATATCTACTTAATATAAATACACACACACACATAGATACCAACTTTAATTCAATTTTTTATGGCCATAATCTTCAGTTACTTAATACTCCAGTACTGGAATGTATTTATTGTCCATTGTTCAAATATTGACTCCAAGCTTAGTATTATATATATGTAGGCCGTAGGGCCCAAAATCTAAATTGAAATAACTTTTGAAAAGAGTATTTGAATGAATAACTTGTTCATTTTCTTTTTCTCTTTTAAGACGTATTTTATTTTTATCTGTGTCAAAAGCTCATATGCAAATTATCATTTGCCTCTGTACTTCTTTGACTTTTTAATGCCTTACAATTTTTTGAAGTTGGCAAAACCCCTTTCATAAAGCCTTTTTGGTTTTAACTTAAGTCGGATAAACCAATATAATGAATAAAGGCTAAAGCCCACCAAAGTTATAATTGTATGCACTAGCGTTTGTGGCACAACTTGTTGTATGACCAATTTGACTAGTTATAGCCCCGTCCATGTTCAACCCAGTCCACTGTATTAGTTATGAAAAAGTTAACAAATTTAAATATAATATAATATATTGGACGACCACCACTGTAACTTGCATTATGAAAAATTTAAATAATAACGGAGAAAGTAACTTTAAGCTGTTATATTGAAGGCGATTTTAATACAAGCTGACCAATGTGATCCTGCTCAAGCTAATATAGCTGCTTCAACTATCCAAAAGTCATGCGTTGTGTCTTAAGTTAGCAAAAAACAAAAGGAAAATATCACTATTGGTTCTCCACCTTTCGAAAAATCGTGTCATATTAGTTTTACATTCCCATTTAGATCTTTATAGCACTTAAATCTCCACTATTTCAAAGTCATTATTTTAACTTTATAATATCTCTTCACACGGCTATCGTTACATTGGACCTTTAAATAAGCACATATAGAGCATGTAAACAGATATTTAAAGGAAATATAAAGGGTTTTTGGGCAGCAAAAATTCCACCTACCTCTTCCCCATCTGCCATTAAAGGATTGAGACTCGAAGTAATATTTACTAATACAAAATTAAACCTAATTAAAGAGAGGGGCAACACCGTGTATCACCAGCAAAGTTATATGTACCACTTTGTGATAGTTACACACAATTATTAAGTACCAGTTTAAATGTACGTAACAATTCAATCCAATAAAATTCTCGTCAAATGATATAAATAAGTACGGCCATTGATAAATATATAGCATTTTTAACTATAAAGAGTTTCTATTGAAAAAAAGAGTACGGCCATTGAAAAAAAAAAAAAGAGTTTCTATGTGTTAAGTACAAGAGAAACTATAGAGAGTACGATATTTAATAAACAATCTAATAGAAGTATGAGACCAATCACATATTTATATGTGCCCACACTTATATAAGTGTGCAATTTTATTTTTTTTTTTTGGGAAGAATATAAGTGTGCAATTCATCTTACCACTACAAATATCCTCTAACATTTTCTACGAAAATACTTTGATCAGTACATTAATTATTAAACATATTTAAACCGTCATATTCTTATTAGATTTCGTAAAATTTGCCAATTTAATTTTGATAAGTGTGAAATAAGGATTATAATTTGATAAATAATTTTATATTTTTTATTACTGGACGATATTTTGTCAAATGCAGGGCCTCGTGCAATTTTACCACTCAGTATACTAGATGACAAATCATATGATATAATCTCCAACGCCAAAGCTTTGCTCATTAATCAATTAACTTTATTATATTTATCATAACTTTTTAATATATTAAAAGTCATTTCTTTGGAGAGAGATCCCTCGCCCTCCTTCCCGGAAACTGCTATGTGCTATGTATTCATTTTGAATGTGGATTTTTCTCGTCTTTTGGACCAATGAAGAAATCTTCATTATTAGCCTGCGCACCACTACTACTTCTATAATTATAAATACCCAACCTTTGCCTTTGAAAAGTTTGAGCTCGCATTTTTAAGGATATATCTCAGTATTGGATAAAAAAGAAGCCATACTACTATTGAGAAAAAATTAAAAAAGAAACCCACTTGAGATTACAAGGTAAAGTACTAACTTCCACAGAGAAGGAGATCAAAGATGGTGAGAGCTCCTTGCTGTGAGAAGATGGGTTTGAAGAAAGGGCCATGGACCCCTGAAGAAGACCAAATTCTCATCTCCTTTGTCCAGAAATATGGCCATGGCAATTGGCGTGCCCTACCAAAGCAAGCAGGTAACAATTAACATCCTTATCATTCTTATATTTTTTGGTCTCTCTTTTTCTTTTTCTTTTTTCCAAAGGATTATTCTTAGCCACATATCTACAAAGATGCTAACATATAAGATTAGTTTCACAAAAAGAAAAAGAAAATGAGGAAAAGCTCACTAATATTATTCACTCACCATTACAGCTAGCTCCTTTGGGTTTATTATTTGTACAAATAGAGTTGGAAATTAATTAAGGATAGTTATAATATACCTCATGTTTCTAATTTTTATTCATTCATTTATTTATTATGTGTTTAGGGCTTTTAAGATGTGGGAAGAGCTGCAGGCTGCGGTGGATTAACTACTTACGCCCAGATATCAAAAGAGGCAACTTCACAAGAGAAGAGGAGGAAACTATCATTAAGTTACACGAAATGCTTGGCAATAGGTACGAATCAATGTCAAATTATCATCATAACTTCCTGCATTATATCATTCAAGAAATAATCATTCTCATTGACCTATGAATAATCTCCATACTAAAAAGTGCATATACAACCTCCGTTAGCAGCCCACCTACACATAGCTTTCACATCTCCAACATCTTATTGGCCTATTTTTGTTTATTTTACTTTCTTTTCCATTTATAAATTTTGGATGGACCTTAATGATCATCAATTGAAGAGTTAAAATCATGTTTGGGAAACTTCTCCCAATATTTGTCATCGTGGGGCTAGCTAGCCATTTTTTTCAAGTCAAAAAGATGCCCCCCCTTTCTCTTCTCTCTCTCTCTCTCAAATAGAACATTTTTGACTTGGCATGAGAGCCACATAATATCTTTAGGATATTCTCTCTCTCTCTGACACACATAACGCACGTTTACGCAACTAGGCTTATACCAAAAAAAAAAAAAAAAGCCAACTTGAAGAGTTGATGAAAGCTAGCTAGCTAAACGATTCTCTATATCAATGAACTGACTACGATACAAATTATGAATCACATACAGCCATGCAAAGACTATAATATAATACTCAGTTATACGTATCATTTTTTGTGCCACATCGATCACCATGACATTTTCGAATACTTAATTAGATATTTAACATACCCGAATCAAATTTAGACAAAATCATTTTTTTTTTAAGTACAAAAGAAATCTCAAAATCCTAATTGTTAATTCCTTGGTTTTCAGATGGTCAGCAATCGCAGCTAGATTACCGGGCAGAACTGACAACGAAATAAAGAACGTATGGCATACCCACTTGAAGAAAAGACTAAACAATTCAGATACCGACAAAGATTATTCGGCTAAACGTCACCGTACTACGCGTGGTGACAAAACCAAGGTCACAGTCCAATCAGAATCCTCTGATCATCTTCATGCAAGCGCCACGAGTGGCAGTCATGTTAATTCTCCACAACCGTGTTCCTCCAGTGATCTTTCATCGCTCACAGACACGTCTTTTGGAGCTGAGGAAACAACAAACGACAATGACCAAAACGACAGCATGGTAATTGTCGTAAAGGATGATGATGACGAAAACAATATGGGATATAATCATCAATTTTCCTCGGAAAGTACTTTCCCGGAAATTGATGAAAGTTTCTGGTCAGATCAGGCGAATTCAGCGCAGGAGAATACTAATCCATTAGAATTCTCAGATGCTCAATTCCAAAATGACCACTTATTCAGTACTTGGAGCAATAATACTAATGATCAATATGATATGGACTTTTGGTACAACATTTTCATTAAAGCTGGAGGCTCACCAGAATTACCAGAATTTTGATTAATAATTTTTTGATCTAGCTACTTATATTTTGGAGGCGCTCTGTTTGGCAGTTAGGAAAATCCGAGAATCTATTTGGATCGTTCGATGAGGGAGGACTAGTAAAATTTTCCAACGTGGGGGCAAAGGTTGTCTTTTAGTTCATTAGTTGGAAGAATATTATCTATTGACTAGAAAAGCTAGCCAGCTAAAAGCAGGTCTTCGTAAAAAAATTGGATATTTCATTTTGGGAGAATATGTGGCGAGCAACATTTGTTGGTTTCTTTCTTTCTTCCTTTTTTTTTTTTTGGACAAGACAAATAAAAAAAAAATTGACTTTGGTGAACTAGTTTTGTATAGTGCTAATTGTAAACTTAATGGGCGAGATGATCTATGTACCGAATTAGGAAGTACTGTTACTTTTGTTCTATTAATTTTATTTTGTTTTAAGTAGAAAGTACTGTTCTTTAAAAGTTAATTATGTTTCACTTGTAATATAAAATTAAACTATGTATAGTCATTTTCTTTCTAACACAATTATTATTATTTTTTTGCTAATTTGTACATTCGTAATATTTACCAAATAACTTATTTGGCTTCTTGCATCCCTCATTTTGTTGTATTCATGATTGAAACAACAAAGCTCATGGCTTGAATCTATTACTTAATCAGATTCTATTACGTTTTTATTAATTTTGTTTTTTCCCTCAATTTTTAAGTTTGTTTTGTCGATTTTTTTGGTTATTACCCACTAATTGTATGGTGTGCTTTGCGCTTCCACTTTTTCTTTGCTTGTCGTCATTTTTTTCCCTCCCAAAATATAAAAGCATTAAAATCTTTTTTTTTTTTTAAATGTAGAATTGAGTCCCCTTTTTTTCGTTCGTTTGATGGTTTTCTTTTTTCTTTTTGGAAAAAATCCCTTTAATTCTATATTGTGCATATATATTTTGGTGATGTTCTCTCCTAATTTGGTTCACAAAAATTGAATGTATTTGTATTTATTTAGTTTTGTTCTCGAAAAAACTGCAAAGGGTATATTAAATAAATCATAACAAGTCATCATCAAAACCCAAAGTGAGTGAGAAAAGAGAGCAATTCTTATAACAACTCAATATATATACATGTAACAAAGAAAAAAAGGATATTTAAAAATAGAGAAAAAAATTTATATATGAAACTCGTTTTTTTAAATTTATATATGAAACTCGTTTTTTTAAATTTATATATGAAACTCGTTTTTTTCTCTGTAAAAGCATTCTTTTGCGTCTTCTAATTTTTGTCAGGGTTTTGTTTAATTTTTATGGTGATTTTGATTTATGGAAAAATGACTTTCTTTTAGGAGTTTTTACGTTCTATTTTTTTTCTTTCTTTTGGTCGAAGATTTTTATTCATAAGCATAATGAATGGATTTAACTTCTAAATTGTACTTTTTGTAATTCTAATTTCTGTTAAATTTGTATAATTAAAATAATAAATGTATATAGTTGAATTGTTTTAGATTTTTTCTTTTAAATTTTTATTTTACATTCCTTTTCATGGTTGCCTTTAATTTACTCTAGCACTATATCGCTTTTGCAAATAATTTAACTATAGCGAAATAAATACTAACATATATCTGCCAGATAATTTTGATTAGTTGAAAAAATCATGGTCATGGTCATAAAAAAATCGTACCTTTAACCTCACATTGGACTAGTTAGACTAAATTTGTGACCATAACTATCGACTGTGTTATATTTATCATTAGAATATTATACCGAGTACTTAGTTTCATTTATATATATATATAGGTTGCCAATCCAGTAGATATTTTCTTTTTTTACCTATGTGTAGGGGTTTTTTTTTTAACCGTTAGGATCATCATCTAATAATGATCCAACAGCTATAATGATGTGCATGAAAAGACGTGCATCATTAAGACTATTTCTCTCTCTTACCTTTTAATATAAAAAAATATGCAAAAAAAATTTCATTAGCCAAATTGATACCTATGCATAGGTTAAAAAAAAAATATCTACTAACTTGGTGCCCACATATATATATAAGTTTCTATATACATATGTTTACGATTTGGTATTGAAACATTACATAAAATTAGAAATGTCGATACTACCACACTCTAACATGTGAGATCCACACTTATTACTATAGCAATGCTCAATTATATGAAGCTCGTACGAAAATAACGAAGAAAACCGAATATTCAAAATCGGTCAAATCTATAGTTAATTCTATGGTGGCATATGTAGTATTTGGTGATCATCTGATTAATTTCTTGTATTATTGTTCATTTTCCAAATTTTTGTCCATTCTCTGTGTCCCACATACATTAGAATTTCGGGAACAGGTAAACTTAGAAAAATATTCCAACATCTTTTAACCAATTAAACGTAGAATTCATAAAGGGAAATCAAATTCAGCAGTTGTCACGAACTGTGGATACCGACCCATCAGCCAGCTATACATGCATTTAGAGATAATTCTTTAGTTCTTGGATGCGCATATGTTCTCTTTAATTATATCTTTACAAGTGGATAGTGACAAAATATGCTTAAATCACTCAAGGGAGAAAAGTAAACGTAAACAAGCAAAGTTGGAGAGTTGAAGAGCAAGGTCATCCTTAACTAAAACTCACTAGTCATTCCCGAATTCCCACTGTAATTAAAGTCTTTCTTTTTTATTTCTTGATCTTACTTTCCATGTGCTGACGTTAAGGTAATGTTTGTTTTTTTTCTTCAGTGAATTCATATTATCTAATAAAGTAGCACCGACTAAGTTATGAAGAGATTAGTCTTAGTCTTTTATTAGGATTAGATTTATGTGAGTTTAGTCTTTCATTAAGATTAGATTTATGTGAGTTTATATTAAACTATAACTGAAATTCGTCAGACGCATCTTATAATAACATTTTTTCTGCATATATGAATAGAATTAATTTGATTTTTTTCTTCTCGATTTAGATGTTCTGCGGCGTTGCTAACTTTATCAAATTTGCTTTGAATTATACACGAATCAAAAAATGAATAGTAAACATATACAACTAATGTCACTACAAATGGTACTATGAAGTAAAACATATACAGATGCACGTTCCCAAATTAAGTAGAGAGAGCTCTCCTTTTTTTTTTTTTTTTTTTGTTAAGAGGAAGAGGGCTCTTCGTATAAAGGCTATAATACCTAATAAAAGCATCTGATATAGACCAATATAGACCCTACCAGTAGACCATGTGCCGGAGAAAATAGGAGAATTGACCATCTTTACTTTTGCATAATTGCTTTCAAGTTAATTTCCAAGGGAAATGTTTTAGGTCCTTACTCCTTAGTGGTACGTCACAGCTGCCGACTTACATCGCAGCTGCAAAGAAATCCTGTGGAAGAAGCTCAATGCTTGATTAATATATATACATATATATATACACGGGATAATATAAGAAAAAACCCACTGCCTCTATGTTTGGAATTTAGATTTTAGTAGGAAAAAAAACCTGTGAGAAAAGTTGAACGAAAAAAGGAAGAAAATATTTTTCTAAAATTCTGTCAAATTTAATTTTCGAAACTTTTTTTTTAATCTTGTTATTATAATCTAAATCCTCTAAATTTATTGCAAACGTCCCTTTCAGAATCTCGGTAAAAAAATTTTCTTCAGTCTTTTATAAAATCCAAAAAAAATAAAAAGTAGAATTCCTAACAATTTTTTTTTTTTTTCCTCCCTAAAATCTAAGATCCAAAACGGAGCATGTTTTATCAAAAAAATAAAAAAAAACCTACACTCTTTTATTTATATCAAATTAAACATTCAATTTAGATTTTCCTATCAAATATGATTGGGCCCATAATTTTGGTCAAAATTGAAACTTTATATTATTTTAAAGACACTTTTACCCTTATAACTCATAAAATATAATAAAACAAAATTAATATTAATAAAATATTTTAAATAATTGAAAGCACTTAAAATAAAGGAAAAAATAAACAAAACTAGATTTTTTTTATATTGTCTTTTTTTTTACTTTTAATTGTTTTAAATAATTTAAACTCTTTTAAGTTTCAATAATTATCATTCTCATTTAAAATGATTAAAAAAAAGAAAAAAAAATGAAGATTTTTTTTCCCCTCTAAAAAACAATTGCCACTCTCTCCTTTTTCATTATTATAATTGTTTCAAATAATTTAAATTCTTTATAAAAAAAAAAAAGACAAAATGGGAATTTTGTTTATGAACTTTTGTCATTCAATTTTTTTAACTGCTTTGAATAATTGAAACTTTTTTAATTTTTAAAAATTATTATTTTCAGTTAAAATATTTTTTCTTAAAAAAAGGAAAGACAATAATATTTTTTATTTTAAGTGCCTTCAATTATTTAAACTGATTATTAACAATAATTTTCTTTTATTGTGTTTTATGAGTTTTAAGGACAAAAGTGTCTTTTAAATAATATAAAGTCTCAATTTTGACAAAAGTTGTGGGCCCGGTCCTATTTGACCGAAAAATATAAATTGAATATTTAATTTGATATAAATGAAAAAATATAAGTTTTTTTAAATAAAACACTATGTGGTAGGGCTTTTTTTTGTCCATGTTATCCTATATATATATATATGTATATACAAATATGACATTTATTACCTTACGTACAATGCCTGCAAGAATCCAACTTTCTAAAGTCAGTCATGCTTTTCATCCACAGTTTTGATAGAAGAACGATAGATAATTTGTCTAGCTCCTTTTTCTAATTCCAGCGTGTTAATTCATATCTAACCAACAAATCAATGCAAAGTGATTTAAAATCCAAAACCATATAATCGAAATTCTTAAGTTTATCAAGTCTTTTGATGTAATATTTCATCAATTTATTGTTGAACACGGCAAACCTAAGCAGCAACTTGAATTCTTAGTCAAAGATTCAATTACAAAATTACAAATATTGAAGGAATTACTTGGCTTAGTGTACAATCCAAACTTGTTTTATAGTTTCCTGTTCCTTGATGATTTTGTCTGCAACAACTTGTTATTGTACGGTTTTAGCTAGGGCTGTCAATTTTTGTCACTTTATGTCGACCTATCGTGCAAATTTTATATCACCCACGAGTTACTTGTTTAATAAAAATATCATTCAAATTGATGTGTCATAATATTTCTAGACATTGTAATTATTTGTTTATTTGATTTTTTTTCACTTCAATTTCTTTATTAAGATAAATTAGCTCATGAATTTGTTGTTTTTCACTTTATTTACAAGAATTTCATTAAAAAATATTTTTATGAAGAAATTATTAAATATTTTATGATGAATTTTGATTACAAAATTAATTAATCATGTCAATTCGAGTCAATTTTATGTCAAACACATCAACTAAATATGTAAATTTTGGCCGTGGTATCATGTTCAGGCCAAGTTTTTGCATCATTAAGTTTGTTAAATCAAAGTTTGTTAGTGAAATGGGACTATGTTTAATAAGGACTGGTACTATGTATTCCAATTGCCACTGCTGCCACAAAGATATAGGATATATTTTATGATTGCTTTCCCCAGTTGATGTACATTATGTAAAAATGTATCACTATAACGCCTTCGCGGGACAGTACTTTTCAATTGTTTTTGAATACATTAAATCATATTTCCTCACAAATAATCCCAACGAAAACAAATAATTCGCAATTCTTACATCTATTTGAAAAATGACTCGGCTCATTGGTTAAAACACCACCTAAGATGAAAACACGGCGAAAGAGCACCACAACCTGACAACCACAAGCAACGAAACACCTAAGCTATTGATTACTACAAACCGAAGCAGACATTAATCGGCTAACGCAAAATTATGAACCCTAGTACCCCACACAACACAGACAGATGCATACTATTTTAAAGGTAAAACATGGTGAACTACTGATGACTTGATATTTATCAAGATAACATAACCACAATCATTAACAAACTAGAATCAAGAACTTGATTTATGGATCACAGTATGGACCCAATATTCAAATTTGGGCCTAACTGTAAATGTCAAAGCAAAAGTTCTAACAGCAAGATTCAAATTTTCTCACATACATCGATTGGTTCAACTGACAGTAAAACCCATAGAGGCAGCCTCTCCATCATTAACAGTTCCCTATATCTTAATAATGGCATTATTCAAAACTGTAGCTACATCCAGAGACTCGAACACACCACCGAAGGAGAAGAGAGCATAAGCATTTACGAGAGGCAAGAGTACGCCAATGCCTTTTCCTCAGAGAGCTCCTCTGCTGTCAAGTCCAACTTCTTCCTTGAGAACTCGTCAATTGCAAGTCCTGGGAAGATAACAGAAGGGAGAAACAGGTGAGGTTAATTAGAAAAATAACAGATCCGCTGATAAACACTAGAAAGTGTATATATATATATATATATGGATATATATATGTGGACAATAATAAAATGAGTTGTGCTCTTTGATGCATCTGATCCATTAAAACCATCCATTAAGATGGACCCATCCTAATGAATGGCTGTGATTGTCCAACGCTAGCATCACTCTTTATACACAGCAGCTACACACACAGATGAAACTACTTATACAGAAAGCACTCCTAGAAAAAGGTGGGTTGGGTCAACCATAAAAAAACAGAAGGGGGGAAAATACACAAATTTTTACAAATTTAATCTATAGAGGAGTCAACTTTGCATTTCAGGAGGGGATCTCCTGATTTCTCTCCAGTCAACCAGATTTCTTCAACAACATGCAATTTATCATAACTCACAACTATACATTAAGTTATACACAGATTGCTACAGCGACGAGATGCAAATACTTTTTGAAAAAGAAAGGCAAGAATAAAATGCTTCAAACAAGCATAGTTTAATTTCAACTCTGCTACTTAAGCATGAAGCTTAAATACAAGAAGCAACACAGACGCACCAATTTTACAGATATTAGAAATTTCATATTATATACTAATTCTGCTATACTTCCCTGGAATGACCAAAAGCCCTTACCTTGAACAATTGACCATTCTCCATTGCGGCTAGTCACTGGGAATGAATAAATGAGACCAGCTGGTACATTGTACGAGCCATCAGAGTACACACCCATGGAAACCCAAGTTCCCTAAAATCAAACAAGAAAACTCATGAGATCCCAATAACTAGAGGTTTTTTTATTCATTTATCTTTTTTTCTTAATGGGATAATAACTCCAGTATTTTAGGCATATATATTGTTGACAAAAAAAAAATCCCCAACCTCTGGAGTTCCAAGAACCCAATCGCGAATGTGATCACAAGCAGAGCTGGCAGCAGATAAAGCACTTGACAACTTCCGAGCTTTGATAATTGCAGCACCACGTTGTTGAACAGTGGTAATGAATTCTCCATTCAACCTTTAGCAACAAAATAATCAGATTTACCTAAATAAAATATTAGGCTGAACTGAGGATCAAGTATTGCATTCATTATCATACCATGCATCATCAGCAACAAGCTCACGGACAGGCTTCTCCCCAGCTGGTGTTCGGACAGTTGCATGGTTGACGTCAGGATACTGTGTTGACGAGTGGTTTCCCCAGATAATGACATTTTTAACATCACTAACTTGAACATTCAACCTCTCTGAAATCTGGCCCAATGCCCTGTTGTGATCCAATCTCGTCAAACAAGTGATGTTCTTCTCGGGAATTGATGGTGCAAATTCCTTCAAAATCAATGCGTTGGTGTTTGCAGGGTTAGCAACAACCAAAACCTGCAAAAGAAACATTGATAAACATTAGATTATCTGAGTACATACACTAGAAAATCGTGATGCTGAACAGGAGACATGGGACACACGAATACATTTGGCAACTTTAACTGTCAAACTAAATGATTTTGGTACACCGAAATTCATTTTAAAAACAGTTTATACAGAAGATCACATTCACATGGTGGAAGCCTCAACTTGTAATCAAGATGGAAAGACATCTTATGAAATAGAAGCAATCAAAGAAATATAAAGTCTGGATCGTGTATTTTAGATTGCAACTCCAATTATGTTAAAAGTCCAAAATCTCGAAAATTGTCATAAAAGAATACAACATGCAACTTGCAGCAAGCTGCATTTCTGAGTTTTAAATGATCTCTTATTCATATGCACCATAAAAATAGCCAACAAAAACTCAAAAAATAAAATAAGCCAGTACCTTGCAGTTTGCAGCAGCATGCTTCTCAAGTGCTGAAGCTTGGGCCTTGTAAATTGAGACATTCTTTGACATCACATCTTTCCTTTCCATGCCTTCTTTCCTCGGGAAGCCACCAACCATGACGGCAATGTTGACTCCGGAGCAAGCCTCCACAACATCAGTTGTTGCAATAACACCTGGTACAAGTATCACACCACAACTTAATCACGTAGCCCAAGTTCGACCGGAAAAACAAATCTTAGAGCGCACGATAGAGCTCCATATCATTTATCAGAATTGCAGATAGTGTAAGAAATGACGCATTACCTTTAAGAAGAGGGAAGGCGGCATCCACCAATTCCATCTTCACACCATTCAATGCCTCAGCAGCAGGTGGGATATCAAGCAAGTGGAGAATCACAGGCTGGTCAGCACCCAGCATAACTCCCCTGGCAATCATAGGTACAAGAGCATATCCGATTTGTCCTATAAACCAACAGCAAAACAAATCGTCAATAAATCGAAGCTACTTGTATAAACAGGGTTCTATTTTCTCACACAAAAACTATTATACAGCAAAATACCAAGACTTTAACGGCTTGTTTGTTTGGTAACATTTTTATTTATTTATTCTATTTTTAAGGTGACATGAGAGGCAAAGATCTACTTGAGGTACCGCTAAAGAAAATCTCCACCGTTCTTTTCCTTTAAAAAAAAAAAAAAAAAGAACCCACACAAAAAGTGTCTCCAAGCACCATATGATAAGATCGGACTCCATCCACTCTATTCGAAAAACGATAGACCTCTTCAATAACAATACGATATTCACAAACTGACCTGAAATAAACGCTAAAATCAACATTTTTAAAACCCGAACTTGATCTTAAACAAATTAATCATTAAACAAAAAAAAAAAAAATCAGATCTTTCCAAATTTAACGCATCAAAAACCACAGATTCCATAGAAATGGTTCTATCCCTAAGCTATTTTCATCATAATAAAGATCTAATCGAAATGAAACACGGTAAAACCCATAGTCTTTCAAATCTGACGTCGAATCAAAAAAATACGGTATAGATAGATCTGAAGCCATAGAAATAGGTACCTGCAGCTCCAGTAACGAGGACGCGAACTGGTTCCTTGGAAGCCATGGCTGGTGATCGAGGATAGGAGAGAGAGAAATCGATCCAAACGATGCGACTTTTGGGAACGTTAAGAGTGAGAGTGAGCTTCGGCAATGGCGAGGATTAGAGGGGGGGAGAGTAATTTATTACGGTGGAAAGTGATGTTGCCAAGAGAGGATAATGATTCGTACAAGGCAAATTGCAAAGCTCGATGGATGAAACGGTGGCGTTTTGAGACTTTTAATAAACGGTGACGGTGACGTAGACGGCGTTATGTTTGGGGATTCGAAAAAATGGGGAATAACGAACGGTGAAGGAATATTCTGTTATGATTCTTATTGAGATTGATATTGACGTGCGAACGACAAGCGTCACGGTTCATGCGTGGGTCTTAATAAAGTAAGTTAGATCTTTTGTCCAACTTTTGGCCCGCCAATGAGTTGACCTTCCTCATGCCGGTAAGTCTAACGAACGAGTGGTTCAGAAATAATGGATAATTTTAATGAAAATTAGACCTTTTTTTCTCCTTCAATTTTATATAAATATCGAATCTCAGTGGTGACGTTATGAGATAGTTTTGTTACCTCAAGGTTAGTGAACATTACCCCGGGTGCAACTAGTGTTGTTAAATTGTGTCATGCTGTAGTATTTGTCTTAGATATTATACTATTTTTCAAGTATAGTGATTGTTGTTATTAATATTGTGCTATTTTTGTATCTGCCTCATTTATAATATTATATTATTTTTGTTGTTTAATTAGGATTTGAATTCCATTTTTTACTTATGCACGTTCACTTTTAAAAATTTTGGACTAATTGAGCTATTGAGGCTTTTAAATCCAAAAGCTTTTTAATTGAAGAAAAGATACTTAAAAAAAAAACAAAAACAATATTAGTGAGTACGAACTAAATTTTGATCAACTTATTAAAAAGTTTGAATTTGAAAATAAGAACGACCATAAATTCGATTCCTAATTATTTTTAAACTCATTTTGCCGCTCAAAGACATTTCTATATCTATTAATACCGATAAGATCAAGACAAAAACATAATTCAAGTGTGAAACCTTAAACATCAGTACCTAAAATGGAATTAACATCGGATTTTTGGAGATGATAAAATTTTTTTTTCTTGTGTCGTTTTTGCTATTCTCGACCGGACAGTCCGAATTTTGATAGCCAAGTTATAAAACGACAAAGAAAATACGACATGTCGTTCGTGTGCATTAAAATAAGCGACATGTCGTGTGTATAAATAAACTTCGGTGAACACTTCTAGAATGTACGCAACTCCTCACGCCGTTGCCTCGAGAAAAGACCCGAAAGAAAGATGCAAATTTCGGTGCAAGCAGAGGCACCTGAGTAGTTTCCCCATCGTCCTCAACCTCGGTGATAGGGTTTCGTCTGTCAGAATCAGAGTCCTCTGGAACCAAAATTCAATCCCAAATTGATCATTTAAAGCTTCGCAAAACTCTGATTTTTTGTGTTTTCGATAATCAAAGCTTCGATTCCTTTCTTCAATTATGGCTACTGCTTCAGGTACGTACATTTCTACTATTTGCCCCAATTTTAGTTAGACTTCATCTAGGGCTGAAAGTATCATTGTGGGCAAGATTCTTTAGTTGATTTGTAATGTGGGAACTCGGTAAAATTTTCGTAAATGAGTTTATTTTTTGGGGGGAATTTGATTGGGTTTTGAATGATTTATAGTCCTGTGTCTTTGAATTTATTATTTCATATAATTTATTGTAATGTATGGTGTTTTTCAGTGGCGTTTAAATCTAGGGAGGATCATAGGAAGCAACTTGAATTGGAGGAAGCTCGTAAAGCTGGGCTTGCACCAGCTGAGGTTGATGAAGATGGGAAAGAGATTAATCCTCATATTCCTCAGTATATGTCATCGGCTCCTTGGTATCTTAACACAGAGAGACCGGTAAGCTTTAGACTTCTGAGATTGCTAACTTATCTTTGTGAGAATCTAATGGCAATACTGCGTATTCATGCAGAATTGTACGCTCTTTTGATTTGTTTCTGTCTAGAGTTTGAAACATCAAAGGAAATGGGAATCGGATCCTAATTATACGAAATCGTGGTATGATAGAGGTGCGAAAATATTTCAAGCTGAGAAATACAGGAAGCGAGCGTGTGAGAAGTAAGTTTTAACTTTTGTTGCTTTTTACTTTTCTCATCTCCTTGTGTTTTTCTACTATATAAATGATTGCTTTTAGCTTTATTAAGATTTTGTTATGAAACTTCGTGTGTACGGAAACTTAGTTTAACTTATTTCTATATTTGTTGCTCTTTTCAATAGACAGCTAATTCAACTTGAATTATGAGACACTATTTCTATTTAGTCAGTATAATGTTTCTATTAGACCTTCTATAGTCATGCATTATTTACGTCGGCTCTGGGAATGTTGTTGCAAACTTGAATGAGAATTCCGCTTCTTTCTTTGTTGCTTGAAGATCAAGTCATTTTGTTTCATCTATGGTGTAGTTTTGATTCCTGTGTGAACTTCATTATTGATTTGCTTTTGACAGCTGTGGAGCCATGACACATGATGTAAAGTCCTGTATGGAGAGGCCTCGAAAGATAGGAGCAAAATGGACTAACATGCACATAGCACCTGATGAGAAGATTGAGACGCTTGAATTGGATTATGATGGCAAACGAGACAGATGGAATGGTTACAATGAATCAACTTATGCTCGTGTCATTGAGAGATATGAGGCAAGGGATGAGGCCCGAAGGAAGTACCTGAAAGAACAACAGCTGAAAAAATTAGAGGAGAAAAATAATAAGCCAGATGGGGAAAGTGCAGGCAGTGATGATGATGATTCTGAAGATGCACTGAAAGTTGATGAGGCAAAAGTTGATGAAAGCAAACATAAGGACTTTGCCAAAGTTGAGAAGCGTGTTCGTACAACGGGTGGTGGAAGCACTGGAACTGTTAGGTATGCTTCGTTCACTTTTTGTGACTTATTTATTTGTTAATCAAGCTTAGATTACTTCACTACTATAACCCTTTCCCCACAGTAAAATGTAAATTTGTGTCTCTTACAGAAATTTGCGTATTCGGGAGGACACAGCTAAATATCTTTTAAACCTTGATGTCAGTTCTGCTTATTATGGTCCTAAAACACGGTCCATGAGAGGATCCTCTTCCTGATGCTGACCCGAATGAGAAGTTCTATGGAGTGAGTGTCCTCGAGTTTGTGGACCATGTGTAACATTCTTCTTACTTTCTACTTTGTGAATGTAATTCATGATTTTGATTTGTTGTCATGCTATTGACACAGGGGGATAACCAGTTTAGAATGAGTGGGCAAGCATTGGAGTTCAAGCAACTTAATATTCATGCATGGGAAGCATTTGAAAAGGGCTAGGATATTCACTTGCAAGCTGCTCCATCTCAAGCTGAACTGCTGTATAAGAACTATAAGGCCATTAAGGAGAAGCTGAAGTCACAAATGAAAAGCACCATAATGGAGAAGTACGGTAATGTTGCAAGTGAAGAAAACCTTCCGAGGGAGCTTCTCTTGGGACAAACTGAGAGAGAAGTTGAATATGATCGTGCAGGCAGAGTTGTAAAAGGCATGGTATGTATGCAGCCGCTTAAAAGAATCCAACTGGTTTCGACTTTTTTGCTCTGAATAATATTTATCATGATTTAATTCTACTGAACTATACTTTAGTTCCAACTTCTTGGGTCTTTTTGGTTTTACTTTTTTACGTCATATAAATAAATAGTATACTCAGATCTTGAAATATGCTGCATCCTGAGACTTGTGCTACAACTCAATTGTCTCGAAATTATTGTCTGGATTTTTCCGGTTTGTGATGTAATCATAATTGGGAATTGGTCAAATGGCTTTATTTGAAGTTAGCTGTGTGTGTCTAAGATGTGGTGGTCCTTTTCTTAAAGAAGTTAAGACAAGGTAGATGTAAATCATATAATTGTTTATTGTGTAAAATAAATTGTGGTTGAGATCTTGATGCAGATTGTTGTGCCTTCACTGATTAAATACATATATGTATAACATCTGTAGAGTTCTTTAACACGGTTTTTGATATATTTACCGACTGCAGTCGTATAATTTTAGTACCTCTGCTGAAAAGTAAAAGTTCAATGAAGGCACTTCACGAGAACATCTTCTTCTGTTGTTATGTTCTTCTTTGGTTTGGATCTTCTTGACAAAATTGTTTATATATGTTTTACTATACATGGAGATTATTAATCCTTCCAACTTTTTCATTCTTCAAATGTTTCATGAAATTGTAAGTATGCTTGTAAAATTTTGTTCCCAGTATCATTTAATGCTTTCTTTCTTCTTTTCCCTTCTTTGGCTTTTGAAGGAGACATCCCTTCCAAAAAGCAAGTATGAGGAAGATGTTTTTATCAATAACCACACTAGTGTTTGGGGTTCATGGTGGAAAGATCACCAATGGGGCTATAAGTGCTGTAAGCAAACCATAAAGAACAGTTTCTGCACTGGTTCTGCTGGAATTGAGGATGCTGAAGCAGCAGCGGACTTGATAAAATCTAACATTGATCGTAAATTGGCCTCTGAAGGTCAGTAATTTTGTTATCAATTATCACATTATGTTCCAAACTTTACCACAATTTCGCTGTTTGGTTCTTGTTGCAGGCTTTGTTTTCTTCATATAAATGCTTCCTTTCTGTTTATATCATCCTTTACGCTTCTTAATGTTTCGATCCAATGCTTTGCCTTTTCCATTCTGATTCAATTTTTGAACTTGATGCAGAGACATGTGCTCCATTAGAGGAGAAAAATCTTGCTACTTGGGGAACGGATGTACCTGATGACATGGTCCTCGACCAGAAAAAACTTGTTGAAGCTCTTAAGAAGGTGAAATACCGGATTTACCATTTTCACGTTTTGATTCTCTATCATACTGGAAGTAAATATATATGCTTAATTATTCAACATAGCCATCTATCTAGCAGTTTTATTTTCCACACTTTCTCACGGAGCGTTATTTTTTAATTTTTTTTCCTTGTTCTTACATAGTTAAATGTGTTCTGTTTTGCCAGGAGGATGAAAGAAAGAAGGAAGAGAAAGATGAAAGAAAACGCAAGTATAATGTTCGATGGAACGGGGAGGTATTAGATTTTCTCTCTTTCACCTCTGATTCATGTTTAATTTTAGCCTGCACATTTTATCTCCCTCCTTTTGGTGTTCACTTTTGCTGTTCATAAATACTATGCAATGGCTTCTTCAGGTTACTGCAGAGGATATGGAGGCCTATCGGATGAAGAAGATTCATCACGATGATCCCGTGAGAGATTTTCTGCTCTAATGTTGACCACCAGTTTTGTTTAATACAGACTTTAATCGTTAAACTCTTAATTTGAGCATGTTGGTGTCTGAACTTGGAAGACAATTAAAGGAACTTCCGAGTCCCTGTTCTCCATGGCTTTTCAAATTTAGTGGTATTTTACCATGTTTATATCCTTGGGTAGTTTACCATGCCGTGCCTACTACACATGGGACGATTAAACAATTGAGGATGCTAAATTTGTATCATTACTGTAATTTGTGGTAACTAAACACACTCTCTCTCTCTCTCTCTCTCTCTCTCTCTCTCTCTGTGTATCATTACTGTAATTTGTGGTAACAAAACTCTCTCTCTCTCTCTATCTGTGTATCATTACTGTAATTTGTGGTAACAAAACTCTCTCTCTCTCTCTCTCTCGTTTTATTGTTGTATGAAGATTCTCTGTTACCGGAAAAAACAGGGAATAAAGAAAAATAAACTATGCAAGGCTAGCTTTATCCTGTCTGATTTGGTAATATAAACTACTAGGAGAAATCGTGATTAGAAACCAAGTATTATGCTGTGTTAAGAATAATGAAGACGATATGTTTAAATTTTTATTCAGAGTTGAGACCTAAACGTACTCTTCAATTTTTGTAGAGGTAAAAGAAAATACATATTGCCAAAAATAAGCGTTACCTGGACAAATAATTCGAAAAACCAAAACCAGAAGCGAAACCAGAAAGTAGTAACTAAGCTATACATAATAAATTCCCACACGAAGTAACGTCACCAAACTGACTATACAGTTTAAACTCCCACATCATTCTGAAAAACCAGTGTGTAATTCATCACTGTACCCAATACATATGCCAAACAAAGAGACTGAAAATGAAAAGAAAAGAGTTTCAAACCCTTAGACCACTCAAGCGCCTAGAATTAACATTATATCTTATATACCAAAAAATAAAAATTATGAAAGAATTAGACTTAACTAATTTTAGCTAGGCACTGCGAATTAACATCTCCTGAAATTCAAGAATGGACTTCTCCTTCTGAAGTTTCATATCTTGCCTGAAATTGCTGATGAACTCCTCGGCCCTCTCGTCCACTCCTCGGAGCTGCGGCGACGAAGCTACCACCATCTTCCACGCATCTTCGACGCTATATATACTCTTACTAGTTATTCTCTTCAAATCCTTCCCACCATGATCATCTTCAGCCATTCGCTTACCCTTATAATCCTCCTTATCACGACTCGTTCCAGCTTGGTCTGCATGCGTATTATTATTATTGTTGAATCGAGCAATATTACTCTTTTTGTGCGTATTTTTAGTAGTGGTGGAGGCAGAGAAGATGACAGGCTCGGCCGTGGAAGGGAAGAGCTCGTCTATGTGTATCGCCGCGAAGCTCTTGTAAATAGGCCGAAAGGTGTGGTTGTTGTAATAGTAAGTACTCTGGCGACGACGAGAGCTGGAGTTGTAAGGGTTGGAAATGGTACGTAGTTTGGTGGGAAAAAAGGACTGGAGGGAATAAAGGAGGCGACGACTTGTCGTTTTGATGGCTTCTGGGATCGAGTGTTTAATAAGTCTGATCAACTTTGGCTGTAGTCTGGTTGTGAAGCTCTTCCAAGCTTTCTTAGCAGGAGAAAGCTTCTTCCCTAGGCTCCAGCGAGACATCAAAAGTGGAGGTGGAGGGTCTTGGTTGGAGAGAAAGTCAAAGAGAGTTATGATAATATTCGAACTTAAGTTTGGAGAGAGAGTTTGATGTATATATATATATATACACACATACACTTATATGTATATGGGGTGAGAGACATACTTAATGTATAAGAAGATAGGTTTCTTCCTGTTGTGCTATTGACCAGTGGTTTGGTTTTTGGAGGATTTTTATTTTTTTTTTGAAATAATGGCAAAAGCAGAAATAAAATTAAATTATGAGGTTTTTTCGTAGTCAAAGCAATTCTAATAATCACTTTCGGCAGCATTAGGAGGCCCCGGCTGGAAGCCAGCCAAACTTGGGTCCTAAGTTATAGATTATTGACGAAAGCCAAATCAAATACATATATAAAGATCAAAGTGCACTCAATTTGGTGGTGGGTCCGATTGATTCCCACGTCGTACTTATAATGTGCTATTTCTTGTGTACACCAATTTATAGAGCACGGAGATAAAAGAAACTAAAGCAGGAAAAAGGAAAAGCATTAGTACTAAAATTAGACGTAACCCCTAAGCTACCTAGCTAAATCAAACATGAAAACCAAAACTATAACTAATCGACCATATTTGATTCAAAATTTATAGCAAAAAATATACGTTTTTTCCTTTGGTCGTTTAGATATTCAAATAAATACAACTTTATTATTTGGGCAATTTGTGTGGACTATGGAATGGATGGATGGCTTTGGCAAGGCATGTTGCCTTTTCCAACTCGTAAAGATGAAAATTACTCTGTCACTTTTTCTTTTCTTTTTTTTTTCCCCCTTTTTTTTTGTGGGTCCTAGGGACAAAAAAGCAATGGCGCCTCTTGTCATTCCTAACTTGCTTTCCAGGTCATTCTAAAACTAAAGATCAGTCTTTTACACCTGAGATCAATAAAGTTCTTCCAGAAAGTCATCGATCTAACAATACCAATTCGTAATCTATACCGCTAAGCTATTAGTGCATGCGCTCTCTCTCTCTCTCTCTCTCTCTCTCTCTCTCTCATCAAATTAACGTTAGTTACTGATTTTTGATTAACTGAAGAGTGAAAATGGAGACTTCATATACGTGTGGTGTCGATAAAACCACGGTAGTTTTACGTCACTACGTACTAAATAGAAAACGTACTTACGTACACAAAATCATGTTTATAAAAATTTCAGTACTGGAGTACTTACCATTCAAAACTGATTAATTGCACATTAACTAGTTGGAGAATGGAGATATTAACGCGGAGAAAAAGAGGACGAGACAGACCAACCATAAACGTACATCACAAGTTGTGAAGGAATTCCCCCCAACAACTAGGAAAATAACACGTGGAAAGGTTTTAATAGATATTTTTTTTTTGGGAAGGGGGGTTGTGTGCTGGAAGGTTCTAATAGAGGTTAATTAATGTGTCAAGTTGGATTCTAACGTGATTGAAGCATATGCCACCGGAATGGTAGGTTTCGTATCTAGCCGGCCACTACAATATTGTTGTGCGCTCGAGCATGTTACACTAATTCTATAACCGGCTATATTACGCACCCAATCGATATAATTAAGGGTTGAGCACTTATGGTTCAAGTCATCATACAATGTCCCCAATAAAATGTACAACACGTGGAATCATTAATTAAGCCTTGATCAGGATTAATGTCGCCCAACTCTATCTTGTGGATACCATCAAGTCCATCCAAATATTCACTCAACTCTTATCTTGTGGACACCACCGAGTCCATCTATATATATATGGACACCAATCCGGTAAGGTTTTTTTTTTTTTTTTTTTATCTATACATAAGTATCAATTTTGCTAATGAAAATTTATCATGCACATTTTTTTATAGTAAAAAGTAAAAAAGAGAAATAGCATTAATGATGCACGTTTTTTCATATATTTCATTATAACCGTTAGATCACTATTAGATGAATATCTAATGGTTAAAAAAAGAATATCTACATATAGGTTAAAAAAAAATAATACATATTGGATTAGCAACCTATATAAATATATATATATATATTAATTTTCACGTATTGAGTTATAAATTGTCTCATTTTCTAATACCCTAACCCTTGCCCAAGCACATTTCCCCTTTCTCTATAATTTTCAAACAATTCTTCAGTTTCTTCACAAGCTACATTTTTTTACACCTACCAGTTAATAATAAAATCCAGTTAAACAGCCTTTTCAAAAGAAAAAAAAAATAGTTAAACAACAAAAAAAAGAAAAGAATACTTCATTTTTTTGTATCAAGTTTTCTACTCAAAATGACAAGATGATTCTTAATCGCGCATAGTTTAAACACTGCTATCATTATGAGCTTTCAAAGATATGATCTATTTTTTGAAAAATAAATATTATCACATTATTGGGTGTAGAAAACTATTATATATAGCACAACATTTGAATTTCATAATTTTACTAGCTAGTTCGTACTAATTTGCTTGATTCATATCCAAATATATATTTTTCGCGGTATTATATATATTATTTGAAAGGGTAAAGCCTTTCATGAGAAAAGTTGAAGCACATGCCCAAATTGGGTTTCAATTTATACACAGCCTATAAAACAGAAGTATATATTGACTACTGATCAGGACGTCTTCGCCGCCAGTACTCATAATTGACGCAACTTCTTTCTAAAATAAACGAGACTTTTGAAGCTACTAGAATATTACTATTCATTAGTGTTGTATAGACGCATTATCATTTCCCACCTAGACATGATCTAATAAATAATTTTTTTAATTATACATATACATATATATAAGTTTCCAATCATAAAGGTATTTTTTTAACCATAATTTTTTTTAACTGTTACATCATTGTCTAATGATTATTGTAATTTGAGTAATTGGAAAAAAATATTTATTATTTAATTCTTTTTTCTATTCACATTCTACATAAAAAGACTGCATGATAATTATAAAAGGACTGCATGATGATTTTAAATTAGTCAAACTAATCTGGATTAGGGCGCGTCTACAGTAAGGGCGCCCCTATGTAAGACCGTGTCTATTTACCGTTGGATGGGAATCTGTATATAAATAGATTCTCCACAGATTCCCGTTATTCCCCACAGATTTCCATCTAACGATAATTAAGACATGACCCTACGTAGGGACACCTCTACCGTAGCCATTCCCTCTGGATTAATACCCATATATATATATATAGAAGAATGAAACAACGATAAGAAGTTTGAAAACACAGATGAAAAATTGGAAAGGCTGTGGGCCGTGGGATGTGTTTATATATAGGTATGTTAATATTCGGATTTCGGAAACTATGGAGGAAGAGAAGCTCCAAAATTTCTAGATTGATGAAAAAAAGAGGTTATGGTGCATTTTGTGTCAGATTCACTTAATTCCCGCATTCGTCAAAAATGCCGTCTACTGTATTTACTTTCTTGATTTTTCAAACTTCGGATTTTTTTCATCAAGAGAAAATTCAAACTTGGATATTAGTTATGGGGCATAGGTTGGATTGGACCAAATAATAATTATGTACTCAAAAATCAAAAAGTTGTGCTTATTAGTTCAACGAATGTTAAGTAAATTTCAACGACGATTTAGAAACTTTTACTATCAATAGAATTTCTTTTTCGAGTATCTAGCTCTACAAATCTTTGATAATTTTTTTTCAAGAAATGATGTGATATCACATAATTGGTTAATATTTATTGTAAAAGCTTAAAATTCACGGTTAATGTATAAATTTTCTTTTTCATAATTTATTTATTTACTATCACCTAAAAAGTCGTGTTTTCAATTTATGTATCTAGAAAAAAAAAAAAAAAAATTTCCAAACCTTGATTTACTTTTAGTAATTTTCATCTAAAAAGTTCACATATGCAATTATGAATCCAAAAGAACTGTTAACATTTCCGTATCTATAAACAAATTAAGAGCTGATCAGGTTTTACTTATTTTACCCTAGCAACAAGAGCCTCTCTCGACCTAAAATAGTGCAACTCATGGCAAATCAGGAGGTTAAGCTCTTGGGGTTTTGGGTTAGCCCATTTGTGCGCCGGGTGGAGTGGGCTCTTAAGCTGAAGGGTATTGAGTACGAGTACATAGAAGAAGATATCTTCAACAAGAGCCCCCTTCTTCTTAAACTGAACCCAGTTCATCAAAAGGTCCCAGTTCTTGTTTTTGATCACCACAAAGTCATCGCTGAATCATATGTTATTCTCGAATTCATCGATGATACTTGGACTCAAAACCCACTCTTGCCTCAAGATCCTTATCAAAGAGCCAAGGCGAGGTTTTGGGCTAAGTTTGCTGAAGAAAAGGTAACTTTGATCACTAAAGTTATTTTCTTTGCTCAATACTAATATTATTTCGTCTTTTTTAAAAAAAAAAATTTTAATTCTTAATTAATGTTTTCAATTTTATCTAAAAATAATGGGGTTTGATCTTTATTTACTTTAGGTATAACTACAAAAAAAAAAAAAAAAAAAAAAAAAAAAAACTTAAAGTATGATATTCTGCATTTTTAACCATATCTTTTGATTTGTGCAAAATTATAACACATTTCAAATCTTTTTTAAATTTGTTCCTTCTGTGTACAAATTGAATGATTTTTACTAACTTTTTAAAGTTATTTTTAATAGATCTTTTGTGTTAGTCAGCGAAAGTAAGATATCTTGAATTTAGATTCCATGTTTAGTGAGAAATTTATTAGTCAATTTTTATGCAGAAGATAAAACTTGCAGAGTTTTGAAATATAGATGTGTAATTTTGTACAAACCAAAAGATTGTTAATTTGCAGAAAAACTACGCTTGAGAATATTTTTTATTCTTTTTGCAGATAACTCATTACTTCATCCTAAAGAAAGGTGGTTAACACATTGTACATCCACAACTAAATTCAATTCCTCAATTTTCTTGTGTCTTATGTACTATAGGATTTCCATTAGTTGCAAAAAGTAATCCACACAAAAAGGATATATACAACCCCTCAGCGAATATAAGGCAAAACGAGGGGAAAAAAGAAGTTAATTTCATTTTTTTTTTTGAATAAAGTTAATTTCAGTTTTACTTTAGTTCTTGAATTATTGTTAGGTCAGTGACTTTAATATGTCTCAATT
Source organism: Trema orientale (assembly GCA_002914845.1). Taxonomy (NCBI): domain Eukaryota; kingdom Viridiplantae; phylum Streptophyta; class Magnoliopsida; order Rosales; family Cannabaceae; genus Trema; species Trema orientale. Next base: position 1,115,192 of record JXTC01000023.1, on the reverse strand, counting down.
TGCTAAACTACCGAACTATACATGTTTTTGTCTTAGTTTTGGTATCTGAATTACAATTTTGGTTTCTACTAAAGGTCAAACTAAGACAGAAAAACATAGTTCGACTTAGTAGAATTATGTGACCTCTGAAAGTTTTGGGGTCCAAAATTTAGATAAAATATAATTTGGGGTAGCAAATTGATATATTTCAAATTTTAAGGACACCGAGATTGATAGTATAATTTGAGTAACCAAAGCAAAAATAGCAAAAAAAAAAAAAAAAAAGACTTCTGTAAATGATAGCCCATAGGTCTACAGCTTAATTAACATATTTGTTGAATTGTTGATGGTATTAGCTATTGGATTATGATAAGCAACATAATTAATTAACTGATTTACTTTGCCTTTTATAAGTTAAGAAACTTTGTCATCCACAGGGTACTTTTTATCTCTTGATGAATATATGTACATATTTACTATACGTCCTTTTTATGGAATATTTATAATAGGTCTTTGAAGCTGCATGGAACGCACTTTGCTCTTCTGGTAAAGACAAAAAAATGGCTCTAAAACTGACCATAGAAGCCATGGAAAGAATAGAGGGAGAGTCGAAGGGAATAGAGAATTTCTTTGGAGGGGAAAACATTGGGTATTTGGACATTGCAATGGGCTGGATGGCCCACTGGCTACCTGTTTGGGAGGAAGTTGGGTCCATGCAGATTCTGGACCCAAACAAATTTCCTGCCACGGTTGCATGGATCAACAGGTTCATTAGCCACCCTATGATCAAACACAACTTACCTCCTCGAGACAAGATGATCACTTATTTTCGTAAGAGGAGTCAAGAACTTAGTTCCAGTGTCCAAGGCTGGATTAAAATTTAGTCATTGGTGTCAACTGATGGCATAGTTTGGAGATCATTAGTGTTTCAATAAAAAATATTTAGTACTGAGTTCCAAAATCAATTGATTATATGGTTCTGAATATTATTAACTCAACTAAAATAAATTACTTATCTTGGATATTTTTTTTTTTTTCGAATGATTCATACTATATTATACTTTTGGAGTAATCTTTATTTGTCCTTGCTCTATAAATAAATCTAAATTATAATGAAACGGAAGAATACGTAATAATAATGAAAAGAGAAAATTCACTTTTTGGATCTTCATCAAATTTTACTTAATATTTGGTTTTTGATAAAGGTGCTATTATTTTCTCTTCTTTTTCAAATAGGAATTGCATTTGACAACGTTTAACCTCATGTTTGTAATTATATGTTCAATATTCAGGTCCAGTTCAGGGGCCCAGGCTTGGCCTTATATGTTTGTTTTTAATTGTACTTAATATATTTAAATTAAAATGCTCACAAAAAATATTAAAATAACTCTTAAGCTGAATATACATTTTAAACATTACGCCTAGAAACTATAATTTTTTTATTGAAATATGACCGATTCTGTTTAATTAAACAAGGAAAAAAATTAATAAGAAATTAGGAATGATGCCGTGGGACCACTTTTGTGCAAATTTTCCCGATCGTCTGCAACATGTGAGTACGTACAAGTCCTTCGTACTTAGTGTTCACTAGATAATTTTTCTAATTAGACCTATAATACATATTAGTTAAGAATGCAAGAACAACAGCTTTAAATTAATAGGCAAAAACATATTACTCACTAATGTTATTATTAGAAACTAGCTCGTAGATGTTGTACATTGCTCTCGCAGAAAGACAACCTAGTACATAGTTAAACCCAAACCGGAAGTACTTTAGCCTCATCCATAGTACCCCCACGAGACTTTTATTCATCACAGACCTTTTTTTTTTCTTCACTCTTTTTAATACGTCGTACGTTAATTAAAGACTTCATTTATATAGCTCACTACATACAAAGCGAGCTAATTAAGTACTACTCCCAGCCACCCTGCTGTGAAGAAGGGGTGAAAACAGAGACCTCGTCCCTGTTGTACTTCAACCTCCTGGCTTGCTCTCTCGAGATACGGAAGGCATTGGCCAGAACGTCCTCCGGCATCGCCCGGATCGCCGAGATCCTTCCGGCGAGAGGTTGATTAATGACGTTTTCGTTTGTCTTCACCGTAATCCACTCAAACCCTCGGCTGCTTGCTTGCTCCACCACCGCGTGGTTCTGCGGCACCACGAAAACTTGACCCTCCTGGAGCTCGCCGTCGAACACATTGCGGCCGTAGTCGTCCGAAACCTGGACTCGCCCGCTGCCACGTGTCACGTAGAGCACGTTGTGGCTGTTCGGGCTGTAATGAGGCGCCAACAGAGCATTCTGCAACAATATTTGTATTATACATATGTTTTGATAATGTATCAACTTGTATTATTATATTATAAAAAAACGAACTCACATCTCAATCATTTATTGCAATTGAAAAAAAAAAAGAAAGTCAAAAACCTTGTAAAGGACTGCCCTCTTAGCGGTGAGCTGGAGGAAGCGGAGGATGGGGAGGTTGAAGCTGTTGACGGTGGTGACGCGGCCGCCGCGGGGGTTGAAGATATCGGCCTGAGAAGGACGGTCGATGTTGTGTCTGAGCCTGAGAGTGCAGAAGGTCTCTTCTAAGCCATTGTAGTGCTCGCCGTACGACCCCTCGTACCCACCATAACGACGTCGTTCCTCTTCTTCGATCCTAGCAGGGGTGATGATGCGGAGGTCTTCCCTGACTCGGACGATTCTCTCTCTCCGGTCGTCTCTGTTCTGGAGCCTACTAGCCAACTCAGTGTCGATTTTGAAAGATTCAGCCAATAGTCTGACGTCGAAACCGCTGAAAATGTTGCCGTTCGGGTTCTGCCGCCGCAGAAGGCTCCTTTCCTCTCTTCGGCTTTGTCTCTGGACACGGACTTGTTGCTCACTTCTCTGCTCCCTTTGTGGGTTACCGCCTAAGTGGAATCTCTGAAAAATTGTAAAAGAAGCATATATTTATTAATCAATATTAATAATATGGTCGTAGGGCTTAGCCTAGTCCCATTAATTATAACCACACCTCGCCTTCGATAATCCGCACCCCTAATTCCCAAAAAAAAAAAAAAAGAAAAAGAAAAATTTATTATTGTTATTATTAAGGTTTAGAGTTTAGTGAATTACTCTGGTGAACTGGTCGAGCTGATTGGCTTGGTTGCCAACGTCGACGAAGGTGATCAAAACAAGAGGCGAGCCACCGTTGTTGTAGACCCAACTAGCGACTCCCGCGGGCAAAGCGACGATGTCTCCTGCTTGGATTTCTCGAACCTTCTGGTGTTGTTCTCCGGATTCCTCGGAGAGATATCCTCTGTACTGTTGTGATGATCCTCTTTCGAACGTCTCTGGACAACCTGGGATCACAGCTCCATGGATACCCCTACCTACATTATATATGTAGAAACTTATGTTAAACGATTTAAGGAATTGTGCATAGAAAATTACATACATTGAATTCACTATATATTATAAATGCATGCATGCCTTGAAGAACGTAGAAAATGATAGGTGCGTTCAAGAAGGAAGGCAACAAGAGGCCTCGTTGCTGGATGGTATGGCGGGCAACCTCAACTCCGGCGCACTGAAGCTCGTCGTCCTCTTGGCCTTGGATGTCCCAGTACTCGCTGACGCCGGCCTCGGACTCGACCCGGCGATTGGGCTGCCGGGCGTTGAGGCGTTCGAATTGGCACCGAGTTTGCCACCTCTGCTGCTTCTGCCTCTGCCGCTGGCCGCTCTGGATTCCGAGCGGAACTTGTTGGATTTGAGCGAAGCAAAAGTTGGAAAGGAGAAGGGAGAGTAGGCTGAGGCAAAGCAAGGAAGAAGAGCTAGCCATGGTGGAGAGCTTAATACGAAGATAAAGAGGACGGCTTTTTTTTATTTATTTTTTTTTAACTTAAACACTACTTGTGGTAAAGAAGAAACGTAGGGTTGGGTACTTATAGAAGGGAAAAGTGGGTTGGAATCTGGGACGTGGCGAAAGGTTGATGAGAAGTTATGGTTTGATGTGCATGTTTTTGTATTATTTGCATGGTTTCAGAGCCCTGATTTGCTAACACATAGTGGTTTTGGTTCTTGTATGTGGCATTCATCTTCTGAGGAGAGGAGGGTGTACTTATTTGGAAGGATGGTATTATTTGATGTCTCGACTTGGCAGGCTGCGTAAGGTTAACTAAAGGAAAAATATAACTTTGCTTTTTGATATTTTATTGTTTAAAATGGTTCAGAAAAATAAAATATAATAAAAGGCAATAATGGTGCTCATAACACCACATACTGATGGTAAATGAATATCACACTTTCAATTTATACGACTCCAGACACCACACCCTATAACAGATACTATGTAAATTCAATATTTAAATTTTTCGTGACTCCATATCCTATGTTATTTCTTGTAATATCAACTTGACAATAAATTAATAATTTTCTATCACAGATTTTACTATCACAACTTTGTAGATTATGGCAAAAATGTTACTTAAGTTTTGATGAAATGTTGAATTTATCCCTTTAGTTTTCATAAATAACAAAAAGGATAAATTGTATTTTTTGATCCCCGGAATTCTTTGTCGGAAGCGGATCCCCTGTCATTTTTTCCTGTCATATTTCCTGTCCAACCTCTAACAAGCTGCCACCTCACTTTATGCTTTTAAATCCTATACAGGCCGTCTCTTAATGGCATAAGCCGTAAATGGGTAAAAAAATATATCAAAAAGAAAAAACAAAATACACGGCATCAGCTGTAAATAAGGGAAAAAAAATATTTTAATATCTAAAAGAAAAGTGAATTCCTCCTGCCCTTCTTTCTCGTCTCCCTCTTCTCGCTTCGAAACCAGGGCACCGATGCATGTTCCAGTCACGGCATGAGAGTCCATATCTTCCCGATGTCCATCTCCTCTTCCCATAAATTTCCATACTCCAGAAGAAATCGAGTCTATTCAGAGGAACCAGAAGCATGAACCCAAAGACACACGGCTCTGTTCTTTCCGTACACATCAAAGCCCCCTCTCATTCGTGTACTTTCCCCTTTCTCTATCTCTCATATCGACTGGTTGTGTTTACTCTATGAAAAATTTCTTCATATTGTGTTTCATTCATTCGATTGGAGTCTATGAGATAGTGACTTCTGCTTGATTTGGGATTGTTGGAATTTGATAATTGGAATCTTTTTTCTCTTTGAAGTTGGATTTGACAAATATGAAAGACTTTGTGGTTTTTGTACTATTTAGAATTCGAGTTATTGTGAACCCAATTAGAAAGAAGAGGATAATGCTAGTTAGTGATACACAAAATATATAAAGCTAATTCTAATTGTGGGTATCAATAATTTGTTGAGATAAGTTGAGTTGGGTTTTTAAGTCTTGACAAAATAAGACTAAAAATTGTTTCAGGCAGGAAGTCTTCTGGACAGGGTTATTAATTGAACTTGACTGTTATAATTTTCGTGCTTGGTATTTTGTTCCTGGTTCGATAACATATTGTTGTCCACAATTGAGTATTTTTGGATCACTTTTCTGTTTGTTTTATTTTCAAATGTATTGTGAGAGAAACATGGATGCTAGCTAGTGAAGTCTTTAATGGGTCACTCTTCTTATTTTAAATATTTAATTGCTTGTTTTCTTGGTCAGTTTTCTTATTTGAAATCTTTACTGGTGTTCTTCTTGCAAATTATGTTTATAGGTTTGATGTTTTCGATTTTGTTCTAAGTACGTGTCTCAAATTTTTTATTTCTTATGGAAGTCTATTCAAACAATTTTGTTGTAGTTCAACCGAAGAATATCCTAATATTGGACTTCAAAATCATGCTCATTTAAAACAAGTTGTCAATGTTTAGTCGGAATAGTTTTGGCAATGTTTATGTTTTGCCTATCTTTTGCCTTTTAGCAGCTTGCAATATATCTCGACCTCAATGGAAGCATTGAATAGTTAGTTTATATGGTTGAGTTTTAGGTGCTTAATATTTATTCCACTTATCTGGACAAGGCTTTATTAGGTAGTTATTGGAGATGATTTCGATCATAATGTTGATCTTGATCAAGATAATATCATATATTAATGGAAGCTTATACTAAAATGAGCAAGTTGTTGTTGATTCCCCCCCCACAAGCTTCAAGTCTATAATTTTTTTTCCGAAAGAACTTCAGGTATACTATTTAAGTCTTCATAATGTTAAAATAGCTTCCTTATAACATAATTGGTTGTGGACTCTTTTACAGTGTGGACTGGTGTAAGTTTATTTCCTGTCAACTTTTACTAGTCTGGTTTATCATTTGAATATTTTTTTTAATAAAGACCTAGTTTTATACTTAGAAACACTGCTTTTTTTTTTTTTTCTTTTTTTCACTTTTTGTATAAGTACATAACATTTGAATCTTATACCCTAGCTATTGTTTTATTATTTTCTTACAGGAATTTGCCAAGCTTGTTAGAAGAGGTTTATTTGGACAGATTAATACTCTGCTTTCAATTTAGGAGACTTTTTGCCGATACTAGTCATGTTTGTAATCCGGACATTCAGTTGAATTTGTTTAGCTGATTAAGGCTTCCATAAATATGTACTTTTTTGTATTATCAATTCATTAGAAATAAACATGAAATTTTGGATTTATCAAAGCTTATCATATTCTGGATTACCATTCATGTCGACCAAAGTTAAGCATGAATTAACTCAGGTAACAGGGGACACAAAATTTAATAGAAAGAAAATATAAAACAACAAACAATTAGTCCAATTAGTTTATCAACACAAACTAAGTACCAATTAGTCCAGCATCTAACAATTCTTTCCAATTAAAAAGACCAAAGCTAAACAACTAGGATTTTTTCAAGATATAACTTGGATCCTCATATAGTTCATGCGCTCATTCTATCTTGAAGTTGCTAGTTTCCATTAAATTCAAACATTTGACTTCTGGCATGGAGCGATTGAGTCTGTAAATCATAAACACAGAAAAATTTAGTTAATTGTGTATGAGTTTAATTTTAGTAAAAGATATCAAATCAAATGTATAACCTGCTGTAGTAGCTCCATTATGCTCGGTATCTTACTTGAACCCATATACGCAGACTGGTTTTCATGCTGTATTAAAATATAACATATTTATTATTCAATAGAAAAGCTAATCTAGTAACTGAAAATACCAAAACACATTTAAAAAAGGAAAAAAAAAAAAAAGAATGAATGAAGTCATATGCCTACCTGGCCAAGATGAAATGGTTGAGTGAGATATATTTGTGAGTTTGACGAAAGTTGTTGACTAAGAGAGGCTTCAATGTTTGATTGTCCATCTTCATTATGATTATATGCACCCTGAACAATATAACAAATGGACCTATGTCAGTTAAAAAAAAAAAAAAAAAAACTTAATCATGTAAAAATTATTGGAAAAATCAAATAAATATGTACCTGATGTGGAAATAGCTTCTCATGTACTATTTTTTTCTTTTTTCTAGCCTTCTCAAGAGCACTTTTTGGCCTACTAGATGAACCACGAGGTCTTCCCTTTGTTTTTATTCCTTTAATGTTGTTTTCATCTTTACTAGGTAACCCGCTTTCATTTTGGTTATGGACATGAGAACTAGAACTAGACTTTCCAATCTCTCTTCCTCTTAGATATGCATCAATGTCTTCCAAAATCTTTCTAAAACCACTCATAGCAATTTCATAGGTTTTCTCATTCCCTGCTGCCTTTGCTTTTATGCGAGTTTGAAATCTACACAAATCTTGGTAATAATTTGCCAAGTTGATTTTAGGGTCCTCATTGAATACACTTCTATACTTATCCACCTCACTTTCAAATTTGGCATCCTTTGTCCATCTTTTTAAAATGTATTGTGTAGGAATTTTTAATATATATTTTTCAGACAAGACTTTAAGAGCATGTGAACACAAAACCCCCGTAAACTCAAATTTCTTGCAAGAACATGCAACCATATCATTGGAAGAATCATATTCAACAGTATGATGAAAATACTTTTTCTTAGGGGTAACTCTATACTTCGATATTGTTTCACTCTTATCACAAAAAATAATAGCACAATCATAACTCTGACATACCTGAGTTTGAAACATATTTAACACTGCTGGGGTATATACACTTGATGCATGCTTTAAAATTTCAACTTCAAATAATAATTTCGATTTAGTCTGAGTTGCTCTAAAATCAGCTTGCAACTCTTCATAACGACGATGCTCAAGCAGTCTTTCGAAGTGTTCAAAAAAGCGCAGTAGATCATGCTTGTAACTGACATAACCTTTTATTGCATTATTCATACTCTCACTTCTTTGGGTAGTAGTCATATCTGCACAAAATGTCTCTCTGCCATAAACCAAAGCCCATTTCTCCCGTACATCATACATCTTTTGCAACCATTCATTATTTTCAAGATCATATTTTCTAAGCATATCACTCCAAGCATCAATAAATTCCCCCTCTTCATCGTAATTATATATGCAATTACTGAAATCTTTCGAGAATTCTCGAAACCGCTCGAAACCGCTCAAACACGTTATTGAGATATTTTGCTGTATTTTGATATATGTGCCAAATACACAGGCGGTGATATGTTTCTGGCCATTGAGAAGCTAATGCTTTAGCCATAGCTGCATCTTGATCTGTAAGAATCGTCTTTGGCTTCTTCCCAGACATTGCGGTAGTAAAAGTTTCAAATAATCACATAAATGTTTCAGCAGTTTCATCATATAATAGTGCAGCTCCAAAAACAACTGTTTGCTTATGATGATTCACTCCAAGAAACATAGCGAAAAGCCTTCCTTCTTTGTTTTTTCTATACGTAGTATCAAAACAAACAACATCACCGAAGTGAGAGTATGATGTTACCATTTTAGCATCTGCCCAGAAAATATTAGTGATCAAATCCTCTTTATCCACTTGCAAGGCGTAAAAAAAATTTGGATCTTGTAACTGCATACACTGGAGATATTCTAGAACACCACCTGTATCTCCTAATCTCATTCGGATTGTTCGTTTAGTTCGTAAATAATTCTTGTAATCAATTGGAATAATCCCAAGATTTTCTCGTCCCCCAGCTCTCATTGCCATTAATTCACAACCTTCTTTAGGAGGAATCCCTGAACGATCAGCCATATCTATTTCTGCTTCATGAGCTAGAGTCAGTCTCCTTTGTGATCTATGCAGATGACTTTTATTAGGGCTAGATGTAACATGAGTATGCTCAGCAATAAATTCAATAACCCGATATTTACCAGTTTGGTGAGAGTTAACTTTCATTCTTGCTAAACAACCAAATCTTGTCTCAGCTCGATGATGCTTTACATTAATTTCTCGTCTATCTTTCTCTCGATATCCCTCACAAGAGCAACAAAAAATTCTATTCATCATTATACCATTTTTATCTTTTTGTCCCTTACTTTTACGAATACTGAATCCAACCTTATAAGCATAGGCATTATAGAAATCATAAGCTTCTTCTTCGGTTTCAAACTCCATATCAACTTTTGGTATCACTTCTTCAGAAACTTTAGAATGAACTATTTCTATTCTTTTTTTCGCTTCCGTATTCCCTTCATCCTTTTCATCCTCATTTTCTAAAAGCGAATTAATACATTCAGTTTGAAACTCTAGCTTTCGACGTGATTGACACTCTACTGGATTATTACTACAATCCATTAATAAAAATTATATCTGTAATATAATAAACACGATTAAAAAACCAAACAAAGAACATGAATAAATAGGTAATTCCAAATAACTTATGAAGTGACATATATGTGCAAATTATATCCAGAAGCAACAATTTATTGGAAGACAACGCTGAGGCAATATAACTAATTAAGCTGATAAAATTAAAATAAATTAATGTTTATAAGTACCTATAAGATTTGAAAAGGTTCAAACTTTAAAAGCAAAGCATATATAATATGTTAGGGATTTTTTCCCCAATTCATTAAACACGTGATTGAAAATGATTGAAATTATTTGCAATACAAAATCACCTCCTTTAGAATATGAACAGTAAAAAGATGTTGACTAACAATATAAACCAAGTATTTATGTATAAACGTGTCAAACTTACAAATATCTAGATAAGCCATTCCTATATTATTTTCAAAAAAGGGCTGCTAAGCGGACATAAACTACCACCCAAATAAATAATAGATTAAACAAATATATAAATATAAAAAAGGCACGTACTTGTTTTTTACCCAATAAATTTAAGAGCAATACAGGCTTCTGGATACTTGCTCAAAGGCTAAAGCGTGACGAAACCCAACGTAGAGAAAAAGAAAGATCTGGAGAACAGTGTCTTAAAAAAAGAAGAAAAAGAAATACAGGGAGGCCAAATGTCAGGGCTAGTGAAGAGAGACAAAAGGGGTTGCCTTTTCATTTTTGTACTATTCATTTCTTTTTGATATATTTTTTTACCCATTTATCGCTGATGCCGTCAAGAGACGGAATGTAAAAGATTTAAAAAAATAAAGTGAGGTGGCAGCTTATTAGAGGTTGGACAGGAAATAGGACAGGAAAAAATGACAGAGGATCCGCGCCTTCTTGTCACGTAGAGTTTTGGTCACCGAACTATTTTTTGTTGTAGAAATCGCCGGTGTATTATTCAAATACTGAAAAAGCAATCCTATAAAAAGATGCAATGGCTGATGTGGCACCAATTTTGTTATTTTTTATTTAAATAATTTATTAATATTATTTTTTTAAAAAAAAAATAAATTGAAAAAATCAACTTCTTCCCCGTCTCCCCTCCGAATGCTCCCTCCCTCTCTTTCTCATCTTTCTCCTCATCTTCTCCCAGATCCTCCACCAATTCACTATAAACTCAAAACAAGCTCACTATGTCTATGGCTTGTACAACCATCCTCTACGTGGTCTCTGTCATTCCTTATACCACTTATCTCTCTCAAATCCTCTCCTAAACATCGAAACCCACTTTCCCTTCTATACCTATTCACTATTGTCACTTTCTGTCTAAACCCGAAAAACCCCCTACAAAATCATTCAATGGGAGATTAAAGCAAAATCATAGTCAAACCCGAAAGGATCAAAGGGGTCTTGAGAAAGATAATGGGGATTGAAGCAATTCCCAACAAAATCACCAATGACTCAAAAAAAAAAAAAAAAAAAAGGATCATGGAGAATGGACCTTGAGGGAGAATAAAGATTAGAAAGAAACAAGTTAATGAATGGAATGGAGAAAGTTGTTGGAGAAGATTTACATGTAAGAAATACTAAATAGTAAGACAGAGCTGTCGGAGAAGTTTTAGATGTAAGAAATATTAGATAGTAATAAGCTAGAGGAAGAAACTGAAGGAGAAGAGGCGATAATGAGGAAACAAAATTGTCCTTTTTATTTAATTTAATTTCATACATTACAATAAAAAATAACAAATTATTGAAGAAAAAATAACGAAAATAGGTGCCATGTCAGTGATTCTCTTTATTTATACACCGACACTAACAAAAGACCATTTTTTAGCATTTGGATAATACAAGGATAATTTATACAACAAAAAATAGTTTGCGGGGGTAAAAGTACTATTCTACATGGCCAATATGTGGTCGGTAGGAAAAATATAATTTGTCCCAACAAAAATATCCATTAAGATTAAAAAATCATTACAAATTTCACCATTTATCTAATTTAATCAAAATTGACATACAAAACGACAACATCACCCTTGCTCTAAAGCTGTAACCGAACAAATACTAAAAAAAAAAACAAGGCGAATAGTGCTTGGTAAAAAACAAAGAGAGTAAAAGTAAGAACATCTAACGAAGAAAAGTCAAATATAATGATCCTGTTTGTTTCAACCATTTGGAAAATCTATTTGAATGTGTGTTTGTTTCAATAATTCAGTTTTTCCATTCAAATGATTTTTTAGAATGTGTGTTTGTCTCAACAATTCAGTTTTTCCATTCAAATGGTCCATCCGAAAAATTAACCATTGGAGCGGTTTTTTTGTATCTTGAATGAGAATAGAGGGAGGAGATGTTTTTAAATGATCCATTCCAATGCTCACATTCTAATTACAACACATTCCACTATTTTTTCCATTTAAATATCTCTCATTCCAATTATAACATATTCCACAATTTCCATTCAAATACACACATTCAAATAGGTGAACCAAACGGGCCAATATTTTTGAAGAAATGTTTTCGGGCTCATTTGCTTCGCCTATTTGAATGTGTGTATTTGAATGAAAATTATAGAATGTGTTATAATTGGAATGGGAGACATTTGAATGAAAAAAATAGTGGAATGTGTTGTAATTAGAATGAGAGCATTGGAACGGACCATTCAAAAACACCTCCCCTCCTCCATTCTCATTCAAGACACAAAAAAACCATTCCAATGGTTAACTTTTTGGATGGACCATTTGAATGGAAAAACTGAATTGTTCAAATAAACACACATTCTAAAAGATCATTTGAATAGAAAAACTGAATTGTTGAAACAAACACACATTCAAATGGATTTTTCATTCCAATGGAATGGAATGGTTGAAACAAACGGGGCCTTCATTTTGTAGTGAATTAATAATAGGGATAATATCCAAAAAAAAAATTATAATTTATACTTTATATTTTGACATTTTGTTATATCTTGTATTTTGATACTTTGTCCAATTTATACTTTCTGTTTTGGTTATTATTAATATTGACTCTTAGATTTAAATTCTATTACGAATTTATACCATAATACTAATTTAGAGCAGTTTATTTAACAAGATAATTTAACAAACTTATTCTCAAATCAGTTTTTATATAGCTTATTTTCAATTTTTTAAACGCATATTATTAAATTAATTACCCTAAATTAGTGTCAGGGTATAAATTTGTAATAGATTTCAAATTTAAAGGTCAATGTTAATAATAATCAAAATACATTGTATAATTTGAACAAAGTATCAAAATACTAGATATGAAAATAATATATCCCGCCAAAAAAAAAAAAAAAACTCACAGTTTTTCATTTATATCAAACAAATGTCTTTCGTCTTGTGTTTTCCCATCAAATAAACCCCACCTATAAACATAGTCAAAATTAAAACTTATTGCTGAAAAGTGTTTTTAGAAATATGATGGAGAGAGTAGAATAATACTAGAAACAACAAAAATTTACACCAAAAATTTACACCACATGATGTGGCATCCAATTCAACTATTAAATCTTAAATGGTATAGTCCCACTTTAAATAAGATAGTAGTTAAAATAGATGCCACATCATGTGGTGTAAGTTTCATGTGGCATCCAATTCAACTATTAAATCTTAAATGGTATAGTCCCACTTTAAATAAGATAGTAGTTGAAATAGATGCCACATCATGTGGTGTAAGTTTTTGGTGTAAAATTTTAGTGTCTCCATCATTATTCTAACAATAATGTCAACCTTTATTAAAAAGAAAAAAATTGGATAATATAGGCCCCTCTTCTATAATATTATAACTGAAGTTGTAATTTTCTATGTGGTTGAAATGTTATCACTAGTCAAAAGCAAAATAGTTTGTACTTGATAACCAGAAATGTGCAATAATTATTCTTCATGCAAAGCGCAAACTAATACTTCATTTACTACTCAGAGAGACACTCGCATGACAATAGAAGAGTGCAACCGTAAGGAGTAGGGACAACCTCTAAAACCACCCCTTGCACAGTCACCAAAAAGACAAAAATAAAAAATAACTAATGACTCCTAGGGGCCGCTTTTCCGCAATTCTTCGAACTCCCGTTGTGATCCATTTTAAAGCGCTTCATAACGTACTCTTCATCATCTCGTTACTAATTTCTTCATTCTCTTTTTATTGGTCAACAAATCAAATATCTCAAAACAGAAATCTCTTTCTCAAGAACTGTTGACTAGATGCGTAGAATTATCTGGGCGAAAAAGGGTGATCTCCTCCCTACTATACTTCAAACTCCTGGCTTCCTCTCTCGAGAGGCCGAAGGCAAGCGCTACGACATCATCCGGCAAAGCCCTGATCACTGAGATCCTTCCGGCGAGAGGGGTTCTGGCAGCCTTGTCGTTGGTCTTCACGGCAATGTACTCGAAACTCGGACCGGTTGTTTCCTTCACAATCACGTAGTTCTGCGGCAGCACGAAGACATCATCCGACTTGAGCTCGCCATCGAACACATTACGCCCGTGTTCATCAGCAACCTGGACCCGGGCGCTTCCGTATGTCACGTAGAACACGCTGTGGCTATTCAAGTTGAAGTAAGGCGTCATCATACTGTGCTGCAATAAGTACATGTTCATCCATAATTAGTCTCTTTTCTTTTTTCTTTTTTTTTTCACTCATGGGTCACCAAAAATAAATCGGAAAACTCTATACTATATTACATACATTCAACCAATCCAAACCAAATTTTTAAAACTACAATTCTAGTACCCATATTAGAATTTGAAGTGGTATACAATGAGTTAATACTACAATGTAAACACATTAATATGAGGTGTGGTATATGTAACCAACTTTATGCCAGATGATTGGATATAGTATACCATTGTCCTGACTAGCATGTGTTGATCCCACAAAGTTGAAAACTGACAGTTTATTTAGTTTGTTACTTACATCGTAGACGACTGCTCTCTCAGCGGTGAGCTTAAAGGTGCCAAAGATAGGGAGGTGGAAGCTGGTGACCATGCTGACACGGCCGCCACGGAGGTTGAAGATATCAGACTGATCTGGATCATCGATGTTGTGTCTCAGCTCGAAGTTGCAGAAAGTTTCCGCAACTTCGCCATTATAGTTGTCCATGTATCTCAAGTTCCGCCGGTGTGGCTTATGTTTTTGCATCAGGGCATGGGTTAAGACGTGGAAGTCTTCCCCGGTTTGGACAATTTCCTCCACCAGATCATCTCGGCTCTGGAGCTTACTCGCCAACTCGGGGCCGACATTGTAAGCCCTAGCCAATGTGTTGACGTCCAAACCACTGAAAACGTTGCCCTTCGGGTTCTCTCCTCCAAGGCTTCTCCCCTGTCCAGCTAAGTGGAACCTCTGAATATAGAATAAAGATCGTAAAGAGGTTGATTAAGTAATCAATCAAATTTTTTATTTAGGGAAAAAATGGTGTGAAAATAAGTGAATTACTCTAGCAAATATATCGAGCTGGTTAGCGTGGTTGCCAACGTGGATGAAGGCTATCAAAATTAGAGTCTCGTTGCCGTAGTTGTAAACCCAGTCAGCGATTCCCGCAGGCTTAGCAACGATGTCGCCATGTTCGATATTTCGAACCTTCTGGTGCTGCTCTTCCTGTTCTCTGGACTCTTTTGCCGTTCCTGCTTCGTATGTTTGTGCACAACCTGTGATCGCAGCTCCATGGAGTCCCTTACCTGCATGGTTATTACTATCACTATTACCATGCAAAAATGACCAAATGCCTGTAACTAATTAATAATGACAACTAGAAACAGGACTAGTCTAAAGAAACTTTAAAGTTTTATGATAAAAAGATCACTAATTAATGTTTTAGCATGTCATTGTTCAAAGAATTGATGAAGCTAAATCTAGTAGTGATAGTTTAAGACATGCCTTCAAGAACGTAATAGACGAGAGGTGCGTTCAGGATGGAAGGCAACAAGAGGGCTCCTTTCTTAAGGGTATAACGGACGACCGACATTCCAGCACACTTAAGCTCTTGAGCATCGGGGGCTTCAATGTCCCAGTACTCGCTGATGCCGGCCTTAGACTCGACCTTGCGATTGGGCAGGGGGACCTTGAGGCGCTCGAATTGGCACCAGCCAGTTTGCTGCTGAGCGAGGCAAACGTTGGAAAGAAGAAGGGAAAGTAGGCTGAGACAGAGCAAGGAACATCCAATTTGTCCTACAAAAACCAACCGTCATTAGTACAAATGCTTAATAATAGGGGCTAAGACAACAAAATGCAACTGACACGAGTGAATATTGCTTAAGAAAATATCCACCCTTCTTTTTATTTTTCGAAAAACAAGTCGCCTAGCAAGGCCTAAATCTTTCTGATCTCATCCACTAGCACCCTTAAATCAGCACACCCATGCACAAACAGAAAGACTTATATTCACTCTGACTGCGACAAAAAAAAAAAAAAGAAAGACCCCCTCAATAACAATCCAATAACAAAAAAAAAAGGTGACCTAAACTCAACATTTCTATACTCCAAACCTATCTAATTTTTGTTTGTGAAAAACGGAACAACATTGAGGGGATACGTACTTTATATGCCATTTAACCTAATGGATGCGATTAGTACAAGTGGCCGTCCGATTACAATCGTGTGGCTAAAAGAGTGAACTCCATATTAGCTGAAAAAAAATGAGCATAGGAGAAAGTTTTGCCCCTCTTCAATTTGATAGATAGATGGATTCGCGGGTTTATCTTTTGTTTTCTTCCCCTATTGTTTCTTTACTTTTCTTCTCCAATTTCATCTTCCCTAACCCGTGTATTCATCAAATTGAAAATAGAAAATTTTGGAAGACAATACCAAAACCATATCAATTATTGACGAGTGTAGTTTTATTTGTGATAAATTTTTCTCTTTTCTTTCTACTTTGATCCCATTTAATCTCCAAGCCCAGATGCCAAACATTTTTCCCCTCTCTGCCAATGTAAGGAGATTAATGCTGCTATGCACTCTGCTCCGCTCATGAGTTCTCCTTCACCGAACAAAATCAAGACCCAGAACTCTTGTGGAATAGTTCAATCTACCAGATTTTCATCTTTCCTTCTTTTTCTTTTTTTTTCAATTTTCATTTTCATTACCGTATGCGAATTCCCCAACATTGAATTAAACACGCAATCATTTAAACAAACTAAAATCATAATATATATATTATATATGTAATTTAAAAAGAAAAAAAGTCCAGATCTTCTCAAATTTAATGCCTCGAAAGATAATCGATGTTCACGAAAATGGTTGTAGCACTCAGCTATTTAATCATAAACAAGATCTAAGATTAAAAAAAAAAAAAAAAAAAAAAAAAAAAAAAAAGCAATTAAAAGTCAATATCACATAAATAGATCTGAAGGCGTAGAAATAGGTACCTGGAGCTCTAGAACGGAGGACCCCAACTGGTTCCTTGGACGCCATAGCTGTGTGAGTGACAATCGAGTTTGGGAAAGTTCAAGTGAGACCACTACTGAGCTAAGCTTCTGAAGCTTGAAGAAAGAAGAAACAGGAGTAGAAGTAGACGTAGCGCTTGAAGTGGCCCCACACACGCCCAGTAGGGACGAGAGGAATTTATTAATTATTATTATGGTTGAAAGTGATGTTGCCAAGAAGGTGATAATGATTCTCCACTCTTACCAGCCAAAAATAAAAAAAAATAAAAAACTCAAATTAAATTGATTCCTACAAGGACCAATAATTGACAATAAAACATAATTTATAGTTTAGGTTCTTGATTTTTGAAAATAGAAAAGGAAAAAAAAAATGTTATATAGTGATGTTGCATGTGGTGGAGTTGAGACCGTGAGGAGTGTGTATTTTATAATTGGAAGGCAGTACATTGATTGATCGATCGGGATACTGTTAATGCCATCTCAGCTTTGTCGGGTTCGGACCCCCCAGAAGGTCCGCCAATAAAGTAGCTGAGTCGTGATACACATTAATTATATGCTTTTCTCTGCATGATTCAAGATTTTATAATCTAGTTAAAAAATTCATTATTGTATACTAACACGTGAAAAGATTTCATAATCTATTATTAAAAGGAAAAAAAGGTTTCATAATCTAAGACTGACTTGCTACGGGAGATTTTATACTTTTGTGGTTGATAATTGGAAAAATTAGGTGCGCCATGATACACGTGCTTGTATCAATCAGGCACGTGAAAGGTGATGATGTATTGTTGTTTTTATTCCAATCAATATGTAGCAATGCTCATCATAGAAGGGTTTTTTAGAGTATTATATTTGCAGAAACAAGCCAAATGTTGAAAATGCTATTAAAATATATCATGTTTTAAAACCGAGATTTTTTTTTTCTTTTGAGTTTAAATTTGAGAACCAAGAGTTAAAGTGCAGAATTTTTGTAAACTTGATCTGCTCGTGATCCCCGAATTGTCGTCACATAACCACTTAAACTTCCAAAAAGCCATGTTTGAGAGCGAATAAAAATATAGGAAAGTTTTTACTGTGAAAGGGGCAAAATCTCTCTTACTTAAGCAGTATTTGAGCCATTAAATTTAATCCAATAATTGTAAAAATAATACACATCACTACACCAAAATATGCCCAACACGTATATCTAGGGGTGTTCAAAAAAACCGTCAAATCGTGGAAATCGCCCAATCCAGTCCAAATCGCCTGATCTGTGCAGTTTTTTTTCTTAAATGGTCGGTTACGGATTAGAAAATATGAAAACCGACTTGACCGGTTTGGTTTTCAGTTTTAGAAAAATTCTGTCGGATTTAAACCGAACCGGCCAATAAGTTTGTATATATATATTTTTTTCAGATATATATTAATAGTTAAAAATTTAAGTTTATTCATTATAATTGCGTAATGATTACCCTTAACTTATTTAGGACTATGTTACTTAAGACTCTTATGATATTTTAGACTTTAAGTCTTGTTGTTGTGATATGTTTAAGATTAAAGACTTTAAGTTTACTATTCAATTTTGATTAAGTTGTAAGTTGTAACTAAAATTTAAGTTTACTATGACTTTCGATTTGGTTATAGCTTTTAACTATATTATGGTTTCGTTTTATATTTGGACTTTATATTTTAGATGAAATATGATTATGATATGAGCTTAGTTGATATTGTATTAATTTAAATTTTATAAGTTTTCAAACCACGGAAACCGCCCAAACCGGCCGCAAAAATGTAGGTGCGGTTTGGTCGGTTTGAATCGACAAACTCAAATCACACGGATTGGTAAACCGGCCAAACCGCATATTCGGATTGGTTTCTGGATTGACGATTTAGACCGTCCAAACCGGCCATGCACACCCCTACGTATACCGTTTCTTCTCTTTTCTCCACGACTTGAAACTTTTTTGAGATCTAACCATGGCCATGGCATTTGCTACTCTCTCTTTCTCTCTTCCATGAATCTAGTTGATTAAATTGAGCACATGCACTTGATTTTTGTCCTTACCATCTTCCTTCTCTTTGTGCCCACACTCTTTTTTCTAGATCAAGCCTCCCTCCATTTTCATCTCAATGAATTTCTTAAAAATCAAAATTATATTGCTTTAAATTTCAAATCCGCTTTATCTTTTCAATCATTGCAGCAATTTCATATCTCTATCACCATCGTCAATATAATAATTATTCATTTACTTTCCTATATTTGAAGCCTTTTACCTGTGAAAATCTCAGTGTAACCCAAGAACAGTTACGAAACCAAGAAAAAAAGTTTGTTAAAAAAAAAATATAAGGGAACACATAGATCTCTTTAACTTTTTATTTAATTGTTACCGGGACTATCTTTTGCTTTGCTGAAAATATATAGAAGATTTGAGAATTAATAGCAATAATTGACCTTCATAATTATAGAAGTCATTGCATTTTATGGAGCAAAATTAGAATCTGGTTGCTAAGTTTATGAGTATGAAAATCATTCTAATGGTTGTAGAACGGGTTTGAAAGAGAAGGCGTATAGAGGGGAAAGTGAGGTTCGTTCAATTTTAATTTTTATTTTTACTATTGAGTATTATTTCTATGTGTTGAAGTGCATCATATACTTTATACACTTAATCTTTTGATTAGTATCAAAAGTATATAGAAAGAACTTGTATGGGTCAAGTATATTTAAAAAAAAAAAAAAAAGGATTTTAGTATAGGAGATATAGAAACCCTCCTTCAGATAGAGCGTTATCTACATTGCTGGATGAAAATAAATGAATATCTGAAGAAGAAATCGGGTATACAGCATTACATGAGAGTGAAACTAGAAATAATAAAAAAAATGAAAATGCTCTTTTCTTCCTCTTCACTTTTAGATTACTCTCTCTTCTTCTTGTTCAAATGACTTAAAACTATCAAATCATACATATCTGAAACTTCTTATAGCCCATGACTTACCAACTTAAATCTTGAGGAACCAATTTCGTTCGTCTATAAAGCAACTAATAGCTTCACAAAGTACTCAAAATCCACCTTATCTTACTCACTCAAAATTCAATTCTTTCGCGAATCAAAGCCGATGAAACTAAGAAAATTAATATTCTTCACAACTAGCAAAAAGTATATAGTGTACAACAGCAAATAGATCAAACTAGTGCTACAGTCTCTTAACTCACTTTCACAAATCAACAACAACTATCAACTACTCATTCAATCACACAAAATACCCTTTCTGTAAGATCAAAATCTTCCAAGATTTAGTTAAAGGTAGAAAATTTTGCCCAAAAAAAGGGAGGCCAGGAAAAGAACTAGTTAAAGTACATAACTACCAAAAATCTATAGAAACTATCACAATTGAATGTAGCGAGAGAACCCAAATAAAAAGTCAATAATTTAATTATATGTTCATGGTAAATAACCACCTATAGTTGAAATTCTTAACTTTCTCAAAGTTCATTTACAAAATAGTTTGATAAAGAGGAATCATCACTTTCAAATAGGCTTTTTTTGCCAAATCTAAGTGGCATTTTTCAATATATCTCCCTTGCAATGTTTTGTTTTTGTGAAATCTCTAGAGGAAATTAGGCCATTCACAGACTTTTTAGAAAAGAATTACAAAAATACAGTGGGCTCAATATTTCCAAATTAAGTATCGCTTTTTTTTTAAAGAAAAATACCATTAAAAAATTTGAAAAATGTCATTTTCTAAAATAATAACTAGTAACCGGTAGCTAGTTTTTGAGCACTGATAACAAGTAACCAAAAGTATTTATAATTTGTAGCTGGTAATCAGTTTCAAACAGTGGTAACTAGTAACCGTTTTAAAAATAGTATTTTTCTAAATTTTTTAGAAAATGATATTTTCTAAAAAATGTAGTACTGGATCTGGAAAAAAAAAAAAAAAAAAAAACTAACCTACCATATACATATGGAAGACTTCTCAATGGTTTCAATTTTTTGTGACCATGAATGGATATTAAAAAAAGTAGCGATAGCATTAAATTTTTTTTATGCTCATAAATAGCATTAAATTTTTTTGGCCAACTACCAAACTAATTACCACTGTAGGATATAGATCTAACGGCTTAAACCATTGTAACCGTCCATGGGTAAATATTCTTGTAACTATTTAAACCAAATCCATATATATATATTAACTTTAGGAGATTGGGCTTCTTGCAAAAATCCAAGCCATAATCTAAAAATTGAAAAATCCTGAATGAGCTTGAATTTTTGAAAAATCTCATACTTATTAATAAAAATACAACTTTTTAATAATATTTAGAAAAATACTATTTTTAAAATATGGCATTTTTAAAGATACTGGAGGTAACTAATCAAGTTACTTGGGGTAACCAAGAGTTACTTAAAGTAACTAGTACGACTACTTTAAGTAACTTGACCAATTATCTTAAGTATCTTATCAATTAATAAAAAAATATTTTTTAAAATATTTTTAAAAATAGTATTTTTTCTAAATAATTCTGGAATTTTTTTAAGAAAATAAAAAATCTCAAAATTTAAAATTGAGGATTTTTCATTTTTTTTGAACTTTACCACATAAATTCAAATTTTCTCTAAAAGATTAAGAATAAATGAATGGCCCAAAAAAAGTGCCTCTTCGAATCTAAAAACCCACTGCGAACTTTGCATTGAATAATAACCTTTGTTCGTATTACTGTAATGGTCTTTTAGGGTTTTGCTTATAGGTTTGAGTGAATTCTAACTTAAAAAAAAAAGCCCTGTAAATGGTCAGAGTTAGGAAGAGAAAGAGGAAAGAAAGAATTGTGTGACATTGGTATATTTTAAATTTTATGTATCAGAGTTATTTCAGACCATTTGATTTAATCTTTTTTTTAAACATATATTACTATTCAGGTTGGGTACACGGGTGGGAACCACAATACTCATACCTGCTCGGCCTGCACTAGGATCATGTTAAAAACTTTACCTATCCCAGCCTCATTTACTGAACTAATACTATAAAAACCCAAAACTTTAAAGGGTAAATTGGTCATTTGACCATAAAGTTTCAAAAAAAAAAACAGATTATATATATATTACTCTTTCTCTCTCTTCTCCCTCGATTTCTTTTTCTTCACTGTGCCCGACGCTAGCCGCTACTGAACAGAGCTTCTTCGGCCGAATGGAGCTACTTCACCACTAAAGTCGAAGTCGTTGTCCTCAAAAACCTCGTCAGCTCGAGTCCCGCGGTCACTGGAGCTTCAGATCTCCGACGATGGCGAAGAACAACCGTGCGGAAAAGCGGCCATCAGCGATGATTCCGATGTCGACAGGGGTCAAAATTGGTGGCGTTGCATTCATCTTCTCGCCAGCTTTCACGTAGTATATATATCTTGAATTTATACTGCCCGGTTTAGATTTTACTATTTTTGATAATTTTGAATTATTTTAGTTTTGTATTAATTTTTTTCAGTCCGACCATTAGATCGTAAAATAAATCTCATATTTGTGACGTACTCATGAAAATAAGATTTTGGATATATATACATATTGACAATATTTAGTGACGGACAGGAAAAATGAAATCTGACGGCTCAGATTTGCCACGTTTTGCATGTCGTGGGCCCGGATTCGGCCTAAGCTCGAATTGGTCAAGCCATATGTCTAAACTAGCTAATTTGGATGTTAGAAATTCAGTAGAGATATCTGTTTCTCCATTTGAGACTCTCTTGGAAAAATGACATTTCAAACCAAACGATTGAGTGTTCAAAAACGACCCCCGACCATCCAAACGACCGCCAAACGACATGAAGTATTCTCGATAGCATCGTAGCACTGTCTAGTCACTCGATTGAGGTACGGGTTCGATTACTTGATCTTTAAATTGGTTTAATTTTGATTTTTATATATTTTGAATAAATATAGAATTTCGTAAAATATTTGATAAAAATATGATTTGTACATGTTTTGTCATGATATAATATTTAAACTGCTTGGAAGATACGTCACACTAGTTGGCGTGTCATATATACTGTTTTGGAACTGTTTTATGCAGGAACTAGATTTATTAGTTTTGATGAAAATAGTTGTTGTGCTGCCGAAATTTTTGTAATATCCAATTTGAATAAGAATTTAGTTTTGAGAACTGAACTTAGTTAATTAAAAACATTGTATGTTCTGTTTTGGCATTTTGTGGAAAATGGTATATATTCTCATTTCTGTCATACATATAGCTTTACATGCATTCATTGCACTTACGCGGCTGACGGACTTACGGTACCCCCTTCAGGGTACTCGGACTTACGGTGCCTATCTAGGGTATCTGGATTATATATCATACTCAAGGTTACCAACTTAGATGACTCGGATACAGTACATATGTGCAGTTACCCACTTAGGATGGCTCACACTACATTGCACACTTACGGTCACTAATTTTTTGTGGCTCAAATATGTCATTGATTGTATAGCTTGTTACTTGCTTGACTTGAATAGATATATACTGGATTTGATGTAATGCTTTACAATGGTTTGGAATGCTTGAACCTTTAGACAATAGATTTGTTTTGAGACTATATTTTATAATTATTTTGGAATATTTAAACTTTTGGGCGATGATTTCAACTGGATTTCTAGAAAACTGTTTGAATATTTCACTGATTATGCAGGACTTTGAAAGTAAATATTTATACTGGTTAAAAACCTATAATTGAATCTCTACTAAGCATTCACGTGCTCACCCCTTTACTTCTTCTTACTTTCAGGTGTTGATTTATTTTGATGTAACCGTATCGGTAGCTTGACAAGCTTGTTTGGTATATGTATGTCGTTTCCTACATCTTCGATGGTTGGTTTGTATTATATATCATCTTTTTCCTTTCTATATTAAATTTATTTAACCAATAGTAGTGTATTTACTAAGAGGATGATTTTACTATTGAATTGAGTACTTAAAAATACAAATGATTTTATGTAAATTATTTGGATTTTGGGCATAAGGTTTTAAATTAAACTTTTTCACTAAACTTCATGATTTAATAAAAGTTTCTAAACTAATTATTTAGAATTTCTCTAAATTTTAAATGAAGGTTTTTCTTAAAAAATTAAAATAAATAGAAAGTTTCATGATTTTGTAATTTACTCACTTCTGAGAACTGAAATTTAAAATTCTAAGTACTTGATTTTCTAGAATTTTAGAAAATCGATGTTTATTATTATTTCAACTTAAAATTACCAAAAATCACAACATTGAATTTCTGGTCATGACAAATACACCGTATACACATGGGTAACAAGATGGCATGTAAATAACTTGCTATCCTAAAGTACGTATGAATATAATTATAAAAGAAAGTACGTATGAATATTTAATAGGGGATTATGTTCACACCCTTGTTAGATATAAAGGTACCTTTCTTTGTCAAATAATTTTTGTTACAATTTTACCCATATATTTTAAATCACAAATAGAACTTGACTCAAGGTACCCCATTTTACGATTAAAAAAACGCTAAAAACAATAACATAAGAACCTGCACAAAAACGGTAGAGTAATTATTTTTTTCCTCTAAATCGAATAAAGGTAAATTTTTAAAAAGAACATAAACTTAAAGCAGAGAAATTCAAGAAGAAAAATATATATTAAAATAAAACAATACAGTAAAACATCGTACCTATCTCCCAACACCCAAAAAATACCACGTCTAAAATAAAATGCTAATAAGTAATAATAGTAAGATCACATATATTTGAATGATCCTGGGCATTCCTTCAATACACAGTAGTACAAAAACGAAAAAGAAAAAATAAAAAAGAAATCTCTTCAAGTTAGAAAAAAAATGAAACAAAAAGAAGTTTGAGATGAAGAAATATTTGATTTAGTAATTCTTCAATTAATTGACGGGAGAGATTGGGGAAAGGAAGGAACTTTATGAAAAAAAAAAAAAAGAAAAGAAAAGAAAAAGAGCAGGCTTGAAGATCGTGTTAAACAAAAAGGGTGTAAGGAGTGTTTTTAATTAATCTAGTAATTTATATGTATTACTATATTCAATTTAGTTTTTTCATCATTAAAAAAGGTATTTTTATGCCACTTTGGATAAAAATATAGTCTCCGTAAAAAATAGTATAAAAATATAGTCCCCATATTTAATAGGAATAATCCCAAAAACACTCTTTATTATGGCTAAATATCACATTTAATCTTATACTCTCATAAAAGGCAGGTATCCCTCTATTTTTCATATTTCCTACCATTTATGCCTTTTTTGTCAAATTTCTAATTTGAAATATATAAAATGCCCTTAAGCTGTTTCAAAATTTATTCATAAATACTCCCATCTTATCTAATTATTTTTTATTTTAAAAAAAATCAAAATTTTCTTTTTATTAGACCCCTTAGTATTACTCTTTTTAAAAGGTATATGTATACTTTTGGTTTTGTTAAGAACAAGATGATAAAATTTTTGTGGTATTTATTATTCAAAGAGGGTGATTTTGATATTGTCCCATATTGATATTATCAATACGAAACAACGAAATAAGTATTCCTAAACTAAGCTAACTGGGATTAGTTCAATTGGTCCAAAGTTTAAGGAATGTGTGTGTGAATTTGGACGGTCAAGGGTTTAAGTCTTGATAGTGTGTGCGTGTGTTATTTTCCTTCAAATTTGTAGTAAGTGGTGGTCATTAGTTAAGCCTCATTATTTTTATTTTTTTTTTAAAATATTCCTAAACTAATAATTATTCTTGTAAATCCAGGTTTGAAAAGCGTAATTCACTCCTCATTTCATCTAATCAGGCCTTGTCGATCGGCCATGCATATAGTTAATTTGTTGCCTAATTCATTTATCTATAATTGCCCATATAATTATAATTATATGTATGAACCCTATACATAAAATCTTTTGAAACTGGTAAAGTCCCTGAAGCGACCGATGATTCTTTACACATGCAAAGCAGTTGTGATCATCATCTAGACATCTTTAGACAACACACTTGTGATTATCAGAAGCTCATTGCCACATATCCTAACCAAACTCCTTATGTGTTCGCAACACAAGAGTTTCCAGCCATGCAAATACCTACAAAACCAGGCACATAAATCCATAACCTCTCCTTAACCATTCGCCACGTCCAAGATTCCCAACCCCCATTTCCCTCCTATAAATACCATGCCATTTCTACCACTCCTTCCTCACTACCACAAAAATATAGAACTAGAAGCAAGTAGCCCTTAGAGCTTCAAAATGGCGAGCTCTTCCTCCTCCTCCTTATTCCTCTGCCTTAGCTTAGGCTCCCTTCTTCTCTTCCATGTCTGCTTCGCTCAAATCGAGCAAGCACGACTCCCCGGCGGCAGCCGCCAGCAACACAAGCAGCAAAGGTGGCAAAGCCAGTGCCGCCTCGACCGCCTCGATGCCCTCCAGCCCTCTCGCCGCATCGAGTCGGAGGCCGGCGTCAGCGAGTACTGGGACCTAGAAAACGAAGAGCAGCTCCAATGCGCCGGCGTCTCCGCCGTCCGCCACACCATCCAGCGCCGTGGCCTCCTCTTGCCTTCCTTCACCAACGGCCCAGTTGTCGCTTTCGTCCTTCAAGGCACATATACTGTCACATATCTATACTTATATACGTATACACACACATAATTAGTACTTATTACTGTGTTTATATAAATATATATTTTGTTGTGATTATATTTCAGGTAGGGGAATCCATGGAGCTGTTATCCCAGGTTGTCCTGAGACGTTCGAAAGAGGCCAATCGTCACGGCAGCCCATATCAGGATCGGCCCAGGAGGGATATTCATCCGACGAAAAGCACCAAAAGGTTCGAGAACTCAGAGAAGGCGACATCGTCGCAGCCCCGGCCGGTGTGGCCCAATGGATCTTCAACAATGGTGACTCGCCTCTTGTCTTGGTCTACTTCGTCGACGTCGGCAACCAAGCTAACCAGCTCGATCAGTCCGCCAGGGTAAAAATATTCACCCACTGTTCACTATAGCATTTTACCTATAAACTCCTTTTTATTTTCTAAAAAAGATATATATGTTTTATGTAATATCAGAGATTCCACTTAGGTGGAAACCCACAAAGGGACCAGAGAAGCGAGGAACAAGTCCGCTCCCAGAGCCAGGGCCGAAGGCAGCGGAGGAGCGAGCAACGGCAGAAACCGAACGGCAACATCTTCAGCGGCTTCGACACCAGACTCTTGGCCGAGTCCTTCAACATCGACACCGAGTTGGCGAATAGGCTCCAGAACAAAGAGGACCAGAGGGAGAGAATCGTCCGAGTCAGGGATGAGTTCGACGTCATCACCCCGGCCAGGATCAAAGAAGAGGAACGACGTCAATATGGCGGGTACGAGGAGTCGTACGGCGAGTACTACAATGGCGTAGAAGAGACTTTCTGCACTCTCAGGCTCAGACACAACATCGACCGTCCTTCTCAGGCCGATATCTTCAACCCCCGCGGCGGCCGCGTCACCACCGTCAACAGCTTCAACCTCCCCATCCTCCGCTTCCTCCAGCTCACCGCCGAGAGAGGAGTCCTCTATAGGGTAAGCACATGCATGCATGCAACAAACTTACATTACCAAACGACGAATCACTTCCCAGTCCCCACCTTTCATTATATATCTCTAAAATTATGGAAAATTATTTTTATTATAGCTATTGAGAGGCTTAAAAAAGTTGATCCATAGTTATTCTATATATGATTTTAAAAGATTATTTATCTATGTGCGTAGTATTATACATATGTATACCATTTTTTGACATGTGAATGATACTACGCATATTGATAAAGTCATTTTAAATATTCCCTAAAGCAATCTTTTTAATAACATGATTTTTATTATATATACGTCCGTAGTACCATTTTTGACACATATTCATACAATTATTCTATATATATATATACATATATTGTCTCTCTCTATCCAGTTATTGTTGAACACATAGCAGCTATAGAATATAAAATAGTTACCTCATGGGACAGAGAAAAAGACACATCTAATTCTTATATTAACGTCCCAATTACCCAAAATTATTTTTTAGATAATCTGTTGACCTACAAAATACAAATTGATGTATAATAAGAGTTATACATTTGAAATTTCCTACACAAGTTATATAAACGTACCTATAAGTCACACATATTGCATGTATACTTACTTATAAACATTATTATTGCAGAATGCTCAGTTGGCCCCTCACTTCAACTCGAAGAGCCACAGCGTGTTCTACGTGACACGCGGAAGCGGCCGAGTCCAGGTTGCCGACGACTGCGGCCGCAACATCTTCGACGGCGACCTCCAAGAGGGCCAACTCTTCGTGGTGCCGCAGAACCACGCGGTGCTGAAGCAGGCGAGCAACCGAGGGTTCGAGTGGATCGCAGTGAAGACCGTCGACAGCGCCAAGAGGAGCCCTCTGGCCGGAAGGATCTCGGTGATCCGGGGCCTCCCCGAGGATGTTCTGGCCAATGCGTTCCAAATGTCGAGGGAGCAAGCCAGGAGGTTGAAGTATAACAGGGATGAGGTCACAGTTTTTAGCACATCTCAACAACAGGAGCGCGGTGGCGGGGATTAAATAAGCTCGCTCGCTCGCTCGCTCGTCTTATAATAATAAGTACTATAATCTATATATATATTAGCTAGCTAGCTAGTACTATAGTACTACTTAAAAATCTAGGACGTATGTTATGTAAAAAAAGTTAAAAAACTAGGAATAAAAGTCTCATGAGGTTCGAGGCTATGTATAGTATCGTCGACTTTCGTATCAAGCTCGTACGTACTATAGCAATAGTGCTCTCTATCTATCTGCGGGAATGAGATGAATTTCATCTATGAGACTATGAGTGAATGAATAATAGTAATATAATGTTTCAGTTTTAAGTAATTATATGTATTATATATATAATACATGGTTGCCAATCTAGTAAGTTTTTTTTTTTTTAACCTAACGGTGATCCAACGATTATAATGATTTTCATGAAAAACATGAAAAGAATATCATTAATGCTATTTTTCTCTTATTTTTCTTTCTTATTTTTCACCATAAAAAGATGTACATAATAAATTTTAATTAATTAAAACGATATAAGTAAAAAAAAAAAAAAAAAAAACCTAATAGATTAGTGTCCATATATATGCATATTATCCCGTTGGTGTTCATATATATATATATAATAGGTGTCCATATATATATATATATGCATATTATCCCGTATTGCATTGCACGTATTAAGCAATATATATTAGTTCTTACTTATATATATATATTAAGTAAATAGGTTTTTTTTTTTTTTTACCTATGTATAGTTATTGTTTTGTCTAATTCAAATTAATTACGCACGTTTTTTCATGTTAAAAAGGGTAGAGAGATAAAAATATTAAATAATAAATTTTTATTTTTTTAATTTTTTTCAATTACTTAAATTATAACAGTCATTGAATAATGATTTAATAGCTAAAAAAAATACTTATTAGATTAGGATCTATATAAGTGGAAAACATATAATGATATTCTTACTTAGGACGTTTTCTCGCGCAAATATAAAGATATAAAAAAGCAATACAAACAATGTGTTTAGCAAAATAAAATGACTGTATAGAAGAAAAATTAGACTAAAAGTATATGCCCTTTTAGCAAAATAAAAGAAAAAAATATGTATAATATATATTTTGTTGAGTAAATATATAAAATAAAAAGTTTTTAATGAATATATGAGATATTTCTTTTTTATTTTGGATGTCCACATGTCAGTCTCCACTAACTTTTGTAAAACAAACCTAAACAACTTGCTTTTCCTTAAAACAGTGCAGTGGATTTCAAAAATAAAAATAAAACTTGTTTCGATACAATATTTGTTTTATAAGATTTTTTAAATGAAATGAAAATTATCTACTCCAGAATTTGCTTGAAAAGATCTAATCACTCATTTCATTTTAAAAAATAAAAACTGTAAAACAAAAACTTATAAAATAAAGGTGTATCCAAGCAAGTGAATATAAATTTGTAAAGAAGAATATAATTTGTTTTGAGGATTTAGTCCACAGTGAATGACCTCCTTTTATTGTCACGTATATGTAGTTAATATAAAAATAACAGAGAATAGAACTTGCTTTGTAACATATGCACAAGTTGAGAAGTAAATCTAGGAACAAGTAAAATAAGAGAGAATATATATAAGAGAATAGATAAAAGTAATAGAGAAATTAGTAGATAAAAGTAACAGAGAAAAGGGGAAATATGCACGATAATTCACTATATATTCAATTTATTACAAGCCGGCATAGTACGATTAATAATCATATTCGGATCAGCATGACATGATAAATAAACATGCTCAGATTGGCACAGGCACATGTATGGGCACATGCACAATTAAGAAAAATAATTAGTTTGCAAAAAATATACTTATTTTAAATTTATTTTAATTTTGTTGGACATAATCTTAATAAATAAATTTAAAAAATAGAAAAAAATAAAATATAAAATATTTTCTATTAAAATAATATATATTATAAATATTACGTTAATTTCTAATTTTTTTAAAGCAAAAAAGTTCCAAAATTCAATAAATTTGAGCCAAGAGTTTAAAGATATTAAGAATCTAAGACAAAACTCACATTCAATAGAAAATCCTTAAAATATTAAGAAAGAAAAATACAGTTTAGGTACGCGCCAATCATAACTTTTGAATTATACATTTTGATATAATTTGAGTAGGCACCAATTTAGTTAGAATTTACTTTAACTATTGAAATTTAAATTAATTATCATTGCTCATGTATACTCTAATATTTCAATTTAAATTTGTTTTTATATAAAATTTATCTCAATTTTTAAATAATTTCTTTCTATTATATAATAATTAATAATTCATAATTACTTAAAAGAAAATATGTCTAATAGTATTAAAATAACTACATTTGAAAAAAGATATCAATACTGCGAACGATTATGGAACAAGAACAATAAGAGTTCTAAAATAGAAATAATTAGGCTTAAAATCATATATGATATAAAAAATAAGCAATGTTCACAAGAATAATATAATAAAAAAAGACATGATTAGGCATAGAAATATCATAGTACCTAAAACGGGTGCAATTCGTATGAAAATAGTATAATATCGGAAACGGGCACGATTAGGCACAAAAATAGTACAATATCGGAGACAAGCACAATTAGGTACAGAAAATAATCCAATACCGAAAACAGGCACAGTAATAGCACAATACCGAAAACGGGAACAATTAGACACGAAAATAGACAAGCACGATAATAGTATGTTAACGGCACGATTACGACACGAAATTAGGCACGGGCACAGCACAGGCACAGCATAGGCACATGCACGTAACGGGCCGGATACGGCACGACATGATTAGTAATCGTACCGGGGCTAGCACGACATAATATAAGAGTGTGCCACAGCTAAATGTGCTTGGGTCAGCACGATACGACCCAGTTAACATCTCTAGATCAAACGGCTAAAAAAAATATAGATAGGTTAAACAAAAAATATGTACTGGATTATGGCCATATATGTCATATAATTATAAGAAGTTATTTTAGGAGAAAAAGAAAATAACAAGGGGTTATCGGCATAGATTGGTCGTATTTACACCCAAAATTTTAACAATTTAATAATAATAATAATAATAATAGGCTTCTTATGAAAATCCAGGCCTAAAGTATTAAAAATTGAAAAATCCCGGATGGAATGATTTTTTTGAAACCGAATTGATTTAGAAAAATATCACTTTTTAAAACTTTATTAGAAAAATATAAAAAAATATTTATAAAAATACTATTTTTTTTTTCAAAATTAGTATTTTTTAATGGTACTCGAGGTAACTAATTAGGTTACTTAGGGGTAACCAATCCAGTTACTTGAAGTAACTGATCAAGTTATCTCAGATAACTCGACTAACTACCTTGATTATCTCACTAATTAATAAAAAGTGATATTTTTCTAATATTTTTAAAAATGGTATTTTTACAATTAAATTTGGGATTTTTTATAACAATTTTAAATTCTGGGATTTTTCAAATTTCCTGTAAAATTACCATGAAAAAACAAATTTCCTTAATAATAATTCACCATTTTGACCCATTTAGGAAACGGATAGGATTAAGAGCCGTTTTTTGGGCCTAAATGACATTTTGAGGACCATTTTTCAATATGGCTTTTTCAATAGTAGTCATTATTGTATAACCGGTAATCATTTTATTTATGAGCAGTTGATTTTATTGTGCAATGTTTTTTTTTTTTATTTATTGTGACCACTGTTCATAAAGTTAAGGATTATTATGACTAATCTTAGAAAATTATTCCGAAAAATAGCCATAAAAGATCATTTTGACCAGAATTACTCTTATCCAGGTCTAAATCTCGACCTATTTTACACTGGAGAGACCTTAATGCATGTAGGCCGTGGAGTCACATCTTGGGGATTTAGATCTGGCTATGAATAATTTCAACCAATATGACTTATAAATTTTAGAAACTCTTTTTCTTAAATTTTTGTCATATTGTAAATTTTATGAATGGTCAAATTATAATACTCATGACTAACCCAAAAGAAGCCATTATGAACAATAATAATAAGAAGAAATTTGATTTTTTATGGTAATATTTCGGGAAAAAAAAAAAAGAAAATTTCCGAATTTTGAAATTGTTTGAAAAATCTCAAATTTTAATTAGCAAAATACCACTTTTAAAAGTATTTAGACAAATACCAGTTTTTATTAATTGATGAAAGACTTGAAATTATCTCAAGTAACTAGATTGGTAACCCCAAGTAACCCAGTTGGATATCTGGAGTACCATTGAAAAATGCCAAGTTTGAAGAAAAAGTGGTACATTTATAAATAGTTATTAAAAGTGCTATTTTTACAAAACAGCTTTTAAAAGGTGATATTTTTTTAAATTAATCTGGGATTTGAAAAATTCGATCCGTCCGGGATTTTTCAATTTTTGATACTTTGGACATGAAATTTTGTACGAAGCCCTAATAATAATCAGCAAATAATTTTGGCCTCTAAAATTATAGTTTTATTCAATGAGTTTCTAACACTTTTATCTATAAAAATTAAAAAGAATTATAAAAATACGAAGGTGAGTTTTTTTTAAAATCCCTATACAGTTTTTGTTAGAACAATATCACTTTTTATAAAGTTTTTAAAGAATTACCATTTTAAAAATGATTGCTAGTTACCGATTTCTGAAAACTGGTTACTAGTTATCAATTATATATCAGTTATAAATATTTTTGTTTATTAGCTACCAGTATTCGAAAATTGATTACCAGTTATTAATTTAGAAAATAGTATTTCTCTAAATATTTTTTTAAAATGACATTTTTTTTAATAAAAACTGTACTGGATCTAAAAAAAACAAAACAAAAACCACTATATTTTTCTAATTTTGTTTTTCTAAAAATGTCGTACAAAGTCTAATTTTTACTTATCCAATTTTTTGCATCTTAAGCCCAATATCTTGTAGGCCAGGCCCGTTACTCCTGTCGCTTTCTTTATTGAGGCCCAAATGACAAATAAGAGCAAAGGAAATTGACCTAGATAGTTCAAAATTGGGCTAAATTAACTTTTTTAGTTCACTTTTTCAAAACAACATTTATAGTTCAAAATAATGAATTTTTTAGTTGATTTTGGAGAGAAAGAAAATAGTCATTCCGAAACTATCCTTCTGCCATATTATGCTTTGTTATCGGTAGTCACAATTTTGTGACTGATTTTTTTTCCTTTTTAAACAGCTTGTTTTACATCGTTATAAATACTGTGAGTATTTGAAGACTTGGGCAGTGTCATAATTTTGTGACTGATGGTCATAAGTTTATGACACATTTTCTAATTATGTTTTAAATTATTATATTTCTCACAATTTTGTTACTAGTACTCATAATTTTGTGAGTGGTGGTCACAATTTATTTTACATTATTACAAACATTATAAGATCTTGTTACCGTGATTTATACAATTAGTATTTACATTTTTACCGTGATTTGTATAATCTTTACATGTTATTGTGATTTGTGACTCCTAGTCATAAAACTTGTGTCAACTTTACAAAAAGAAGATAAATATGGATATTGATCAACAATAGTTTAGTAATATTTGTTTAACACAAATCTAATTTTACAATAAAAACTATGTTATTTTCTTTATTAGTAGTTATATATGTGATACTTATAGTCTCACAATTCATGACGGTCATAATTTTATGCCATGTAACTCTGATTTATGACTGCTAGTCAAAAATTTTGTGCCCATCTTACGTAAGCAAAATAAACATTCATATTGGATAATAATAGTATCACATTTTCTAACACAAATCTAATTTTATAATAAAAACAATGTCATTGTATTTATTAATAGTTAAATCTGTGTTACCTACAGTCACACAATTTTTGACAGTCATAAAATTTGTGATAGTTCAAAAATTTACATCTTTTATATTAGTATTCACATAAATTATGACTATCCAACACACAAAGCTCTGCCATTATCATAAATCAATCCATCACTACAATATACACAAAAATCAGTTCCAAAATCTATAGTAGTCATAAATTCAGTCTAAAATAATTCCGAAAACACACAACATTATACTGTAAAATCTCTAATTTTCCATATCATATACTTGAAAGACTCAAAATTTTCAATCCCATTTCCTAATTCTCCAAAAATAAAAAGAAACATATAATTAAAAGATAAAGTAGCCGGATAATAAAATCTAGTACAAAATCATAGAATTAGCAAATACAACAAGATCAAAATAGACCCATAAAACTGAAATTAACAGTAAACAAAGAGAAATCCTAAATTTCACCAAAATTAGAAATGTGATAGACAAGAGCAAGTAGGTGGTATTCAAGTAATTTAAAGAAGACCCAAGTTCTACTACACCCTCTAGAAAACTTATTGAAATCTTCTTGTTTCTCTACAACAACATATCGACCGCTGCACCAAGCAATCACTGAAATTAAGACACATTAAAATCGATAATATTTTGGTTAAAAAATAGAAAATATACATGTATATATATATATTTATATATTCTTCAAGTAATTGCATAATATAGTTGCTAAATAAATAGACCAAGAAAAATTAAAACATATATAAAAAAATTGATTTACTTGACTTCACTTTCTCGACAACCAAACGACATAACTATTAATAAACACTGTTATCTAATCACTACTAGAAATCTCAAAACTCCACAAAAAAAAAACAAAAAACAAAAAGCAAAAACAAATAGTCAAAAAAAAGAACACACTTTTACTTGGAGCCGATGTTATCTAGATCTCAATATTCCAATAATCAAGAATAAAAAGCTAGAAATAAACGACTCGTGGACATGGTTAAGAACAAATTTTAATGAGCTGTAAGCTAAAAATATAAAGATCGAGGATAAAATGCAATGAATCTCACATCACAGAAATTGGAGAAGATTTTTGGCCGAAAAAGGCAGATTTGAAGAATTTTGGATGGTTTTGGCTCAAGAGAACAAGACATATTTGATCTTATCGGAGGAAAATAATGTCGTCGGTCATTAGGACGAAGCTCCTTGTATTGTTCTTGAGGAAGGTAAGAGTTGGTCTGAGAGAGATTTTTTTTTTTTTTTTTTTTTTTAGAACGATTGAGATAGAATTGATCTGTAGAGGAAGAACAGAAAATAGCAATTGTGAGAGTTTGGGAAATTTTGTCTTTTCAATCAGGTGGGCCTAAAAGTAAGTCTTAAAAATGTCATTTTAAAAAAATAAACTAAAAAAGTCAAGTTGGCCTAAATTTGAACTATCCAAGCCAATTTCCCTAAGAGCAAACCCCTCTTTTTTTTTAATAATTTATTATAGCAGTTTTTTTCTATCCACTAATTTGTGCCACTTTTCACATACAAAATTACCCTTTTACCCTTAATTGAATAACCCAATACCTAAGAACCCTTCTATAATCTCTCTCCTTTCTTTTAGATTTGACTCATCAGTCATATCTCTTACCCATTACCCTTCCCTCTTCTCTCTACTTGTTCTCTCTCTCTCTCCTCTCTCTCTCTCTATTCTCTTTGACGGCAAACCCATCTCTCCTTCATTGACGATCTCTTTTCTCCAATTGATTCTCTTTCTTCTCTCTTATCTCTCCCATTATCCCTCAATCTCCTCCTCAACTCTAACCACACTCTCCATTGGGTTCACAAAACTTTTATTCACTATGGCCAATCCTCGCCTATTTACGGTCCTACCTCTCTTGTGCTGCCCATACCTAGATTTAGAAAGAATTGTCTTTTTCCT
This sequence comes from Trema orientale, assembly GCA_002914845.1. Classification (NCBI taxonomy): domain Eukaryota; kingdom Viridiplantae; phylum Streptophyta; class Magnoliopsida; order Rosales; family Cannabaceae; genus Trema; species Trema orientale. The sequence goes on along the minus strand of JXTC01000023.1, from coordinate 1,078,901 downwards.
TCCAAAAAGTGGTGGATTCATAGGATAAGATATAATTGGACTATTTTAACGGACTTGATTGGATTGGATTAGATAGGATAAGATAGAATTATAGTCCAATCCTATCTTATGTTCGGTGTGCTACTTTTTGTTAGGATAGGATTAGCATATGTGTTTCATAGTTTTAACAAAAGAACAAATTTTGAGGTTTGATTATTTTGAAAAATACCACTTTTAAAAATAAAATTAGAAAAATACCACAAAACTCAATTTTGTAAAAAAAAATATTTTGAAAAATACCACTTTTAAAAAATATTTTCAAAAATAGTACTTTTAAAACTTTTTTTTGGGAAAAAAATATCATTTTTCATAAAATTATTTGTAAAATACTACTTAGAAAAAAATATTTTGAAAAATACTATTTCTGGTTTTACCACTTTTAAAAGTTAATTTCAAAAGTACCACTTTTTACTACTTCAAAAATATTCTATTATTTTTTATCAAATTCCTAATGCCTCTCAGTTCCAAATTCTCAAGAGGATAAGATTATCCTCCTTCGAAGGGTATTATTTTTGGAGTAGATTATTTTAATCAAATCTAATCCCTCTCATATGTATGTACCAAACATGGGATTAATTTAATCCAATTCAATCTCGTCTTTATCCTGCATTCTAAATGTCGCCTTAGAGCATGTTTACATTAAACAAATCCCTGCACAAATTCGGTTGTTATCATTATCATTTTATAAAGAAATGGGCCTAATATTATTTCAAAACAAAAAAAAAAACAAAATGGAACAAGGCCTAATATTATTTCAGGAAAAAAAGGGGTATATACAAGAATACATTTTTGCAACTACATTGAAAGAAAATTTGTTTGAAAATAAAAAAGTATACGTGAAACAGCTTAAAATTTGTACATCTTTTGTTGTTTTTTTTTTCTTCCAACGAATTAGATAGTTGAGAGTTATTTGGGATTATTAAGTATTTTAAATTAGTTTCATTTTCTCATAAAAAAAAAAATTGACCAACTCATTATGTTTCCCATATTTTTTGTTTTAAATAACTTTCTCTATTTATATATGTATTAATTATAATAAATTTTTTAGTAAATCTACTAATATTATTTTAGCCATTAGATTAAAATCCAATAGCTCAAATTAGAGTACCCATCATGGGGTAAAAATAAAAATCTCTATTGAAGCATCACCCTATATATATATATTAATTTGATAAAAAGACTATCTATGTATTAATTTGGTAAAAAGACTATCTGTACTTATAATATGCATATATATGGTTCAACAGATACCCCTTTTTTCTTTTATGTACACGTATATTCTTTTTTAAATTAATGCTTTATCTATTTCCACTTTTACCTTTAATACCAGTACAAACTAGTCCCCAGTTGCTCTTCTGGCCTTTCGTTCAATGGTTTATTGGGCCTGCACCCTTCTAGCAGCTTCTAAGAAAAGGAAGCTAACTTTATTCAACTTCTTGAAAGAAATAGAGTAAAATCAAGGGTTTCTATCACTTTTACATATAAAAAACTAAAAGAATTACAAAAATACGGAACTCAGGATTTTTTTGAATTTTTAGACGATTTTTATTAGAAAAATATCACTTTTTAAAAAATATTTAGAAAAATACTATTTTTAAAAATAATTACTGGTTACCAGTTTCTGGAAACTTGTTACTGGTTACTAGTTACCAGTTATATACTAGTTATAAATACTTTTAGTTACTAGTTACCAGTTTCTGGAAACTGGTTATTAGAAACTAGTTACGATTTTAAAAAATGGTATTTTTCTAAATAGTTTTTTAAAAATAGTATTTATCTAGTAAAAACCGTACCGTACCTTAAAAAAAACTTAAACCACCGTATTTTTCAAATTTTTTTCTAAATTACCGTATACTTTCTAATTTCCTCTAAAATCAAATCATATAAGCTAGCCTTATTTTCTTATTTTCGATTTTTTTAAGTATAAATAAATCGTTCTTTTTTTTGAAGGGAAATTTAGATATACCATTAATATAAGAGTAGTGATTATCATTTTTTTTCTCCACTAAGTCACTAATGTACTATTGAGTTACCACTTTTTTTTTTCTTTTTTTTTTTCTCTAGAGTAATTTATTATTTATGATATACTATTAATTTAATATCATTACATCATTTTTTCTTAAATAAATTATCTAAAAACCAAATAGTTATCACTATTTTTTCCTCTTTAAGTAAATCATTTATGTACCATTAAATTACCAACATTGTTTGCTTAATTAAATTATGTAAATAATTGAAATATCACCAATATACCATCTTGATTTTTTCTCGAGTAAGTCATTGATATACCATTAAGTTATCACTATTTTTTTATTTTCCTTTTTTCTCTCAAGTAAATTACTGATATGTTACTAATTTAATATTGTTTTTTTTCAAGTAAATTGTTTATAAACTAATTACTTATCACCCATTTTTTTTCTTTTTTCTCCTCAAGTAAATCATTCATATAGCATTGACTTACCATCATTTAAAGTATTATATAACACTAATTTACTATCATTTTTTTTTCTTCAAGTAAATCACTTATTTATCATTATTTCACCATAATTTTTTTTTCCTCTTTTTCTCCCCAAGTAAATGAATTAAATCGTTTATATACCATTGATTTACCACTATGTTTCCTTAATTAAATCATGTAAATTATTGATATACCATTAATTTACCTCTATTATTTTTCCTTAAGTAAATCACTTATGTATCATTAATTTACCACCACTTTTTTTTAGTAAGTAAAATAATTTTGTACCTCTACTTTATAACCATTTTTATACCATTAATTTATCACCTTTTTTTTTTCTCCCCTATAATTAAATCAAGTAAATAATTGATATAGGTATGATATACCATTATATTTTTTCTCAGTTAAACCAAATATATTATTGGTACCAATGACTGATTTACTACCATTTTTTTTTTCTTAAATCACTTATATACAATTGATTTACCACTATTTTTTTCTTAATTAAGAAATCAAATAACAAACCGATATATTACCGATTTTAATTTAATTGACTATTATATTTTTTCCATGTAAATCAACAATATATGATGAATATACCATTTATATACCAATTTTTAATGGTAAATTATTAATAAATTATTTTATTTTTTTGGGTAAATTACTAACACTATAAGTAGTGCCCAGATTTAATAATTTAATACTTTAGATTTTAAGTTTCTCCACTGTGATCATCGAGAGTTTGATGCAGTAAAGACTTCACCCAAAAATTTACAGAGTTGATATATATATTTCTGCATTATATACTTTGATAAGTTGTTTTGTGGACCCAAAAAAAAAAAAAAAAAAAGAGCCAAAGACGTTAAAAAAAAAAAAAAAACTGATTGAAGAAAATGAACTAATCCATATATCGAGATTTTAACCACTACACCCATATTTCAAAAATTAAAAAATAAAAAAGACTAAAAGAATCAAAGAATTGTGTGTGTATATATGCATATACATATATCAAATTCTTTCACTATAGTCAGCTTGATACTTCCAGTTGTCTAAATTATTGCTTCAGTATATATACCATGCGATCAAAGGTGTACGCCATAAGTAAATTTTTACAGATGAGTGGATACAAAGGATCTTATCAGATCTCATGGATGCAGTCGTTAGTTCACGTTACCACGTATTAAGGGCGAGTAATGGAAGCCACGCTAAAAATTTTAAAAAAGGGGTATGAAAGTTGGGCGTGTTTGGTTCGCCTATTTGAATGGGTGTATTTGAATAAAAATTGTGGAATGTGTTGATAATTGGAATGGGAGACATTTGAATAGAAAAAATAGTGGAATGTGTTGTAATTAGAATGAGAGCATTGGAATGGACCATTCAAAAACAGCTCATCCCCTCCATTCTTATTCAAGATACAAAAAAACTATTTCAATGGTTAACTTTTTGGATGGACCATTTGAATGGAAAAACTGAATTGTTGAAACAAACACACATTCTAAAAGATCATTTGAATGGAAAAACTGAATTGTTTAAACAAACATACATTCAAATGGATTTTCCATTCTAATGGAATGGAATGGTTGAAACAAACGGGGCCTAAGTTTTAAAAGGATATATGGGCCCGTTTGGTTCGCCTATTTGAATGAAAATTGTGGAATGTGTTATAATTGGAATGGGAGACATTTGAATGGAAAAAATAGTGGAATGTGTTGTAATTAGAATGTGAGCATTGGAATGGACCATTCAAAAACACCTCCCCCCTCCATTCTCAATCAAGACACAAAAAAACCATTCTAATAGTTAACTTTTTGGATTGACCATTTGAATGGAAAAACTGAACTGTTGAAACAAACACACATTCTAAAAGATCATTTGAATGGAGGAACTGAATTGTTGAAACAAACACACACTCAAATAGATTTTCCATTCTAATAGAATAGAATGGTTGAAACAAACGGGGCCATAGACTTTTGCTAGTCGACAAAAAGGGGTATACTATGTAATTTCAAAAAAAAAAAAAAATGGTCAGGGCCAAATACGCTAAAACTATTATGGGGATGGCTACGGTAGGGGCGTCCCTACGTAGGGTCATGTCTTAATTATCGTTGGATGGGAATCTGTGGAGAATAACGGGAATCTGTGGAGAATCTATTTATATACAGATTCCCATCCAACGGTTAATACACAGAGCCCTACGTAGGGGCGCCCCTTCTGTAGACGCGCCCAACTATTATTTTATAAGTATTGTTTTATTATTTTTAGTCCTTAGTACTAAGTCTACTAATGATATAACTTCCCAAAGCTATATAACGAAGTTAATATTTGTTTCCGATAAGGCGAGAGAGAGGAGGGACTCGGCTAAAGTAAGGAGAAGTCTTAGCCATGTCCACGTCCTCCTCAACCTTCATCGCAATCCCTGCCTCTCTCTGCGGAACCACGCGCCGCCACTCCGGCCGCACATTCACTCGCTGCGCATCAAATGCCGGAACCGAAATCCTCCTCCGCCGAGGCCGGCGAACCTCTCCGAAGGCGACGAGTATCAGCGCCAAGCTGGGCGAGAAGAGTGGTTTAGAGTACAGGAGAGTTGGGGATTCAGACCTTGAAATCAGCGAAATCACTCTTGGAACCGTACGTTAAGAAGTTAAAATAAAATAAATAAATAAATAAATCCCCCTAATTTTTGTTGTCGTTTTAGCTTTTGCTTGCGTAGATTATGAGTTTATGACACATTCTATCGTCGTTTTCAAGTTTTTGAGTTGTTTCTTCTTGTAATACAGATGACATTCGGAGAGCAGAATACTGAGAAAGAAGCTCACGAAATTCTCAGCTACGCATTTGAGAATGGCATCAATGCTCTCGACACTGCTGAGGCCGTAAGTCATTTTACTCGTATACATATACGTATATAATAAGATATGAATTGAACGATGAAGGTTTTGATTTTACGTTACAGTACCCAATTCCAATGAGGAAGGAGACACACGGAAGAACTGATCTCTATATTAGTAGCTGGCTCAAGTCTCAACCTCGTGATAAGGTTCTTCCTTGAAATTACCTTTTTTTTTTTTTTTTTTTTTTTTTTTTTTTACCTCCCCTGATAACCACTACGAAGGAATTTCATGAATTTATTTGTGTTGATTAAGTTTTTAAGTAATAGAACAATCGAAATCGTACTGGGACGAGGATTCTAACTTTAGAGCTCAATATTAGAATCTGATTATTAGTTACCAATCAGGCTAAACTTAGTTTTAAGTAATTGAGATGATGTCTAAGACGAGAGATTTGAACTTTAGACCTCAACATTCGAATATGATTGGTGTTACTAATCAGGCTAAACTTAGTTTTACAGCTAGCTGGTGTCTGGGTGGATACTCTGGCTAGACATTTTTATTTTGTTGCTGTGCTCTTTTGGCTGAACATTATCCATGTAAAACATGTGCCTTTGTATGTGCAGTTCATAACTTCATATCAGATAATTCAAAAACCATATTCTTTTTCGTTTGATATATGTATTCAATATTAAATTTCATGAACAGGTTGTTGTAGCAACAAAAGTATGTGGTTATTCAGAGAGGGCAAGCTATATACGTGACAATGCGAAGGTTTTGCGGGTCGATTCTGCAAATATTAAAGAAAGTGTAGAGAAAAGCCTTAAACGTCTCAATACAGATTACATAGATTTACTGCAAATTCATTGGTAAGTTTTTTATTTTATTGGTTGCCCCTGTGCTTATATAATATTCATTAAGTTCAACACCTTTATATTACTAAGATGTATTTTCCATTTATGGGAGGAAGAAATCGATTAGTCAATAAACTTTCACTACAGAGGATAACTAAAATAGCTTCTCTAGGATAATATTTTTAAACATCTGTCCTTGACAATTTCTGCTAATATGTATCAAGTATAAACAAAAGTCTTCCATAGGGAGTGTCTGAACCTAAACTGGTTTAAGTATTGATTTCTGAAAATTTGAACTCTTTCTAAATCCAGGCCAGACCGGTATGTGCCATTGTTTGGTGAGTTTTTCTACGATCCTTCAAAATGGAGGCCTAGTGTGCCTTTTGTAGAGCAACTGAGGGCTTTTCAAGAACTTATTGATGAAGGAAAGGTAACTTACTTTTGAATTTTGGTCTCAGACTTTCTCTACCTGTAATTAACTCGCCAAAAAAAAAAAAAAAAGCTTATTAACTAGATAAAATTTTGAAAACCCGACTTGTTTAATTGAAAGAAAATTATACTGCTTTTGATTTATCTTCTCTAGTGATTGGCGAGTGCTTAGTGGTTGGCATTAAGATTCTTTTAGTTATGAATGGTTTTGAACCTTTACAGGTACGTTATATTGGTGTTTCTAATGAGACTTCCTATGGAGTGATGGAGTTTGTACATGCAGCTAAAGTTGAAGGGCTACCAAAGATAGTTAGTATCCAGAACAATTACAGTCTGCTTGTTAGATGTCATTTTGAGGGTAAGTTAAGTAAAATGTTAAAAATATGCCGAAAAAATTAAGAGGTTACTAATATGGAGTTTCGTTCACCACTTGAATTTTTTTGCAGTCGATCTTGTTGAAGTATGCCACCCGAAAAACAACAACATTGGTTTGCTAGCTTATTCTCCACTAGGTGGTGGAGCACTAACGGGGAAGTACATAGATATCAATTCTGAAGCTGCACAAAAAGGAAGGTTCATCCTCTTTCCTGGCTACATGGAAAGATATAACAAATCTATTGCCAGGGTATGTAATTAACTCAACTCTTGCATGTGACAGAATAGTACCGAACACAGCAACAAAGTGTCAATATGCATGTTCCAGGTGACAAAGTTCAGTATTTATAGTTGGATTTCCATTGTCTCTCGTTCATTTCAAGCATTTGTAGATATTGGTTATGGTAGTAGCTTGTGCTGTAACTTTTTGAGTTGTTGACAAAAAATAATTTACCTATAGTTGTTTATATGTTGTTTAATGCTATAGTTTGTGCTGTACCTTTTTGAGTTGACAAAAAAGAATTTACCTATAGTTCGTTATAGGTTGTTTAATGCTGGGTCTTACATTTATGTATAGCATCTTTTTTTTGATCCAATATAAGTGAACTTGGCCAATTTAATAATTAAAACTAACTGAAAAGACCCATTTACCTTTTCACCCAAAACAGGGCTGGAAAGATTTTCACTACTGTACCAGATGGAATTGCTTAGAACATATCACAAAATCTATCTCTATATTCTCTAGTTTGCTTAGCTGGTACAACGATTAATATTCATGAGATAGCTGCAAATTTTCTGCTTGATTAGGTTCCTTTACTAACTAGGGATTGTGTCAAGAAAATTTTCATTACAGCTAGTTTAAGTACAAAACATTGTGTCTTTTCTATTCTCGTATCGTATGTAGTACAAAACTTTGTGTTGTTTCATTGATCTTTATACAGGAAGTTACAGTAAAATATCTCGAGTTAGCCAAGAAGAATGGTTTAACTCCAGTTCAGCTTGCTCTTGGATTTGCACGAGACCGACCATTCATGACGAGTAGCATCATTGGTGCAACCTCTGTGGAACAACTGAAGGAAGACATTGATGCATTCTTGACAATAGAGCGGCCATTGCCTGAGGAATTGATGAGCGAAATTGATAATATCTTCAAGAGACACAAAGATCCTCCTCTTTGAAAGCCTTAGCCATGGTAGTGTAATGTATTTTTAACCCATTTTCATGTATTCAGTTAATTAAAATTTTTAGTACATTGGTTTAATTTGATTTATTATTTTTCTTGGTCATCAAATCATACTTAACGCTTCATTGTGAGTGAAGATCAAATGTATAAAATCGTATTCCTCCTTTTCCTTTATTTGAAATAGTGGATGATCATATAGTTACTATAGATACGACTCTCATTGTCCATTATCTCTCTCATCATCAAAATTAATGTTAAATCGCTCGTCCGCTCGTCTTGCATAAAATCTTTGAGGTTAAAAACGGTTCAACAGCCACGATTAATGCTAGTCTTATGTGCAATCTTTGTTTCATGCTAAAGAATCATCCAAAAAATTAGACCGCTTTATATATATAGTTAAAAACGGTTCAACAGCCACGATTAATGCTAGTCTTATGTGCAATCTTTGTTTCATGCTAAAGAATAATCCAAAAAATTAGACCGCTTTATATATATATATATATATATATATATATATATATATGTGCACCAATCTAGTAGGTAAAAATACCTACACATATATATATATATAGGTTGTCAATCCAGTAGGTATTTTTTTTTTTTTTTTACCTATGTGTAGGTATTTTTTTTTAGCCGTTGGATCATCATCTAATGGTGAACCAACGGCTATAATCAAGTACATAAAAAGATATACATCATTAATGCTATTTCTCTCTCCTACTTTTTATAATAAAAAAATATGCAAAATTTTTTTTCATTGGCCTAATTGATACCTATGCATAGGTAAAAAAAAAAAATACCTACTGGATTGGTGCCCATATATATATATATATATATATATTCATATATTCCAACTCGGATGCAATCTCAACTCAATTTTGTAGAGTTAATAATATCTCGAAGACTAGAAGAAAATGTAGAGCACTTTTATATATCCCAACTCGGATGCAAGCTTAACTTAATTTTTTTTTTTCAATAAAGCAAGCTCAACTCAATTTTATTAAAAGTTAATAGCATCTCAAACATTAGAAACAATGTAATAAATGTTGAGTTAACAACGTTGACAACTCGGTCATTTCATTGAGGGGCGGTCGAGATAGAACATTTTAGAAATTATTCCTATTGATTTTAATCTCGATCATTATCGTTGTTCTTAGAAACATCTATGGTTGTTCTTAAAAGCGTCTATGTTCCTTCAAAAAAATAAAGTCTATGGTTTTCCTCTTTCACTTAAGTTGTGTGAAGAAAAAGTAGTGAAATTTTTTTATGGTGGAAAAATAGAATTATATCTATAATCTATGTCTTTATAGAATTCATCATTTGGTTGGTCAAAAATTATTCTGAAGTCCTATGAATGGTCCATGAATTTTCAAAAAATTGTTTGCTTAGTCCCTAACACATTTTTCCTCAATTTTTGTTTAACTGGTTGAGCTTTATATAAATCCCTAAGCTTTTTAAAAAGTCATACAAATAGCCTCTAATCCTCTCTCTTTTTTTTAATTTATTTTTAAAATAAAAGGAAGAAACTGTAAGTCCTTGCTCGGTTTTGTTAATTATTATTGACAATAATTGTTTTAGAGAGACCGTCCACTTTTGAGATAAGATGTGGTTTAAAATGATCTCATTATATTTAGTTTCCTATTTTACTTATCTCAAATGAAAGCAACTTTCATACACAACAAAATTCTTGTAGTATATTTCAGAAAAGGGGAAAAAAAAAATTAATGCAGTAATAAAAAAATGATTTAATTTTGAAAAGTAGTTTAATTAGGTATTATTAGTGTACGTGGAGGCAGTGGAGGAAGCGCGCCAATTTCTCCCTTTCTTTTCTTTTGAGCTTCAAACTTCCCTAAAACCTGTACGGCCCTCTCATTTTCCCTCTCTCTCTCTCCCTTCTCTCTCTCTCTCCGATCTTCATCGTCTTCATGGAGACTTTCAATGACCAAATTCACCCGAAAACTCGGAAAATCGACATTTGATTTTCTTATTTTGATGGTGAATTGAACCTGTTCATCAATTTTATTTTTGTATTTTTTCGATTTTGGATCACTGCCTTTTTCTGTGGATCCAAAATATTTAGTTGGTGATCTTGTGCAAGATTTTCGAATAGTGGAATCGGAATCGGGTGTTTTTCCGATTCTTAATTATAGGATTGTTTTGAAAATTAGGGATAGTGGTTGAATTTTGATGAGAGGCCGCAGAAGAAAGCAAAGGCATCTATGAAGACCTGGGGACGGAAGACGTCGCCGCCGCACCACCTGATGCAGTTGCCGGTTGAGCTTGCTTCTTCTTCTTCTTCTTCTTCTTTCTACGCTTTCGGGATAATTAGTTGTTCCTTAAGAAACTTTCAGATGGAATGGCAGATCCTGCTAGCTATGGTAATCATGAGCGTGACATTGAGCAAGTGAGTCATTTTCTTTTCCTCCCATATTATCATTTTATCCCTATTTTTGTTATCTTATCACTTTTTGGATTATTAATTCAGAGTTTTCTTTGATTTGATCCTTACGTTTAAATTTCTCTAACTGATTGAAAATTCGGTTGCATTCTTGTCAAAAGGTGTATGTGTTAGCGAAAATATGGCTCTGAGTCACCTTTGTAAATTATACGTTTATAGAATCTAGATGGGAACGGTACTATCACATTTAAAAAATAAATAAATAAAATTTAAGACCCATTTATGCAATTTTGTTGTTCTTTTTTACTATGCTACTAGGACTATTACTTTGGCAGAACTCTATATTTTGCTTTCAGAAATTTTGGTCTGCATTTTTTTATGGGATTTCATCTTCCACTTTTTGATCATCATCCCCTCTTTTGCAGGCACTTGTTGCTTTGAAAAAAGGTACTCAGTTAATCAAGTACAGTCGAAAAGGGAAGCCTAAGTTTTGTCCATTCAGAATTTCTGCGGTAAGTTATTCCCTATTAGTTACAAATGTTCAATTTGTTTGACAGAAATGCATAGGACATGTTACAATTCTTGATCATGTGTTGCGAAAGACATGGATATTGGATGTGCTTAAAACAGCAAGGGATGTCATCCCTTAAAGGAAGACTTGTAGAAAGAAAGCAAAATCACTATTCTTGTTACTATACATAGTATTAATCAAACATTCATTTGTTTGCGTATCATATATTTCTGAGTTTCAGCATAATTTCTAGGATGTCAGAAAAACTAGAGATGAAAGCAGATACTGATAAAAGAATGAGACTGAATTTAATTGGAATTGTATTAAAAGTGAAGCGAAGGAAACATATGAGAAAAAGAATGGACATTAGAGCAAGACAGAAACGAACCATTCTTGTGAATTATGCTTAGATTAGTCCGCATCATATTTTTCATATATAGTTGTAATATCTTATCATTCATTGTCTCAACCATTCGTGTCCATAAGTAACAAAATCCAATTCAAATAATTGGAGCGAGTATAATTAAGCGTGATCAATCTTTTTTTTTTTTTTGGGGGGGGGGGGGGGGTGTGTTGTTGGGGGCTATATTTGAACTAACCTAACCTATATTCAAATGAATTGAGCAGACTAGCTTGCTTATTTTTTCTCTGTTCATTAACTTTAAATTCTCTATGGATAATTGTGAAATATCTCAAGTGCTTGAATGATTTCAGTTTTAGTGTCACTAACAGGATGAAACAACATTAGTCTGGTACTCTCATGGAGAAGAACGGAATCTGAAATTATCTTCAGTTTCACGAATTATACCTGGACAAAGAACTGTGAGTTAAATAATCTTGTGTGCGCATAAATGCGTTCTGTATTGTCCTAGTTAATTGACTTTTTTAATCATCATTAAAAAGATAAACTTTCCCTGGTTGATAGGTTTCTATTTTTGTTTCTAGGCTGTGTTTAGAAGATATTTGCGCCCTGAAAAGGATTACTTGTCATTTTCTCTTCTATACAATAACGGTGAACGGTCACTTGATCTGGTCAGTAAAATTACTTTCCATACCAGCTTTATTTGTTTATTATTTGAAGTTCGATGAAAATTTAAAATCCGGCGATAGCTTGATTTTTTATTTTTTTTATTTCACTTATATAGATCTGCAAGGACAAAGCTGAGGCAGAATTATGGTTTGCAGCGCTTAAGGAATTAATTCCTTCAGGACAACAGCGTAGTAGACGTAGTAAGAGTGATTTTTTCGAAGTGAGTTCTATTTAATACAAATCCACTCACATGTTTAATCTAGCAAGTATGATGTTATATCTAGCGTTGTTAAATCTAGCACAATCACAGTGAATTTGTTTGGTGATTCTCACGATACATGTATTATGAGAAAATGCCATAGCTATGAAGCAGAATTGTTGTCTTGGTTTCTTCTCAACAGTTGTTTCTAGTAAGATCGTTTCAGAACATCTAATTTAGTTGTTTCTTCTTTGGCAGCAACAAGATGGCAGTGACATTCAGAATGGCAGTCCGTTAAGTGTATCCTTAGATTTTGCAAGTATTGCCCATGGTAGGGCGTCTGTTGATTTGAATCCTCGCGAATCTTCATTTACTTTGGCAGGCTCAGATGTGGGCTCGGAACGTGCAAGTATGCAACTAAGAGCAAGTCCTGGAGATGGTTTTCGGATTAGCGTTTCAAGCACTCCTAGCTGTTCAAGTGGAGGATCTGGACCAGATGATATTGAATCACTAGGAGATGTTTACGTCTGGGGAGAGGTTTGGCTTGATGGAAATTTACCAGATGGGTCTGTGAGCTCGGTTCCTACAAAAGCTGATGTGTTAACCCCAAAGTCCCTAGAATCAAATGTAGTTCTTGACGTGCATCAGATCTCTTGTGGAGTGAGACATGTTGCTCTTGTTACAAAGCAAGGTGAAGTGTTCACATGGGGAGAGGAATCTGGAGGAAGACTTGGTCATGGGATTGATAAAGACTTTAGCCGCCCTTGTCTTGTTGAGTTCCTGGCAATTAATAACATAGAATTGGTTGCATGTGGTGAGTATCATTCATGTGCTGTATCTGCGACTGGTGATTTATTCACCTGGGGTGATGGTGCTCATAATGCTGGACTTCTTGGCCACGGCACTGATGTTAGCCACTGGATTCCAAAAAGAGTTAATGGTCCTTTGGAAGGACTTCAGGTTTTATCTGTTGCCTGTGGCACTTGGCATTCAGCATTAGCAACTTCCAATGGAAAACTATTTACATTTGGAGATGGAACCTTTGGTGTTTTGGGCCATGGAGATCGTCAGAGTGTTTCATATCCAAGAGAGGTACAGTTATTAAATGGCCTAAAGACCATAAAGGTCGCATGTGGAGTATGGCATACTGCAGCTATTGTAGAGGTTATAGGCCATTCTACTACTAGCATTTCATCAAGAAAGCTGTTTACCTGGGGTGACGGCGACAAAAATCGTTTGGGTCATGGAAACAAGGAAACTTATCTTTTACCAACCTGTGTTTCTTCACTTATTGACTACAATTTCCAGCAGATAGGGTGCGGACACACTATGACTGTTGCCCTCACTACATCTGGTCATGTGTTCACCATGGGTGGTACTTCATATGGACAGCTAGGAAATCCAGTCTCTGATGGTAAGATACCTTGCTTGGTACAAGATAAATTGGTAGGTGAATTTGTTGAAGAAATATCTTGTGGGGCAAATCATGTTGCTGTCCTGACATCAAGAAGTGAAGTATTCACTTGGGGAAGAGGTGCTAATGGAAGACTGGGACATGGGGATATAGAAGACCGAAAAACTCCAACATTGGTTGAAGCATTGAAAGATAGGAATGTAAAGAATGTATCATGCGGCTCAAATTTCACGACAAGTATATGCATCCATAAGTGGGTCTCTGGAGCTGACCAATCAGTTTGCTCAGGTTGTCGACAAGCATTTGGTTTTACCAGAAAGCGGCATAACTGTTATAATTGTGGGCTGGTGCATTGCCATGCTTGTAGTTCCAAAAAAGCATTGAGAGCTGCATTGGCTCCCACTCCTGGCAAACCACATCGTGTTTGTGATGCTTGCTATGCAAAACTGAAAGCTGGTGAGGCCAGTAATGCTTCTAATTTTGGTAGGAAAGTTACAGCCCCTCGACGGTCCACGGATTCCAGGGACTCTTATAGTAGGGGAGACGTAAGGTCTTCCAAGATTCTGCTATCTCCTACTACAGAACCTGTCAAGTACCTTGAGATCAGGTCTGGAAGATCTGGAGCCAAATCGGATTATCCTTCAATGGTCAGGGCTTCTCAGGTTCCATCACTATCACAACTGAAAGATATTGCATTTCCTAGTCCACTGAGTGCCTTCCAGAATGCCTGGAAACCCGTAATGCCATCATCACCTCAGCTCACTGTCAACTCAAGATCATCTTTAGAGTACACAAGGAGACCAAGCCCTCCACGATCAGCGGCTCCTGTATTTTCTAGGGGTATTATTGACAATATGAAGAAGTCAAATGAACTCTTGACTCAAGAACTATCAAAGTTGCACAGCCAAGTACTAATTTTATCTATGGCAAATTAACAATCTTAGCTGCATTCTTCTATCAATTGTTGATATCGGGATGTAAACCTGGACGTTGTTTCTCTGAAATAACCTAAATGCTTATTTCCTCTTCTTCACCAGGTAAAAAGTCTGAAGCATAAGTGTGATACTCAAGATATGGAGATGCAAAAATTACGGAAAAATGCCAAAGAAGCTGCTTTATTGGCTGAAGGGCAATATTCTCAGTGCAAAATAGCCAAGGAAATTGTCAAGTCCTTCACAGAACAGGTTTGGACTAACTCAGGATTCCATTATTGTTTTTGAACTCATCGAATTTTTAGGATATAAAAGATGCTCCCAGAAATGACGCAATTATGAAAGTAGTGCAATTTTTAGGAATGTCTTGCATTGTGCAATCTATGTGAAATCATTTTATGAGTGGTGGCAATTGGTATTTTACATCTACTTTTGTACCAGTACTGGTATAAGAACATCCAAATTAATATCATCGCAGCAATCATGTGCTTGTTCGTGTACTTGTGTATCTGAAAATTGATCCTTCGTGACAGATGACATGACCAGAGGTTCCTCTCAGGACAAGGATGAATGGGGGAAAAAAAAAAAAAAACTGTTCTGTTATGCGGAACAAGCTGTAATCTTTTTGGTCAATCACTGTAACTTAAACAGATACCTCAACTAGTTAGTTTGACAAATTCTACCTTATTATGATCACTGATTAATCTGAAAAGTTAGAGTATAAACTAGTTAGTTTGAATTCTTGGGTATATGCCTTATTTCCCTAGTCAAAGATATAAATTCAAATACTGCAATTTTCTGTATATTAAGCATCGGTCTGCTCTTTTATTTTGTAGTGGTTCTTCTCCTAATTAGAGAATTTACTTGCTACTAATTGCTTTCAATTCTTTCTGCCTCTGTTGTCATGCAGTTGAATGTAATAACAGAGAAGTTGCCTCCAGAGGATTCAAACAACGAAGTTTTAAACTCCTTGCGTGCTCGAGCTGGAGATTTTCTAGACTCAACCAATGCAAGACCAGAAATTTCTTCCTCGCAATATGCTGCACGAGTTACTGACAGGACTCATAAAGGTGGAAATATTCATCCAGGTAGCGATAGACCATCTGGTTCTAGTACTAAAGACGATGAAGCTCAACCAAGCTCAGAAGGAAGCTCGAAATCCCAAGAATCTTCAACAGCGAAGACTGAAAGAGGAAAAGAAGTTATTGAACAATTTGAACCTGGTGTATATGTCACTCTTCTTCAACTTAAAAATGGTACCAGAATTTTTAGGCGTGTTAAATTCAGGTAGTTTACAAAAGTATTGGTTTCACGGAATCCAAATTCTCCACATTTATGCACACTAACTAGCTCAACATTTACTATATTTGATCTCGTTTCAGGCTTCTCATAGTTTTGTGCTTACTTCTTCTAATTTAGTTTTGTGCTCATTTCTTCTAATGTTACAATTGTACACTATTACACTCGAAACAGAAGCTTGTCATAATATGTTGTGTCGTTCCATATGTGTGCATGTCTGCAGCTGCATGTTTTCATAAGATCTGTTAATGCTATAAAGCATGTCAAGCTCTATGATGAGTTCAATTCGATCATTTCAATACCAAGTTTCACTCATTCTAACTTACACCTACCTTCAATGTTTTCGCAGTAAACGAAAGTTTAGCGAGCAGCAGGCCGAAGAATGGTGGAATAACAACAAAGACAGGCTGCTTAAGTCGTACAGCGTCCCCAAGAAGGAAACGCCTGCTCCAACGGGATCTTCAAGCACGCCAGCAGCACCGGCTGAGGAAAGCTCTGAGGCAGCCTCATCTACCTAGACATAGTTTTTATTACGTAGTCTCTTGATATGATGTAGAGAGTTGGCAAGTAGGATCCACAAATTGCTTTAGAAATGGCAGTTTTGTGAATCAACTAGGTGTAGGCGTTTGTTTTTGTTTTATCACAGGAAAATGATAGAGCTGAAATTCTTCTTCAAAGTAAGAGCAAAACTTTGGCTTGATTTGCAGTTGGGACTAAAAAAGCATTGCTTAATTCTTTCATTCGATTTTAGTCTTTGTAATTTTGTTCATGCATTACTTTTTTGTTACTCATTTCTGGTTGTATAGTATATGGACTTCTTATTGGGATGTTTGTATGCTGGGCCATTTTTGTATTTGTAAAACCTGTGATATTCAGTGTAACACCTTTTATATTGTCTAAAATTTTGTGTACATCAAATTAAATTATATTTACTACGGTTCTGAGGTATTAATATACATTTATACGAGCTCAAATACCTGCCCAATTTTGGTATCATCAATCATGTCATTTAGAATTTGAAATTACCTCTTTCATTTGAATTTTACTTATAGTATCTTATGTATTTATTGGTTGAACAAATTAAAGAGAATATTTTGAATTCTGTTTATCATTTGATACATTTTTTTTTTTTTGGAAAAAAAAAACAAAAAGGGAAAGAAAGAAAGAAACAACATTACTCTTTTAAATAAGAAAAAGACTTTTTCCGTTTGTAACATGGGATGAGGATTATTTATCATAATTTCATATTTGTCAACTTAGGAAATAGTCCATATCTCAAAATTGGTATATGGGATAGCTATTATTTCTTTCAAAAGTGGGGATTAACAAAATAATCTCACACTTAATTAGTGGGACTCATATTAATTGTACACTCTAATGCCAGTATATCCTAAATTTAAAATATTTGTTATATTTAAATTAAATCAAAATACATCTATCACACACTCCAATGCTAGTAATCTCACTTTATAAAAATTAATCGTAATACATTACAATTCTAATTACTGATGTCAATGTAGACCAAGCTTTGTGAGGGCCCACATTCTGAAAAAAAAAAAAAATACGGTACTGATGCGACTCAGCCTACATTAATGCGGGCGTGGGTCGGCCTGATACATATAGTAGAGACCGGATACCTGACTCGGCCCATATTTCTGCAGGATCACATTTCTGCAGGCGTACGTTTAGCCAATTTATATATAATTTTAAATATATCTTAATTAAAAATTTTAAAAAAATCTTCATTAAATATTTTCTTTATATGTTTTAATGTTATCTATTTATTTATTTTTGATTTACTCATATTTTAAAAGAATATGAATAGATTTTAGGTTTATATTTTGCCTCAGATAAGCACATATTTAATATTTTAAATCATAGAACAATAATGAGATTAGATCCGCATTTTGACCCATATTTGGTTCCAGTAGGCACGATCTATTTAGGCTTGTATAAAATGTAGGCTAGGCCTATAGGCCGTGCCGCACTCCTAGATAGGAATAGGGCCAGGCTGAGTCGGTACAAAGCTCGTGTGGTCTTATCAAATGTGGGATGGGCTGGACCGGATCAGCATACTTTACATCTCTAATTCCAATGCCACATTAAATAGAGGAAATTTGATTTTTTTATGGTAATTTTTCAAAAAAAAAATTGAAAAATCTCGGAATTTGAAATTGTTCTGAAAAATCCTAGATTTAATTAAAAAAAATACTATTTTTAAAATTATTTAGAAAAATACCACTTTTATTAATTAATGAGATACTTAAGGTAGTTAGTTGAGTTATCTAAGGTAACTTGATCAGTTACTTCAAACAATTAGATTGATTACCCTAAATAACCTAACTGGTTACCTCAAGTATCATTGAAAAATATAAATTTTTGAAGAAAAAATGGTTCTTTCTAAATATTTTTTAAAAGTAGTATTTTTCTAATAAAAGTTTTGAAAAGTAATAGTTTTCTAAATCAATCCGGGATTTTTAAAAAAAAATCAGCTCGTCGAGAATTTTTTAATTTTTGGTATTTTGGGCCTGGAATTTTATAAGAAGCTCTATTAAATTAGGTAAAGATTGGGACACCAAAATCTTGCACAAAAAACTTACACGAGTGATGTAGCATCATTTCTAGTCACGTAACTTTAAACGATGTGGTCTCACTTTCAAAAAAAATTGGTTGAAATTAATGACACCTCATATAATATAAGCTTTTGATGTAAGATATTGGTGTATCTAGCATTACTATTTAATAGAATAGTATTAAGCTTAATAGTTTATCCCGATCTAATCTACTATAATATAATCTGAAACAATAATTGATTCAGTCCATAATACCAAAATAAAAATAGGCGTATAGACTAACTTCAATATAATTCGATACAATAATTTGATCCAATCCCACAATACTAAAGTGAGAGTGAAACTATAGAGCCAGGGAGCCACTCACACATTAGTGGAGGCTCAATCTTAAATTTTCTTTTAAATGACTAAAAAATTTGGGGATGGCTACGGTAGGGGCGTCCCTACGTAGGGTCATGCCTTAATTATCGTTGGATGGGAATCTGTGGGGAATAACGGGAATTTATGGAGAATCTATTTATATACAGATTCCCATCCAACGGTAAATAGACAGGGCCCTACGTAGGGGCGTCCCTACTGTAGACGCGCCCAAAAAATTTGTGTATATTTGCAGTTTTTTAGTTTAAATATATATGCAAAGCCTCACTAAAAAGGAAGAAATTTTGAAATAGACCCTACCCGCTAGATAAAATTGCTGGGTCGGTCACCTTATGGAGCAACTTTGGGTTTTCATTCTTTCAAGAAAAAAAGAATGTAATTGAAGTAGAAGAAAAATATACAAGATAAAATTCGCAAGCAAAAGATAATTGCCCTTTTCCGCGTAGTTTCGAGGCCAAGTAGTGTGAGAATATACTCGTGTATGTAGAGGCTTATCGATGGATCACCTAATTTAATAATTTTTAGTAAATTCCGCTACCGAATACTGATCACCTGCCCAAATTATAATTGTTAATAATTGACAAATTCCTGAATTAGATTTTGATTTTTCTGACCTGGACTTCCTTGACCTTCTTCATTTCTTTGTCACTAAGAAAACCCATATTTCTCGTCCTTTACCCAAAAAGACGTAATTTCATTTTTGCCCCGGTTTTTGAAACATTTTGCTAGAAACTAGCAAGTATAAGCGATAATAAGGTCAAAACACTCAGAAAGGGTCCCTCAATTTTATTTTCCCGGAAAGTTATAGAAATTTTCCTGAATTTTCCGGGAAAGTTTTTGTTTTTTTTTTTTTCCTTTTTATGGGTTGAAAAGCTAGCAACGTCAAATAAAATTCGAGACTAATACTCCATCTCCCCCACCAGTATCTCTGGGGAAAAAAAAAAAAAAAAACTGATTTAGAATGGGGCAACAGCAATCGAAGGACGAGCTTCTGTATCAGCAAGTCAGCTATGGAAACATCGAAGGGATCAAATCCCTTTGCAGAGACGGTGCACGCCTTGAGGTAACCAAATCCAGAAAGAGAACTGAGATTGATTTTCTTAATGCTCCGTGATTGAATTCATCACTAATTTTTAAAGTTAAATGTGAAATTTTTGTATTTTTGACGATAATTATTGGGGTTTTTTTTTTTAATTTTAATTTTATTTTTTATAAATCAATATATATGCTCAGTGGATTGATAGAGATGGGAAAACCCCTCTTATGGTAGCTTCTATGAACCCGGAGTTTTACAATGTAGCAAAGACTTTAATTGAACTTGGTGCCAACGTCAATGCTTATCGTCCTGGTATGTTAATCCCTCATTTTAATAATAGTAATAATAATTATAATAATTTTGACTGGGAAATAATAGTAATGATGATTGTTTGTTTTACTTTTGATTGTATTGATATAAGAAGAAGCTAAGAGATTAGGTCTTATATCCCAATCATTGTACCAGTGTTGGGTATTGAGGATCAAAAGGGAATAAGGGGATATTAGAAGATGAATTACGAGTACATTTTCGCTTAATACAACTTCTGCTTTGGTGAAAGAAGAGCCTATAAGACGGGGAAAATGAACGAAATAGAAGAAAATAATGAATATGTTATTCATCTAGATTGTGATACACACCGAAAGTTTGACTAAGTTTCTTATGTCTAGATCCTTTCATAATCTAACTACCTCTTATGTAAGAGAAGTTTAACTGGGTTCAATAGCTAAATATGTTAATATCCTTTGCGAAATGTACACGAACAGAGTACTGTTCGAAACTTTACTGTTGGAATATTTGACAAATACACCATTGGACCGCATCTATGACCAATTTGCTTACTCCAGTTTATCTCTCTTTTTTTTTTTTTTTTTTTTCTCCCAATTGTAGGTCGTCATGCTGGGACTCCTTTACATCATGCGGCTAAAAGAGGCATTGAAACTACCGTTAAGTTACTTCTTTCGCATGGAGGTACCCTGCTATTTTGGCTATGGTTTCGGGAGAAATATTGTGTTTTGGCAATCTAATTAATAATTAATAATATATTTCCATGATTTCAGTCAACGCATTAGTCATGAATGATGATTGTCAAACTCCTCTTGATGTTGCTAGGGAGAAAGGGCACGTTAGTGTTGTCCGTGCAATCGAGGTATATTATAAGTTTGTAATGTGGTTTTCTTTCCCACACCTATTAATCATCCCCTTTTTTTTTTTTTTGTTGTAGATATTTCTTGTAGCTTATGTATTTCTGTTGTGTGTAGAATCATATATGCTTGTTCTCTGGTTGGATGCGGGAGTTTTATGGGCCTGGATTTCTTGAAGCATTCGCTCCTCAATTGCTTTCAAGAAAAGTGTGGGTATTATTATAAGCATGTGATCATGTTGAATTATCTTTTTATTTACTTCTCATTCCTCCATGTTGAGTATTTATCGAGCATCCTGTCTGTCCAATATGGGCAGATGACTGAAACTGTACTAACAAAATTACAACTTTCATTACTTGTTTTCTTTTCGCATCTTGGTTAAGCTTTAACCTGAAGAAAATACTAGTTGTTCATGTCTGCTGTTTGTTCTTTGTAGTTGGGTTGTCATTTTACCATGTGGTTCCCCCAATCCTACCAAGCCTTTCAAGTTGGAGCTTGCGCTATATCCTAGTTTGCAGGTATTATGAAGAATCATTTGCATTTCTTTCGAAGTATACCGTTTCTGTTTGCATCTTGGCTATTATATGTATTCCAAGTCTTTATTTTCAACTGCCTATTAGTTGTCTTTCTCTGGTGTATGTTTGGCTACAAAATTGTTTGCATGAGTTTAGTTTTGTCTAATCTAGTGGTTTCATAATTTTGAAAGCTGAATTCGAGTCTACTGTCTAGATTAAATATTCCTATTTTTCTTGCTGGAGATTTAAATTTTCTCATTTCATAACTACAGATTCATACGCTTAAACGCTTTATGTTTCCATCAAAATGTTAGTCTCTGTGTCTAGGTTTTGTAGAGAAGACCTTGTTTACTCTAATGTTTCATTTTTCAGTCCATAGAAAGTAGAATGTAATCAGGAAGTGCAGCTTATGTAGAGAAGACCTTGTTTACTCTAAATGATCTAACGCTTTATGGTGCCGTATCTACATTTTACATACACACTTCAAAATGCCGTCACCTTTTATTTTTATTATTTCTTCATGACCCATATGTGAGTTGCAATCTTTTCATATTTGTGAGTGATTATATTCGCTAATAAGGACCAGTCATAACTCATGACCTCAAATTTGTGAGATGGCTGGGAACACCCATAACTAATTTACAAAGTATATAAGGTGCAGAAAAAGGTAAAAAAAGAAAAAAAAATTTACTTGCACAAGTATTGCTGTAGTTTTCCCTTTCGTGTATGATGTACTTGCTCTGTTGCCTACTCTTACCTTTATAAGTTCTTGGTTTTGTTTGGCTTTTTCATGTAGAATATAGAGAAACCAAGTAACCATGGTCTGTTTTCCTGTTGTTAGTACTACTTTCTGCTTACTGATATAAATCCTCTCAAAGCCTTACCTCTGTATGGCATTTGGCACCTGGGATGCTGCTAGCCTGCTACATGACAGCTGGCATAAGTTTGGCACCATTTTAATCTCCAACCTTCTTTTTTACTAGCTGTTCAAACTGTACTAGTTGAAGTATTGTGGTTTCACAAAATGCAGAATACAGGAGCCTTGACCCTTTCTACTCAGTATTATTTTGGATGAAACAGTTGTTTAGAAAAGTATTCTAAATTTGGATTCCAGGTGGTTATATAAAGGGTTTTTCCTTCCACGGTAGTCCATTATCAGCTTTATGGCATCATTGGCTAATATGTAGTGAGAGATGTTTATTTGTTTTGTCTTGAATTTGATGTGTATTGTTGGCTTGTTGCCTATTAACTTTAAGCTTTTGAGACGACAAGTTCTCCAACATTTTTACTTTTCCTCACTCTTAATTATTATACCTTTGGTTCATCACGTAAAATGTGTTTAGTCTTTTCAATTGTTGTTGTGTTATAGTAACAAGAGATAATGGTCTCTTTTTTTTCAATGATCTTAAATGGCTCTGTGATTAATGGCAGGATGCGAGACCACGAGCTGTTATTGCATTATGGAAAGCCAATTTGGAAGAACCAAAGTCACTCCAGTCTGATCCTTCAGTGATAATTCTTGAGAACGTCACAAGTAATTGCTTGATACTAGAAAGTTTCTTTTGGCTTTTATTTTTGTGGGTAACAAGTTTAGGAGTTGATGTCAGATTTCATTTCTTGGTGTGTCCTTAATATGTCTGGTGTCCATGCATATAGTACCAAGAGGCAGGAGGCGGAGAAGAAGGTGTAGGCAACGAATGCTTAGTCGTAAGTACAATAACTGTCAATTTTCTTAGATTCCTGTAGAAAATCATGCCAGAAGAACATAAACATTAGAACTAGTGATCTTTTAGGTCAGTTTTGCGACTGACTTATTGGGTACTCTGTACCCATTTTACTCTCCAGCCTCTGAAGATGATAGAATTGGCCTTTAGTTAGGGGAAAAAGTTTTATATATGTGTAACCTTTTTATACTTTTGCTTGGGATTAGTCATAGATATTCTTCTTTTNTTACAGAAACACGTTTTAAACTTGCACCTGAAAAGGAAAGTGACTGGCAACAACTTCAGCGGTTTTGTAATGCATGCAAAGGAATTCCGCAGGTACTTTTCAAACTTTCCTTACAGATTTCACTCTTCTCTATTCCCTGTCTGGCATGGTGGTTACATGATCCAAACTTCTCATGCTAATAGTGGAATGTCCAGTGTCTTATCAAAAATAAAATAAAAAATGCCAATAGTGGAATTTTTCATATTGTAAATAGAAGATCATTTGGAAAAAATTTGCTTCAAGTAATTTGCAATTTATTTATATGGAAGCACACCCTTGGAATCTGTTGGTGACTGCTTTTATTTTAGATAAGTTACAAGATAATTGTTTTTAGATATTATGTAAATAGGAGTGAGGAAGGTACATTGTTTCAGTGCAGCAAAGTGAAACCGCTTAGTTAGTTACTGTTACTTTCATGGTTTTCTAATTCGATCCATATAATACGAAGTGCTGAAGCTTTTGAGTTGGATTCATTAGTAATAGAGAATTATAAGTGACTCCTCAACCCCATCATAGCTATAGCTCGTTCTTATTTTCTGAGATACTTACCAGCTGCACTTGTATTCCATCCTAGTTCTATTTTCTTTTTCTTTTTCTCTTTTTCTTTCTTTCTGGAGCCATCTAGTTCAAGTTATTATTCTATACTAATGCAAAAGCTAGCATATTTCAATATGATTTGAAATGTCTCATGGTCTTTTCAATAAGTTATGATGCCTTCTAAAATAAGTTAAAAGTTATGACGTATTGATCAAGTGCTACTTTTAAATTCATATTTATTGAATATTTCAGGCACGTCCTGCATTTTTGCATAATGATCAAAGGCCAGTTGAACCAGCTACTGCACCACCAGCTGCTGAAGATTTAGAATTAGCTATGGCTCTTAGTGCCTCTATTCAGACTGCTTTGCTGGAGAGCTCACCCCTTCTTGATGCAAATCTGAACTCTGGAGCCAGTACATCTTATACGCAGAATAACTCTGGGAACACAAGCAGTTCTAATCCAGGTGCATCAAAAGCACCCCCTCTGGAAAGTATTGAGCGGCCGGGGCATGGAACTGCCCCAAGTGGCAATTCATTTTCTAGTGAGCATAACCGGATCCAGCATGACTCAATTGCCCCAGCAATTCATTCCCCAGACTTGATTGCATCAGCTCCACCACTTCCAGATGGTCCAATTCAATATCCATCAATTGATTCAAGTCCTATTGACATATCTAACCCAGCTGTTGAGAGTGTACCTGCTAAAGTTGGCGATGGGAAAGAAGATGGAGTTTCTTCATCCTGCGTAATTTGTTTGGATGCTCCAGTTGAGGGAGCTTGCATCCCCTGTGGCCACATGGCTGGATGCATGTCTTGTTTGAACGAAATAAAGACCAAGAAATGGGGATGTCCCGTCTGTCGAGCCAAGATTGACCAGGTTATTAGGCTTTATGCTGTTTAATGATCACAACAATATGAAGAGGCACCAAATGGTGAGTGAGATTTGAAAACTTTCTATTTATGTGCTTCCATGCAGAAGTATTAGTTTCAACGATTTATTAGAGTTTTGCCTGAGGTCTCTTAATATGTTATTGCTTCACGCTCCTAGAGTATCTCAAACCCCCTGGAAATTGTTAGGTGTCAAGATACACATACTTTACCCGATGGGTCCTTTGTCAAAATTTTTTGGGTTTGCAGCACAATATAGAAGTCCTGATTGCCAAACCACTGGTAGTGATCAATCCGAATTTAACATAAGATCTAAGTATGTAGGAGTAGGACTATGTCTATGTTTGGTAGGAAGGAACGAGAGTTACATTACCTAGGAAAATAAATGGGAGAGAAAGGAGAGTGCTCTTCCTCAGACGTGTTTTGTATGAGAAGGAAGGAGAATTTTTTATTTGTACAATGACCACTCTACTACTTTAGTGGAAATTTCTCTCCTAAAATCTCTGTAGTTGGAGGGATTGAAATTTGCTAAAATTAAGGATTTGAAATCCATTGCCTAGTCCTCTCCATCTTAAAATCCTTCTAACCAAACAACCACGGCTTCCCTCGTTTTTTCCATTTCTCCCTCTTACCAAAAAACACTTAAAAAGTATTCACCAATCAGACTAGGTTAGACAACCTTAGAATGTCACAGGAGCTGTGATATCCTTGTCTCATAACCGTACCAGGTACTGATATTTAAAGACCTTGAAGTAGGGCTCTGACCAAATTTCGTAAATGAATGGTTGAAATTCTCGTTGACCAATGATATGCAGGTGATGAGTTGGGGCTATGGTTGAGAGAGTTAGGCTACAGCAGCAACAAATCTGTGTAAGGATGTTTTCTTCGTTTATTCATGGCTTTTGTGGCAAGAGCAGACTTATTTCTTCTAAAGAAAAATGCTGCATTTTAATCTATCAATTTCTGCTTTCAAATCTTGATGTCTTCGTATATTGTTTAGTGCATTTGTTGTTCTTCTGTGTAGATAAATAATTAAATTACTGTTGAAGCAAAAATTCACACCATACCCTTGTGAATAGGCCTTGTTTGAAACCCCAAAAGACAATATGTGTTTGTAAAACTGTTGGTTGATGTATATGTATCAGTGCATATTTCCGCGGTTGGTCACTGCTATAACAACAAAAATGACGACGACAGTGACAGTGCCGCATATTTAACATTTTTGTATTAAGCTCATTTTTGGGCAAAAGTCTCTTTAAAGGTCCTAAATACTCGCATGAATGGTCATTTTGATCTATATTCAAAACACACTATTATTATCATTATTCTGTTTTTGGCCAATTCCAAGAATTCAACTTGAGCTAGATGCTAGCTGAGCAATTGCCATGATAAAAAAAGGACGTGACAGTGGACTTGTAGGGTAGTCATGTTGGCTCGCTTTTCACTTTGCACGTACATTTTGAATTAAGGGATTGCTCTTTTGGATGTCAGCCACATACTAGTGGCAAATTCTGCTGTATAGCTTCATTTCCTCGATTGACCATATCCATAGCCCTTCTTTTCCCTTTTTTTTTTCTATTTTTTTTTTCATTTTAATTTTGGTTAAAGAGTATTATCCACTGAAGTGATTAAAGGTCTTAGGAATCTAGTTAAGGGTGGCCATGACAGGGGCCCAGCACTTTATTTCAGAACTTTTTTTAATTCTACAAATTCATATATTTCATCATTGATTCATTGTAAACCATCATCTAGTCTCTTTTCTAAGACATCAATCACAAAACGTATTGGATAGCCATGTTTCCCTGGTTTGGTGTTCTTTTAGCTGGCATAAAAGATTAAGCTTACTTCTACAAAGCCTATTCAACTGTTCTTTGTCATTAAAAAAAAAAAAAAAATCAACTCTTCTTTGTCTATAAGAAAATTTCACTTTCGGCTGTGCGCATTACAAGTCAAGTGCATATTCTGTGGCCATCGGTGGATTTGGGGGCCGAGGTTTCAGAAGATATCCTACACACGAAAAACAATTATGGAGATTGGCAAGTTTTTGTGTTTTTATGTTAAATGAAATGAATGGTGAAAATTTTCTATGTTGTTTAAGAGATTTTTATAATCCATTTTACTTTCAAACACAAAAATTAGATAGCATAAACATTACTAGAAATGCCCTATATATTCCCAATATGTCATAATTGGTTAAGAAATAGAAATAAACATATTGAACTAACATTTAAAAAAAAATAATAATAACTAATAACATTCACTTTTTACGAAAAAATGAAATTAACTCACGTACTTTGGCCCTAGGAGTCGAACTCCCTTGGCTTTAGGAGTTGAACTCCCGATCTAATATCTAATCCACACCTCACCTATTGAGCTAGTCTCAGTGGGCTAAGTTTAGAAAAGAAACATATTGAATTAGCATTATACTAAGTAAATTGATGATTGTTGAGTATTATAATTCTCGCACAAATTTGGTAGCAATCCTGTTCAGAGATGATAATTGGCTTTTAGTATTTAAACTCATGTAACTTGATTAAAATCTAACCATGACAAACCATTCCTAAAAAGGTTTTTGGCATGATTAGTCCCTGAATTTTTTGATGATTTGCAATGTATCCCCTGAACTTTTTTTTTGGCAATTAGGACCTTGAATTTAGAATTTTTTGCAATGTATCCCCCGAACTTTTTTTTTTTGGCAATTAGGATCCTGAATTTAGGGTTTTTGGTATAATTAGCCCATGAATTTTTCCTTGATTTGCAATTTATTCTTTAATTGTTTAAAAATTTGAATTTCAAAACTATTTTTCCCCTCCAAACTCCAATTTGTTATTTTTATCTCTAAACCAAGTGAGATAACCATTATGCCCTTAAAAAATTTGCACATAACTCAGGGGATATATTGCAAATCAGCGAAAAATTCAGGGGCTAATTATGTCAAAAATCCTAAATTCAGGGTCCTAATTGCTAAAAAAAAAGTTCAGTGGAAACATTGCAAATCAACGAAAAATTCAAGGGTTAATCATGCCAAAAACCTAAATTCAGGGTCTTAATTGCCAAAAAAAAAAAATTCAGGAGATATATTGCAAATCATCGAAAAATTCAGGGACTAATCATGCCAAAAATCCTTCCTAAAATTTAGCACCTTTCAACCTAAACACTATATAAAACCTACTCACAGCCCTAGTTTTCTTAATATGTAAATAAAAGGAGTGCTATGGTCAGTTGCGAGTAACACAACCAATCAAGTTGCGCCGTTGATTGGCGTGGATCCAATAAATGGTTTAATTAGAGATCCGTTTTAGATTGATATAGTGTCCTATGTGTTTCCGCTGTGTTGACAAAGTGACACTAGGAAAATCCGCAAAGAGAAATTACCCGTTAAAAGTAAAATTGGACCATCCGTTGTCCGCTATCAAATAAGGTTGGCATATATGGATAAGAAATTTAAGCCAGGCCCCCACTATCGTGATTAAGATGCTAAATATTTATGTTACTTGTACGTCTATTTTCTGGTACGTTCAATAGTACTCCCAGAGCTTTTTCTGCATTCTCCCATCTTAGTCTGCTCTACTGTTTGCGAATCTGTCTTGTACAGGATAAAGTAAAACTCAACTATTTTACATGGTAATTTTTTAAGCCTTCTGGTCGACTTTAGCTTCTTATTTAATGCTAAAAAAGGGTTGTGAAAGGCGCCATATATAAATATGATTTAAGGCTTAAGAAACACTTCCTGTTGTTTTACCCAGGACCAGATTCGTAGCCCCCAAATTTTACGTTTGCGTATGTTGTTTCGGATGCTGATTTCTTTTATTAAACATTGACTTAATATTGAAGAAAAGTAAACAAGACTTGGCCTAATTAGAATTCTCTATTTTCTTTATAGTCGAATCAATTATTGTACGAGTAGCTTCCTTAACAATTACATATTCAATTAGAAAAGGAAATTCTTCTAACAAGATATGCTAATTTTTCACTCCTAAGACAAACTTAGCAAAACCATGTTTCCTTGGCTGCTCTCCTCTTTTTAAGTCTTTTCTTTCTTCCTCTCTGTCAAGCTTTTTCTTGTCCTTATATTTCAACCTTACCGGAGAGGAGATCCTTGGAATCTTTATTCTTCATCTGATAGATTTTTCTCTTCATTTTGACATTCTATTATAATAATCCTTCCGTGTAAAGATTTATATTCCCTATTGAGATTTTCTCTTACTTAAATCTAATTATGTGTGAATTTTTGTCTATTATTCTTTTTTATGGTACTATTATAGATTTAAAGATTATACGAGTGAATTTTTTTTTTTTTGTCCATGCATACACACATATATATTTTAAACATTTAATTGTTCGTGTTGTCTTCTTCCTATTTATATTTCTAACCTTTAATTGTTGTATTTTCTTTAATTTTTTTCTTTTAAATTTCAAATTATGATGGTTTTAATTTTTGTCGTGGTTATGATTTATTAGGTAAATTTGTTGATTATTGTTTTCTATGTTTAAAATATATGATTATTCGTTTAAAATTATTTGGATTAGGTTAGGGTGTATTAGATTTATAATATAATTATGATATTGTATATGGTTATCTTTGTGGTATTGAGTATGGGTAGTTTTGCTTGAATCTGATTTTGGTAATACGATTTAGTTATTACGGTATTTCGTATTGAAGATGGTTAGTTGAATGGAATATAGATTTTGAATATAACTTGGTTTATTTTTTTTTCTTTTTTTTTTTTTGGATTTGAAGTATATGATTTCTTGAACACAACAAACTAATTAAAAAAAGAAGGCAATCATCTTTTGTGGAATTTATTGTCTCCCTTAATGGGAGTTCTTTTCACTTCCAATATAGAGTCTATTGTCTCCTTGTGATGGGAGTTTATTTCACTCCCTTTGTGGAGTTTTTCTCTTTTGTGCAAATTCAATTTGATATCGTTTCTATTTTAACAATATCTTTCAATTCCACTGGTTTTGATGTTTGCTTCTCCCAAATCCCTTTTTGAGTTCCTCGTTTCTCTCAATCCAATAATATTATTATTCAAGCATTAATAAAAATACCAATAATATTATTATTCAAGCATTAATAAGTATTTTTTGAAAAACGAATTCTGAAAAGTGAGGAAACAATGATTTTTACGAAGCATTTTGAACCAAATATTTTAAATGGTACACTTATGATCGTATTTAATATAGTTATTTGTTCATATCTTAAGATAAATACAATCTTTTTTTTGCATACACTTATGATATTCGTTAGAAGGAAAAAAAAAAGTCAGAAACAGGCGGTTATCCTCTTTTATTTTCAAATATCACAGTTTTTTTGAATATAAATAAATAAATATATCTGATTATCCCTAAATTTCTCCAAATAACACTCCAAACCAATCCACGATCGCATGTTCAAACAATTTGCCATGACTATTGATTGTCATTCTGTCATAATGGATCCTCTACCACTCGCCCCTTTGCCTCTCTCTCCATGCGCCGCCCATGTACCTCAAAGCCACTGGCTCTGATTGCTAATAAGAAGACTAAGGAGGGAAACTTCTAGATCTCTCCCTTCGATAAAAATAGGTAAGTAGGTATTTGGCAATCCTCCAAGCAATTCAACTATGATACCTATAATAGCCTTGTAAAGCATGAAGAAATTGAGTATGAAGGTTTTGAGTATAAAGGATTTGAGCATGAAGGACTTGTATTTGGGCACTCTTATAGGTCAGAGATGTTGACCATAAATCTCCAATTTTTGGAGTCAGATGTATTGACAGTGTTCGTTACTGTTGAATACATTTTTGCTTATTTTTCTTTTTTCCTAGTGTCGTAGTCAACCAGTACCATTTGGTTTGGCTATGATAGTCTTAAGATTGGAGAATTAGCTTATTATTGGAGGAATTTTGTCTTCCAATTTAATTTCTTATTATAAAGATATCCTTTTTATAATGACAGATTTATTATCTCAAAAAAAAAAAAAGATTATACGAGTGAGAGCCTGAAAAACTTCCATCACTGAATTAGTCAAAAAAACTAACTCAGATGATGGAGTAGATTCAAAAGAGCTAAAGAGATATTTCTAATGGTGCTTTAGTTATCTCTCCTGTGAAGTTGTGTGCACATCTTTGATCAATAGCTCGTAGACAAATATGTTTTATTAGATGTGTGAAATCTAATTATACTGACAAATATCACATAAGATGAAATATCATGCACTAGACACATGCAATCGAGTTTGGGTAAGTGAGAAGACAAAGAGAATTCACAAAGTCTAGAGATGTGAGTGTGAGATTTTATTTGTAATTTTTCTTTTTCGTAATAGTGAAATCCTGTAGTAGTAGAAAATGGACGTTGCTCTCACACTGACAGTGAACTATTATGAATTTGTGTATATTTTCTTATTTTCTACTTTCATTTTGCTCTCAGCGTGCGTTAATCAACAACATTTTCTCCCTAGTCGTCGATAGGTCGAAAGAGTTTTGACGATTATTTATTATTACATATTACATGTAATTTGATATTTGTATTAGATTTCTTAATATAATCCTTGTTTTGATGAATTAAATATATGCTAGCTATTTTTATTCAAAATTAAACCATAAACAATTTATTAATTTTAATATCCACTTAGTTAACCAGTATACCGGTAAAAAAAATGCTAATCAGATATCACTACAAGAAAAAACCATTTTTAATTAGAGACAAATAATAAATCATCTCTGAAAAATTGTTTTCTGAGAAAAAAAATTTCTCTATAATAATGATTTATCGCCTCAAAAGCTCGTGCTGTGGACAAAAATTTTGTCATTTAGAAACTAAAGTAGACGAAATTATATTGCTTATACAGACTAATATTTTTGTCGTTAAAAATAACTTCAATGAAAATTTAGTCTCTAAAAAAAACTTTCAGAGCCTAATTTTTTCGTCTTTAAATATTTGAAAAAAATATTTATTACTTTTTTCTTCATTTGTAATTCAGAGAACAACTTGTTTGCTCCTGACATGTTTCAAATTTATTTTTTCAGATTAATTTTGCATCTCAATTATATTTTTTTATCATTTCCATCAAACAAATGCGATATCAATTTAATGTAGCATCACTATTATTACAAAGTTCTTAGACCTTAGTTCTAAGATTAGCATCCCACATATCCATGATCTTCTTACATTATGAACTAAAAGAATTAAAAATATATATGCACTTATATAACATTCTTTTAGAAAAAGAAAAAAAAAATACCCATCTCACCTTTTCAATACATGTATTAACAAACATGTATTATTATATAGCTGGAGCAATAATGTATTTGTCACACTAGCAACGTACGAATCTCATAAAAAGGAAACTGTGCTCGGCTACGTCCAAGAAAAACAATACTCACAAAAAAGAAATGTTTATATTTTGTAACCCTTAAAATTTGGAAAGAGTATAGTAGATATTTGACCTTCGATTTATTGAAAATAAAAATAAAAAATGATTCTGATCCTTTTTTTTTTAAAGGGTCACATAGAATTAATTATGCGTCCTTTATGACCAAAATAAGTAAATAAATAAATATAATATTGTCTTCAATTGCTATTATATTCGAAGCCAATTTTTCTTGTTGGTCTTGTCCTCTTGAAGCTATCATTTGGGATACAGGTAGTACATAGTCATGACCAGCTTGTTTGATTTTTATAATTTGGTTTCATGTTTCTGAAAAAATCAACCAACTAGTAGCTAAAAATTAATAAATGTTTAATCCTATCAAAAAATAAAAATAACAAATCTTTAGAACTTAGTGTTCACTTGTGTATGCATATATATGCAACATCCAAAATCCTCTATCCAATTTTGGTGTTCCAATTGTTTAAGTAATGAATAGATGCCACATTATATTTGAACTTTTTTAATAAAATTGATAATTAAAAAACTAATTTGATAGTTTCAAATTTTATCCCATTGCTCGGACATAAACTATGACACTTTGA
Organism: Trema orientale; assembly: GCA_002914845.1. Lineage (NCBI taxonomy): Eukaryota > Viridiplantae > Streptophyta > Magnoliopsida > Rosales > Cannabaceae > Trema > Trema orientale. Next base: position 1,045,936 of record JXTC01000023.1, on the reverse strand, counting down.
GATCACCTGAGATTACCTTCTTTCTGTTTGCGCAGTTAACTGTTCCTATTGGACAAAAGCACCCATCAATGCTACCTTTGTTAATGAACATCGATCCGTACATATTTCTTCTCTCTCTCTCTCTCTCTCTCTTCCGAGTGCTCCAATGACACTTTAATTTTGTTCACCCACAAAAAAATCAACGAAGCAATTTTCATGTTTAATTGATATTTGAAAATAAAGGTTTAATTATCGCTATTGCTAATTAGCTTTATGCAAATAATATCTTCCGTATGCGAAAAGATAGAGACATGGAAATCTGTAATGCTACTTTTCTTCTTTCTTAATCAAATAGACCAAAAAGAAAAAGTGGGCAAATGCGGGTAGGGCTATATATGCTAGCTTCTTTGCCCCCCTAGCTACCCGGATCTTCATTTTGATTTTTATGCTAGATAAATTTAATTCAAGTTATATAACCCTATGCTTAAGGTTAAGGACATCCCTTTACTTATGGAAGAAAAATTTATAATAATTATGTTTGTACGAGATCGAATATTAGGGAAGATTAGTTAGCGTGTAATAGAAGAAATTCGACTAAGGTATATATTTAGCATAAATCTTGAAAAAAAAAGAGACAAGGAATAATATTTTATACAATCATGCAAATTGCAATTAGCTTTGATCAGTTGATTCTGTCATTGATGTCAATAAAACATGTTGTGGACAACCCAGTCATCATGTTCTACATATATCATTGTTATCTTTTGATTAGAGTACAAGAGTAGTAACCGGCAATGACAAAAAATAAATAAATGAATGATTTGTGTTCGTGTTACTATTCTTAATTTCTTTATTAGCCAAGTGAATATAGTCATACACTATAGTGTCTATTAATAATAATTAGATTCTACTCTGCATACACACGCGCATACATACTTTTTAGTTGTTTCATACGTACTGATCAATTTCCCGTTTTAATTAAGGCGGAGAATTATGATCATATTAGAAAGAATAAATGAGGAGTTTACATATGAATATTAAGTTGATCGATGAATTGTATTGTGTTAAATAGTACAATGCCGAATTTCTCATGTAAAGGACTTCTTGTACGCTTTTGGATTATTAATTGCGCATTTACAATACAATTTATATTTTCAGTCATATATATCACCAATTACAGGGTGCACCATTAGTCCATTATTGAACTACGTCTGTCAGCTGCGCCTAACTCCTAAGCCTTATCTTTTTTTTTTCTTTTTTTTTATAAAAAAGAAAAATAAACTTGATAGTAGTGCAAGACTAACTGTTTGTATACATGTGTATCTTGATAGTAGTGCTCAGTCTTCTAACTTCTATCTGTGTGACCAAGAACACAATTTTAATCTAAATTTTATATTGAATTTAGATGCAAATACGAAACTAAACAGATATAACACAAGAACGTAACGTTGTACGACACAATTGCCTATGTTCACGGAAAACTATACCGGTTAGATTTTCACTGCTTTTGAACCTCTAAGCTAGGTCGTCTTGCTAATTGATGTGTATACAACGCTTATAGAGTTTTAGAATAGAGTACTGTAATAGTAATGGGATTAGAAAACTGTCTATATATATTTGCATATTTTATTTAAGAGTCCTCGTGTTGCACAGTTGCATACCCTAGTCCAATACAAACTCCCCTTTATCTGATCAACTAGTCAACTCATAGTTGATTACGAAGCCTTTACTTAATAGCCAGACATGCAACATTTCTCCCCAATATTTGTTGTGGAATTCAATTTCTTAGGTTATTGATGCCTCCAACCAGCATGCATGAATTACTCTCTAACGATTGATTTGCACCATTAATCATTAACGATTGTCCTTAATTTGAGTTCACCACTTGATAGCTCTCTTGAACAAGATAATCCCATCGAATGATTTTTTGTGACCCTTTCTTAAACTTTCTTTGTAGCCAGGGACGGAGCCAGGATTAAAATCCAGTGGGAGCATGACTTAATTGAGAGCTTAATCTCAAACACTGATATTATAATTTATAATTGATATTCTAAGTCCAGATATAAAAGAAGTAGTGCAACATCAAGTTCTACACTACGTGATTTCTTTCCACCATTATTTTCTTCAATAGAATGGGGATTTTTGTTTGAACTGACTCTCTATAACTATTACACATAGAATGCAACAAGTAAAAAATTTAAGAAAGTATTTAATTTAATGACTTTTAAAGATCAGAAAAGTATTTAATTAATGACTTTTTGAAAACATAAAAATTAAATTAATAACTTAGCTATCATTTATAAATAATAAAAATTGAAAACCTAAAATAAATATAAACTAAATGATATAATTTATTTATCTTACAACAAAAACTAGTTTTTTTTTTTGAAATTTTACATGTCTAATTAGTTACAAATAGGGTTAATTTTAATGTTCAATTTTTGAATTGGGTGATTTTAAGAACCTTAATTTTTAGAATATTTTCAATTTTTTAACCTAATAAAATAAATTGAAATTTTATCTAATAAGAAACAAAATGAAGAAAATAAGTTTATTGCTTAAATATCATTGGTTTTGTGATCTCCTAACTCTCATGTGCTTCTCTTCTCTTTTGTCACTCTCGACACCTTTCTTCATATTATCTTTCTTCTTTCTTTTTTTATTTGTTTAACTACTACTTTTTTTTTTCATCTATTTGGTTTTATTTTCATGTATTTGTTATTTTCATGTGTGATATTTTTATAAAATAACTGTATTTGAAAAAAAATGGGCTTTGATTAGGGAAAAAGGGCCCCAAAGTAATGGGCTTTAGAAGAAGTTTAAGACTAACTTAATACAACACTTTATAACAAATTTAACACAATAAGTTTGTATGTATATATATCATATTATATAATACTGTATATAATACATAANTCATTTATAAATAATAAAAATTGAAAACCTAAAATAAATATAAACTAAATGATATAATTTATTTATCTTACAACAAAAACTAGTTTTTTTTTTTTGAAATTTTACATGTCTAATTAATTATAAATAGGGTTAATTTTAATGTTCAATTTTTGAATTGAGTGATTTTAAGAACCTTAATTTTTAGAATCATATTTTCAAATTTTTAACCTAATAAAATAAATTGAAATTTTATCTAATAAGATTCAAAATGAAGAAAATAAGTTTATTGCTTAAATATCATTGGTTTTGTGATCCCCTAACTCTCATGTGCTTCTCTTCTCTTTTATCACTCTTGACACCTTTCTTCATATTATCTTTCTTCTTTCTTTTTTTATTTATTTATCTACTACTTTTTTTTTTCATCTATTTGGTTTTATTTTCATGTATTTGTTATTTTCATGTGTGATATTTTTATAAAATAACTACATTTGAAAAAAAATGGGCTTTGATTAGGGAAAAAAGACTCCAAAGTAATGGACTTTAGAAGAAGTTTAAGACTAACTTAATACAACACTTTATAACAAATTTAACACAATAAGTTTGTATGTATATATATCATATTATATAATACTGTATATAATACATAAGAAAAAAAAATGGCAAAAGTTCAGTGGGGGCAACCCTATGTAGCTCCGTCCATGTTTGTAGCCTAAGCGTCCTCCCTCATTGTGTCCTTTGATAATTTAAGGAAAATATATATATGAACTATCTCGCTTTTTATACTCCCATGATTTTCCTAAACTCGGTCCTTGTTGCATCAAGCATCGTAAATCTCACTTGTGGCTTTGGTGTATCATGTTTTCTCTAATTCTATCTCTACATTATTTACTAAACCAAATTTGATAGTTTCAATGCGTTGTCACATCCCATGAAAACCACATCATCATTAATGTCACAACCTAAAATCTTAGGCCGTGACTTTTGGTAATTTTGATAATTTTGAGTGTAAATTAATATAAATAAAGAATTTTGCAAAACTCGGAGAAAACTAAGTACTTGGATTTTTCACTTTTGTCCTTGAATCCTTAGGAATTTTATATAAAAGGGAGCCCATCTTTAGTTTAATCTATTAAGAAAGGTATGCCAATTAAAATTCAGTAAAACATAGTTAATTTGTACGAAAACTTGGTTTAATAAAAATTTTAATGTTGATTAAAATGAATTTCGCAAATCTTGAGTCGGAAAGTCCAAGAATTGATTTACAGAGTTAATCAAGATTCCAAGTACTTAAAACTTTGAAAATAAGCTCCTTAGGAACCTTTGTATCCAATTTGTACACCAAAACCTCCAATAAGAGTAAGTACCTCTTCATACATTCACTAAGTAGGAACAACATACTTGGCTAAATAATTAGACCTAAAAGAAGAATGAGACAAAGAAAGGTACCAACCAAAGAGAAATATAACTCCAGACGTAAGCCAAGCGACTTGCCTAGCCAACGAGACAACTAACTCGAATGAATGATCACTTGAAAGGGAAGGAAAAAGAAGGGGTGAGCTCGAAAGCTTAATAGAAAAGCTGTTACCTCATGCAAAAACTTTTTTAGTGATGGAAAGCCCTTGCATGGTTAGTTTATTCCAAAATAACTTTGCAAAACCATATGTGCATATATTCATAAAAATATCCAAAACCGAGAGTCCATATGCACATACATATATATAGATGTACAGAAAACATAATATCTCAAAACCAATCAGTCCACAAACACATGGCACAAATTTACCCATATCCATGAGTTCACCGCCTTTCATCAATAGAAACCAGGGTGTTGGCACTACGTGTGCCATACAGCCTGCCTGATGCCTAGCTCATAACCGGAGGGGACACCCATGTGTCGCCTACCAAACCTGAAGGGGCAACCGCATTGCCTACACCTGCCAAATGAGGAGGTAATCAGAAGAAATACCAGCACAAGTTCACGGACTCTGCACCATCGGTGGGGCCGCAGAGCCACACTGTAAAAACCCTATGATGCTAACCTGGAACTCATATGTGATCCTATGACATGTCTACTCCGAACTGATGTGTAAAATATCCATGCAGTAATTTAAGTTCAAATGATGCTCTAGTTTTTAATAAAATAACTAATTAAATTTTTGTAGAAAAATGGGCAGCATAACGGCCCTATTTTAACATATCCAAAAATAACCTGCACTCATAAAATCTTAAAGCAATCCAGTATATATAATACAATTCAATCCCATCACATATATCCAAAATAATTCCAAAATCACGTTTGTCATCATGTGTTGTAGAAAGTAAGTTTTAATAAAAAATGATGTAAAACAGAGGTAACTGAATCCCTACCTCACTAGAATAGCGATACCATGCTATTGGATGCTCAAGGTGCCGATTGGACGATCGTTCGGAGGGTCGGGAACCAATTCCACGCCCTCGATCGCTCATTTAGGAAAAATCAACTTCCCAATGAAGCTTCGAATCAATGAACGAACCTCTTCATTGAATTCCTAATGTCCAAAATAGCTAAGTTAGATATATAACTCGACCAATTCGGATTCGAGCCAACACCAGACCGGTGACACGCAAAACTAGACAAAATCTAAGCCGTTAGATATTAATTTTCATGACGGTCACCAAATATAGTCAATATATATATCAAACTTCACTATTTTCCGAGCACATTCCAAAAATGATAACAAAAACGAAATCTAACGATCGGATCAAAAATTTAAATTCGAAACTCAAAACACCCAAAAATGGCAACTTTTAATCCGGACAAAATTGGATCGTGAAATATATACCTTGACGATTCTTGTAACGAGATGAATCCAATGAGCCCAGCTTGAGGTCAGAATCATCGCCGGAGACGAAAACTCCGAAATAGCCATTTCTCCTCCTCCGATGACGGCGAGCAGTTCCGGCAGCTCCAGGAGGTCGGCAGCGGGCTCGCGGTGGCCTGGGGAAGACTCACCGGTGGTCTGCTCAGCCGGAAGATAGCGGAAGGCGGGGCGACGAGTTCCTCGGTTCTCGACCGCGCGTGCACAAGAGAGAGAGACAGAGAGACAATCGGGGGGAGGGGGGTAGACGAGGGAGAGAGAGAGTGCATATACGTATATATATATATTTAAATTTTTTTAAAAGGTCAAATGACCAATATGCCCTTTAAAAAAATGGGTTTTTACATTCACCCCTCCTTATAAGAATTTCGTCCCGAAATTCAAATACAAATCGAAAGTGCGAACAAGATCGTAAAGAATAGTAACTGGAAGTGTAGTGAACACTCGACTATAGAATTTAAAAGTATTAAACCGAACACTAGGTAATAAAAGCGCATGAAACAAATATCCCTCACTTGGCATTGGATTCCCGCCAGCATATTGAACCGCACAATGGTATGGTATAAGGATACGCCCAAAGAGATATAAAATCATAAGACGGCTCAACAGTAGGTACAAGAATCTCAAAATCGATGGTTAGAAATAACAACCTCAACTATGTGAGTGGTCAAAAGATAATAGTAATGATGATAACCACGGCTAGAAGCCAAGAACACAGGACTCCGAATACTGATTGTAAGGCACCAAACTAAAACAACAGACCAAATGTTAGATATAAGAATACTGTCCCCCTGATCAAACTAGATCAACAATCTCCTGGGACATTCCCATTTGTCTATAACTAGTTCTTGGTTGTAGACAATCTCCGAGTCAATAACTCTTAACAGGAGTCTCATTTCAAGCACAGAACATAATCAAACAGAATTTAAGACGAAGAACAAAGATCCTTGTGTTACACCACACAAGATAAATGAGTTCAGAGTTCGAAGGCGACAAAGAGAGTTCAATAGTTCACAACCCTTTTTCTGCTCTCCGATTAGAGCGAGGAATAACACAAAATACAAACTACTTCTAGTCAAATACCAGACTAGAGCACCCACACTAGAATTCACCAAAGCAAAACATTAGTGCAAACTTCAATCTCAAATGCAAGCATCCAAATATGAGAAATTTCAAAAGTATTTCAAACTTTTTATCCATTGTAAAACCTCATTAAAGAAAACCAAAATGAATGCTGATCCAAAGACTCTACAAGCCCTTGATACCAGAAAAACTCCATAGACACAATCCAATATCCTAGAAATATGCACATAACTGAAATCGACACTAAACGCCCCAGAAATAAGATTCTGATAGGATAAGCTGCCTGGTACCATCCTCGAGTGACGCCTGTCTCCCATGCAACCTCATTTCAATTTTTAATAAAAATAATTTTGAAAACAATTTTTGAAAACATCGGATATAAAAAGTGTTGGGGCCTAAGAATACTACACTAGTTCACAATATGATTTCTCCCTGGTCAAAGGTAAACCACACCTGAACTTCGAGTACCTTTTTACAGCATAGAAGTAGAGTCCAATGACTCTAAGTAGAATCCATGAGTAGTCTCAGTCTAATTATTACTAGTCATATAACAATAACTATGCTATATGTAAGTTAAACAAAATAAGGGATTTAAATCCAACTCAACATTAATATTTAGAAAAAGTTTCATTCCATGCATATATAATGAAAATCTCTAATAATCACAAGCATCAATCTACAAAATTGAGTTATACATAATAACCATTTAGTAAAATAAATATGAAATGCATGAAAAAGACACTAGCTCATTTCCCATAATCAACGAAACAAACATTTATTACGAAATCCATACTTACTTAGTAAAATGATAAACGAAGCCATATTTAAATTACCATGGCCGAATTTTTTTTCAAAACTAATAAAATATTTGGGCCTCAATCCAAATCATAACTAAGCACAATGGGATGTTTTTATAGAATTCCAAAATATCCTCCAAGGTTACCAAACAAGTTTCTCAGAAAGTTTGAAAGTTCACACTTTTTTTTTTAACATATATAAGGAGAAATAGGGTAGCTTTAGAAAATATTAAAGTATGAAACATTATTAAATGCTTTCTCAAAGTAGGTAAAACAAGTATCAATCCTCACTTGACTTTTCAAAATAAACATTGATAGTTAATGTAGATTTATACTAGGCATAACAAACTAATTAACATATACATAGACTCCATAAATTGGAAAGCTACAACTAAACTATCAAGAAGGAAATCACACACTAATATACATAACACAAAGCCTATCAAATATAAAACTAAGGCACATAACTCATTGCCTTTTACTGCTCTGAAAATCTAAATGTCATTCTCCTCCCAACCCTTCCCAACACTGGGGAGACTGGTCAAAACCAATCGTACAATGCCCAAAATCTGATCAAAACAAATCCACAGCATAGTCTAATGCAACTTTGCTCACACAGCAAAAATCAAATTAGCATGAATCATTATACTAAACAATCCAACAAACACCAAGGGACCATGTATCAACCAACAAGTTAAACCACATCAAAGAGAACTTAGAAGAAACATGCAATTTGAACCATCAAATGCACCAGGCACAAGTGACAAGCTTTACAGAATTTAAATCAAAATTCTCAATTCAGACGTTTTCACCCGAAAAGGATTTTTATAACTCAAACAGTCATATCAATTTCCATTCTCTAAGCAATACATTTTAGAGAAAATTACAAGAACGATTCTTCAAACACACTCGTGAAGTTAAAGATTTTCCCCCAAAATCATTTTCAATTCATACCAAAATTTACCAAGTAGTCAAACTTGTGAATATTTTTATTCAAAACTTCTCTTAAGTAACTTACATTCATTCATTTATATCTTAAGTAAACTTGTAAATCAATTTACAAAAACATTCATTTGATCTCAAATCAAGTATTAAGCAGGGATTGAAAAATGTTTAGTAATCTACAAAGTCCAAAAATTAGAGAAGGTACTTGAAAAGTTTGATTTACGTATATACATTCATGGAAATAAACTACTTTGGTCTAGAGGTCTTTCAAATCAATATTTCCAAATGTAAAATAAAATGTTACTAATATACAAATAGATTGGTGGCTTTGCAATGTTTAGTCTCAAAGTAGCATTTTAATTTAAAACAATACATTCTTTGAAAAAGTGTATTACTTTTACCTAACCAATGCTCAAGATTAAATTGTCCATAATTTCTTTTAAAACAAACATGTCACTTTGGTCAAATACAAAGATCTACGTCATTCAAAAATGCTAATTGTCAACTTAGCATTTTCAAAGATTCTAAAACTAATTAACTCAGTTTTTAAAATCCCACCAAACTTTCAACAAGTCAATAAGTCTCATTCAAAGAACCGCAATAATAAAACTTGATGAACTAGAGGAATGCAATTACAATAGTTAAACAATATCTTAAATCACCAAACTAATCACTTAATCAATGAGCATGCTATGCAAAAAGTATCATCAATGCAAACACTCAAATATAAAGCCAAGTCATAATGCATCCAAATCAAGTGATCACGAAGATATCAATCCCAAGAAAGTAACATCTCAGTCTAATAAACACCAATAAAGTCAAGCCACATCAGTAAAGTGCAAATATTAAACCAGTGTATCACAAGCAAAAATCTTTAAGAAGATACAATTACAATCAAATGCTGCAACCAAAAGCGATAACTAGAACCTGAGTGACAACACATAGACAATCCACAAGAGAAGTAAAAACACAACAATCAATATGCAAGATACCAGATTCCTACCTTAGAACCTACGAGATTCACTTAGCCTATACCCTGAATAGATAGAAGAGTACAGGAACTAACGTCCATTCGAAATGGAGGATTACGCTAAGAGCGAAAATCAACAGTCTCATGTCAACCCGACACTTTCGAGATTAACATTCCTGGGAAATCACAATCCCAATGACACCAGAAATTCACTTTGGAGAAGTCTAAAGGAGGACTTGGAATGAATAGGAGCAGAAGCAACTAATTTAGCCAATTCTTAAGTGATGTATGAGGTATTTATCAAAACCATTTCTAATATATTTTTAAACATTAAAAATTAACACAGGTATGATCCCAGACGGATCTGAAGCTGTACTCTGATACAAATTCTGTTACAATCCAAAATCCTAGGCCGTGACTTTTGGTAATTTTGATTGTAAATTAATATAAATAAAGAATTTTACAAAATTCGGGGAAAACCAAGTACTTAGATTTTTCATTTTTGTCCTTGAATCCTTAGGAATTTTATATAAAAAGGAGCCCATCTTTAGTTTAATCTATTAAGAAAGATATGCCAATTAAAATTCAGTAAAACATAGTTAATTTGTACAAAAACTTGGTTTAATAAAAACTTTAATGTTGATTAAAATGAATTTCACAAATCTTGAGTCGGAAAGTCCAAGAATTGATTTACAGAGTTAATCAAGATTCCAAGCACTTAAAACTTTGAAAATAAGCTCCTTAGGAACCTTTGTGTCCAATTTGTACCCCAAAACCTCCAATAAAAGTAAGTACCTCCTCATATATTCACTAAGTAGGAACAACATACTTGGCTAAATAATTAGACCTAGAGGAAGAGTGAGACAAAGAAAGGTACCAACCAAAGAGAAATAGAACTTTGGGCGTAAGCCAAGTGGCTTACCTAGCCAACGAGATAACTAACTCGAATGAATGATCACCTGAAAAGGAGGGAAAAAGAAGGAGTGAGCTCGAAAGCTCAGTAGGAAAGCTGTTACCTCATGTAAAAACTTTTTTAGTCATGGAAAGCCCCTGCATGGTTAGTTTAATCCAAAATAACTTTACAAAACTATATGTGCATATATTCATAAAAATATCCAAAACTGAGAGTCCATATGCACATACATATATACAGATGTACAGAAAACATAATTTCTCAAAACCAATCAGTCCACAAACACATGACACAAATCCACCTATACCCATGAGTTCACCGCCTCTCATCAATGGAAACTAGGGTGTTGGTACTACGTATGCCTTATAGCCTGCCTGACACTTAGCCCATAACCGGAGGGGACACCCGTGTGTCGCTTACCAAACCTAGAGGGGTAACCGCATTGCCTACGCCTGCCAAATGGGGAGGTAATAAGAAGAAATACCCCACGCGGGTTTACGAACTCTACACCGTCGGTGGGGCCGCAGCGTCACACTGTAAAAACCCCATGATGCTAACTTGGGACTCATGTGTGATCCTATGACACGTGTACTCTGAACTGATGTATAAAATATCCATGCAATAATTTAAGTTCAAATGATGCTCTGGTTTTTAATAAAATAGTTAATTAAACTTTTGTAGAAAAATGGGCAGCATAACGACCTTATTTTAACATATCCAAAAATAACCCGCATTCAGAAAATCCCAGAGCAATCCAGTATATATAATACAATTCAACCCCATCACATATATCCAAAATAATTCTAAAATCACGTTTGTCATCATATGTTGTAGAAAGTAAGTTTTAATAAAAAATGATGTAAAACAGAGGTAACTGAATCCCTACCTTACTAGAATAGTGATACCACGCTATTGGATGCTCAAGGTGCTGATGGGACGATCGTTTGGAGGGTCGGGAACCAATTCCATGCCCTCGATCGCTCACTTGGGAAAAATCAACTTCCCAATAAAGTTTCGAATCAATGAACGGACCTCTTCATTGAATTCCTAATGTCCAGAATAGCTAAGTTAGACATATAACTCGACCAATTCGGGTCCGGATCGACACCAGACCGGTGACACATAAAACTAGACAAAATCTAAGCCGTTATATATTGATTTTCGTGTCGGTCACCAAATATAGTCAATATATATATATATTAAACTTCATCATTTTCCGAGTACATTTCAATAATGATAACAAAAATGAAATCTAACGGTCGGATCGAAAACTTAAATTCAAAACTCAAAACACCCAAAAATAGCAACTTTTAATCTGGGCGAAATGGGATCGTGAAATATATACCTTGACAATCCTTGTGACGAGACGAATCCAACGAGTCTAGTTTGAGGTCAAGCGGAGGCCGGAATCATCGCCGGTGACGAAAACTCCGAAATGGCCATTTCTCCTCCTCCGGTGACGGCGAGCGGTTCCGGCAGCTCCTGGAGGTCAGCGGCGGGCTCGCGGTGGCCTGGGGAAGACTCGCCGACGGTTTGCTCGGCCGGAAGATGGCGGGAGGTGGGGCGACGACTTCCTCGGTTCTCAGCCGAGCGTGCGCAAGAGAGAGAGAGAGAGACGATCAGGGGGGAGGGGGTGGACGAGGGAGAGAGAGAATGCATATATGTATATATATATATATTTAATTTTTTTTAAATGTCAAATGACCAATATGCCCTTTAAAAAAATGGGTTTTTACAATTAACCTTTCTAAATTGCGTAAATAAGTATATCCATTAACTTGCATAAAAGTTGTAACTTGAATCAAAATCTCATGAATCTTCTTTTTGTGTAATAAGTATGAGAACCCATGTACTCTCATTTAGAAGTCAAATTTACACACCACAAGTTCTTTGCCCGGTCTTTAATTTTCTTATTTTGTTCTTGATGTTCTCCTTTTTGTAGAACTTAGAAATCTCACCCTATACTCTAATACCGCATTTTATAATACCCACTTAGCTAAAGACATAGTTTTAATCCAATGTTATATGATATATTCACACATGCACACAGAAAAGAAAATAAAGAATACAAGAATGTACTGTGGTTCAGCCTAATTTCTTACATCGACTAGAGATCACCAGTAAACTTTTAATTATTAAGAAAGAAAATAGTTTCACTATCTAAAAATCCTATGAATGTTCTCTCATGAATTTATATTATTGCTCTCTTATCTTCTCTCTTGGTCTCTTTTAGTTTGATTATATACAAGGCACAAATATGGAATAGTTTTGAATAGACTAATTCTAATAGTAATATGAGGGTGCTAAATGCACTTTTTTTTTCATTCTCTAATCTTAGTACTTAACATGTGAATTCTACTATGATTTATTATGTCATTAAAATGTGAAACTAAATAATAAAATCTATATATGTCAAACAGTGACACTAGAGATAAAAAAAAATAAATTTTGCATTTATGTATAATAGAACTATTTTAATAAAATTTTCTATATTTAAAATATTCCATTAAGAGTCCTAGTGTTATCCAACTACCTAGTCACACAGAATAAACTCCCATAATCTTAACTACTCAACTCCTAGTTGAATTAGAGAACTTTTAATTAAAACTTACACATGCAAACATACTCTAATAAGTAGAGCAAAAAGAGGTAGGTATATAATTATTTTTGGAAAAGGCATCACCACTTTGTTGGTGTTTCCATTATTCTTTCTCTCTTTTTTTTTTCCTTCCTGATTATTTATATTGAATTTATCTAAATGTTAAAAAATTATAGTCAATAATTGATATTCCCTGCTATTATTGTTGTTTTCTTAAGATATACATGAGTAATTAGAGCTTAACAATTAAAGGTATCTGGATATTCAATTATGCTCCGTATCTTTGTTTTATTGATGAAGTTGATCAATTGATTTGAAAGAGCATAGCCTCTTTGAATCTTCTAGGATAAAACTTGAGAACCCCTTAATTACATTGATGTTGATGTAGAACATTTATATGTGCACAGGATGTAGCTACTACGTAGTACGTACTCTCCTATTTAATTAATTGCTATGGTTTTTCCCCGCAACAGAATAATTTAAATAATATAGAAGGACTGACGCAGCTGGATTATATAAGCTAACCGTACAGCTGGCTTGTACATGATGATAATCGACCGCCTAGAGGGCCCAAGTGTGTGAAATTAGGCAAGCAAAACGTGCACATACGACATATATAATCACTTGTTATAAATATTTGGAGCCAACCTTAACGTATACAACATTGCATACTGCTATTCAATCCATGAGTACTATTAAAATCAACCTAAGAGAGGATATATAATTACTAAATAAGCTCGATTATGTTAATAGTAATGCTAATAAGGCTCGCCAAATTTAACTAATGTAGATAGAATTTAAATCGGGAAAAAAAGTGGAATATATATGTCCAAACTCCTACAAATTAAGACTGGGTAGTAGCTATGCTGTCAAATGAAAAAATAAAATAAAATAATTTGCTCTAGTACAGTTGCTACCAGATCTAGCTATCACTATTAGTAATAATAAGAAATAAGAAATAATTATGGACTCTACGATGAAAAAAACATATATCATAAAAATGATATTCAAAAAGGTACGTTGGCAGAAGATGCTGCACACACAAATTCTGTGTGTATTTATACAGTATGAACAAAATCATATTCTCTTTTCACTGAATTAAATCACTAGGAGAAAAAGTCTATTTCTTCTTTTTTTTTTTTTTTTTTCAATTGAAACTGACTGTAGTTTTTTTTTCATCCCATAATAGTGGAAGCGTATAGAGAGAAACTCTTGATCATGAGTAGAAAATATCTTAAAACTTTTTTATAATTCACTGTCTTATTAATTTTGATAATCTTTCTAAAGGCCGAAAGTCTCTGCCGACGTCAGATTAATGGATGCTGAGATGATTGTTTTTTCCCCCCTCTCCCAAAGTCGAGCGAAGGGAATAAAAATGAGACAAATCATTTAGAGGCATCCAAACTTAGTTAGCCCTAATTGGTCAACAATTACCAAAGTTTCTGCCTTCTTGTGCTCAACAACCTCTCATCAACCGATTACCGTATTGGTAAAAATTAAGAGTACAAAAGGATCCAACAAATAAAAAAGAAATAATTATTAAAGGCAACATATTGTAAAGCAGTATTGAGTTGTATTCGACAGAGTACACTCTAATCTTTAAAATAAGTTCATAAATTAAAAAGGCTAGTTCCACAATATTAATGATATTAAAAATAACTAACTACTAAAGAGCCTATTTACAAAGAAAGATTAGAAATAAGTTCATAAATTAAAAAGGCTAGTTTCACAATATTAATGATATTAAAAATAACTAACTACTAAAGAGCCTATTTACAAAGAAACTCATAAGGAGACGTCAACAAGTAATATATATATATATATATATATATTTTGAAGTTTCTAATTATGAATATTTTCCGAAGTGCTTTCCCTATACATTAATGTACTATAGAATAATTAAATGTTTATAGACTACATATATATTCACCAGTACTTTTCTTGGATTAATTTATTTAGACCTTCTATAAGAAGACAATAAGTATGACACACATTATTTTTAACCCTTTTTTTTTTTTCTAATTGGCCTGAAGTACATGAAAAACGTATAATATTAATTCCTAAAAATCCAATTAATCACGAACATGAATACATCTTCGTCTAACGTAACAAGGTGCAACAAATCACGTACGTAGCTAGGTCAATTAATTTCCCGGCATAAGATTAAATCGTTGTTTAATTTCCAAATTAAACTTAACTACGCCAAAGACCAAATATTCGAAATTTATTATTATTTATATGTATCCTTGGATTATTGCTTTTATTTTCTGACGTACTTGAAGTTCAAAATCCATATCATGATTTTAATACAAGAGGCCCTACTTGACAGTATTGAAGTAGTTAATTAATGGAAAAGTCCCAGTACGTTTTTTGGTAGGCTTTATTATTATTTTGCGATTGAATCACACCAAAGAACTAGTGTTGTTATTTTGTACAAAAATAAGCGACAATTTTGGAGTAGGACACCATTGAAATTTATATTGATAACGATGTTCTTTTGTATTGTTAGAATTATTATCAAAATTAATTGTCATTTCCACATTGTTATTAATATAACATGATGATTAAATTTAAAATACGATCAAATATTTGGAAATACTGTTCTAATTTGTTTTTCCTGCAAAACTTCTGCAAGGAGCACTGTTTTAAGCAGACCTAGTGTTTTAGACAGACCCGTGTATTTGCGGTCCAAGTATTTAATGCAAGTAGTTCCTAATAAAGCTTTACAAAAGAAAGCAGAGATGATAGAGGGGCAAAGTGGTAATTAAAGAAGAAAGGTGTTGTCAATCAATACAAAAAGGGCTACTGAAGAAACAAAATCATGTTATTCCCTCACATTTTTAACCCAATCAATCCCTTTATCCTGTCTCCATCCATCATCTCACTGTCAACCTCTTTCCATTTCCACAAAAGCCCAAAAACCTCTTCCTTCCCACATACCCCTTTTCACATTTTACCATTAAAATCTCAGCTCCTCTCTCTCTCTCTCTCTCTGTGCATTTTTTCTTTTATAGAAAATTTTTAAAGCTATATCTGCCACTCTTGATCTTCAGTCCCTCTCCAGTTTAATATTTATTTTTAAGGTATAAGAATTTAAAAAGCCATAGATATCCCCACTACATCATCATTATAATCCCCCTTTTAAAGCTTTTCTTTTCTAGGATTAATCAAACTAAAGAAGATACAGGTAAAAGGACTGTAGTTATAACTTTAACAAAACCCTACTGTTGTTTTCAAATTTCAACCCTCTTAGTCTCCTATATTACCATATATCATNTAGCACCCACACCCACCTACCTACCCCTTCTCTGTCTCTCCTTTTCTCTCTGAGACCGTCTAACAAATTAAGACCCTTTTGGGGGGTCTTTTTCGCCATATATATATACTAGATCTATGCAAGTTTCACCTGAAGTCATATCAATTTCATCAATATTGTTCTAATCTCTCTTGATGCTCGTTTAAGTTTCCATTTTTTTTTTCTGAAAAAAAAAATCTAAAAAAATTATACAATCTTGGGATTCAAAAGAGATCTTTGATTACTATAGATTCTGTGTCATTTCTCTATTATCTTTTCTCAAAGCAAACCTAGCAATTAACCATATGGAAAACCCTCATTAGAATACCATATACCCCACAAAAGAAACTTCTAAAAGAATTCTTAAAAGAAAGGAAAAAAGAGATCAGAGAGAAGAAATTGTAGGCATATGGATATGAATTCAGTTGACGAATTCGATGGCAGCAGTACAAGTTCGATTAACAACAACACAGAAGATCAAAACTCTAGCATGATGATCAGCAACATGAACCTCCAACTCAGCCCCGCAGCAGCTGGTNCTCCGGCCTCGTCGCCCTCGTCCTCGTCGAGCCGGTACGAGAACCAGAAGCGACGGGACTGGAACACGTTCGGGCAGTACCTCCGGAACCACCGGCCGCCGCTCTCCCTGTCCCGGTGCAGTGGGGCCCACGTGCTGGAGTTCCTCCGGTACCTGGACCAGTTCGGGAAGACCAAGGTCCACACGCACCTCTGCCCTTTCTTCGGCCACCCCAACCCTCCCGCCCCCTGCCCCTGCCCGCTCCGCCAGGCCTGGGGCAGCCTCGACGCCCTCATCGGCCGCCTCCGGGCAGCCTTCGAGGAGCACGGCGGGAAGCCCGAGGCCAACCCGTTCGGAGCTAGGGCGGTCAGGCTCTACCTGCGTGAGGTGAGGGACTCCCAGTCCAAGGCTCGGGGTGTTAGTTACGAGAAGAAGAAGAAGCGTAAGCGGCCTGCGCCGCAACCGCTGCCTCAGCCGGGTGAAGCAACGTCGTTTGCTCCAGCTCCAGCTCCTCCTCCTCCTCCTCCTCCTCCTGGTGGTGCAAGTATTTGTAGTACTGGTACTCGTGATATTTGAAGAAGAGGAGCTATATATTATACTTGCTAATATATGAGCTAGTGATCCCATGAGGCTAAGGGTATGGATTATGATATCATATCTATATTAATTGCTCAAGCCTTTCTTTCTCTTTTTCATGTTGAATTTGTTATATTATATATAAATAGTTTCTAGTTAAGCTATATGATGATGATGATGATGATGAATTTGGATCAGTTCGAAAAAGGGCAGGTTAGTAGCAGTGTTAGTGTTACTGTTACTGTTAGTGGGAGTAATGCATGTATGGTAGTTCTAGTTGATGCTTATAATAAGTAAACACCACCATTTGTCATAGATGCATATGTATATCATGTACTAGTTTTCTTTTTATGACAAGTAATAGATTTTGCAGATCATGTTCTATGTCTTTTTCAGTTTTTTTTTTTTTTTTTGGTTAATAGTCTTTCTTCTCGTTATTTGTTCTAATTCTTAGTGGGGTGTTGGCACATCATTCAGTCAGTTAAAGCTAGGATTTTTTATTTTTTTATTTTTGATCTTATATATATATATATATTATATATGACATAAGTTCTGCTAACTAGCTAGGATATTGAGCCTGCAGTCAGATTTGTCTGTAGATAGCATTTATATATTGAATGCTCTTCCCTTTTGGGTTGCCTAGAATAGTATATATGTTGCTATAGCTTTGGTTTTCTAGGTGGAGTAAAAGAGATGAAAAATCAGAGAAGTAACCTAGCTTCAGTTAAATTAGTTAGTATTTTAACTTGTAGAAGTAAGTTGGCTAGAATTTCAAGAATATTCATTGCTATATACATATGTGTGTGTGTGTGAGAAGTTAGCAATTGCTAGCTACAATCTCACGAACATTAGTCCAAACTCGTTTCAATTTTCCATCTTATTGTATATGCATATATATATAGATATACTGTGAGTGTTCAGATATTTATTAAATAAGTGTAGTCCACTTATCACATAAACACTACTTATAAACAGATACCAATTTGTTGTTCTAATCATCACTACATCAAAAATAGCTTTTAATAACAGCTATATATTATATTTAATCACCGATATTTGCATGATATTACTAGTGCATTTAATTTAATTTTGGATACTGGCGAGCAGATAAATTTTCCTTCCCAGAATACAATGATATATATTTTCTTTTCATACATGTGTCAATTTAAAGATCGACACACACATATATATATATATACATGCATAAATATATATTAAATGTAATCGAGTGGCCAATGTACTTTGTTTTTCCATGAATCTGATGTCTTCAGCTGCTCTATATCTTTGATCATATATGTACGAATAATTAGTTTCTACCGATACTTATTTGTGTTTGATTCCCTTGAATTTTGATGACATAACTAAAAGGAGATTCATTTATAAGCCGGAAATTCTACTCTCATACTATATATATGATACTACATATATATTGCGGTGTAACTTTTGATTCTACTTTTGATTGACTATGCCCTCAAGTACTTGAGCGAAATTTCTCTAGAACAATAGTAGTAATACTCATATTATAGGACTGAGCTATAGACTTAATTATATAGTACTTTGATAGGATTTATACATGCTTATATATATGATGTGTATATTTATCTATATGTGTGCACTTGTTTTTGATGTCTCATTGAGTTTGGTTCCTTTGTTCATTAAAATTAAGTGTATATCTATATGTAGATATATATACATATATACACTAAATTATATGCATATGAACTTAAATGTACAAATTTATGAAAGAGTTGGCTGCATTCTCTTCTTCTCCAAGGGTATTCACAGATACAATTCCTCGTGTGTTTTATTGGATTGCACCAAACCTTTCTGTTAAATGTACAGAGACTAAGAGAAAATAAAAAGAAAAGTTGTGATTAGTATATTAAAAAGAAGTACCTTTATAGTGGCATTTTTTGAAAAAAAATCTCATTAATTTGTTTGCAGTGGCCGGGTAATACCAAGCAATACCATTGGATTTTTGTCAAAAGAGGTGCTTATTATATTCTAACTTGGTTATCATTACACGTCAATATTTTAAGGTTAGCAGCTAGGTTGGGTCCCCTTTGATACTGGAGCTTTCTTTTCTTTTATTTTCTTTATTTCTAGTCTTTTTTTCTATATTATTATTATTTTATGCACAATTGCAATCAAATTGAGCATTATGAATGCAATCATTAAAATTCTTCGACGAGAAGATATAATAATTGGTGCGGTGGCTACTCGCCTACTCATAATGTATTGCTCAGTGTGAAATTACTGAAGTGTATATATACGCATGTCTAATAATATTCAGGCACACTTATATATATAAGTCCTCCATATATATATATACACATTAATTAATACGTACTTTGTATATATGTATATCCTTGTTATCAGTCTAGTATTGGTGATCTGGTCTAATAATATTCATGCACACTTATATATATAAGTCCTCCATATATATATATACACATTAATTAATACGTACTTTGTATATATGTATATCCTTGTTATCAATCTAGTATTGGTGATCTGGCTTTGATCTAAACCTTTTTTTTAGGGGCTTTGATATGACTTTTTGGACTAAGTAATTTTAGTTAATTATATCTATTTTAAAGCATACATCATATATATATATATATATATATATATTGGATACACGAAACCTGTATAGAATAATATACCTTCCAAAAAAAAAATCCTGTGTAGACTTTTTCTTTTCTTTTTGTAATTAATTGCAAAAAGAATATATAGTTTTCGTTTATGCTTCTTATTACTTTTCCATCTTTAGTTTTTTTCTGGGATTAACATTTTTTTTAGTTAACAAGCAGGATTAATGATTCATATATTAGAAATATACGTAATTGCTTCTTGATCAAGATGCCTTCTTGTTGGGATACAGACCATATGTCTAATATTGTATCATCGACCATCTTAATCACTGGTTACATATATGTATAATTAGCAATTGTGAGCATAGAAACACATATTTATGTATATTTGTAGTACATATATATGCTTTTTGTTGGTGGCATGAGCACACCAGGGAAGTTAACTGATCATATCTAAATAAAGCTATTATATATGGTATATATCCAACATATATATATGCGTGATATTTATGGCAATACCTAACAGGGATTAGATTACAAGCTAAGCTAGCTATTATATTCTTAGTCCTGTACTGATTAAACAATCCACATATCACTGTCTTCTTTGAATAAAATTTCCCAGGTTTATATGCATATAAAAGCAAATTAATATATATGAGAGATATTTGGCAGGGGTTAATTGGATGCAAGACTTTTTGTCACAGTTTATATTCTCTCTTTCACCCATTGGTCGACATGACTCCCCATTTTTCTTTTTTTCTTTTTTCTTTTTTTTTTTTTTTTTTTTTGACGAACGACATAATATTGTATGTTGATCAATTAATACACTACGAAATATTCTCAATTTTTCAAGCTTTGTCAGTTTCCATATTGTTTTGGCCATATGCATGCACCAATTTTATATTGTAATGATCATATATATTACATACGCTGAAAATTAAATAAGGCAATATTCAAGATCAAAAGCAAAAGATAGTTAATTAATAAATTAACCTTCATCTTGTATCTGTATTGCTAGAAAAAGTGCTCGAGTCTCTCTCAGCATACACATGGCTGAGAAGGCCGAAGAAGGAGAGGGAAAAATTCCTCTCTGGCCTCCTAGCGTGACAACGCTGACTTTTTTATTAGGAGGAGATGCAAGTAGAGAAAGAGAGAGAAAAAAGCTAAAGTTTTTTAGTAGAAGGGCACTATAAAAGAGAACTCTCCTTATTCAACTTTATTATTATTATATGTATATATATATATATATATACACGCATAGATTCAGTGCCAATATTCATATCAATTCCATTTCAAAGTCACACAAGTCATGGTAAAGCAATTCATTTTGTCACACACAAATTAGTTCCTAAGTTTCGGTTGTTTTGGATCAATGTCAGGTATCTAGCTGCATGTTCTTGAGTTTCTCCCATTGATTCTGGGGAGTCATTGTTTGTCAATAAACAATTAAACCACATCTTTCTATTTGAACCCTAAAAAATTGACCATAAATTGAGTTAAAACTAATTTCTAGCTCAATTCTATCACGACCCAAACCCTGGGCCAGTAGTAGAAAAAGAATTTCACAAGTAAGAATTAAAATTAATTATAAAAAAAATATAAAAACTTTAATTTTTCAGGAAAATGACAACTAGTTTCAAAACGATATCTTCTGTAAAAGTTTATAAAAATAATCTAAAAATATAAATTCTCATAGTTTTGTGATCATCACTAGATATAGATTGCTAATAATATTTATAAAACATATTAATGCATTATCATCATTATCACAAGTAGGCATAATAAGTAATACTAAATAAATCCATACCAAGAACCTTAAGTGTTAGTATAAGTCCATACAATACAAGACATAAGTCTCCAAGTAGTTACCAACTACTATAAACAATCACAATACTTCCTCTACTCACTCTACTGCTAGACCACCCAAGTCATATTGCATACTAGATGAGAGAGAAAAAGTTGAGCATGCGAATACTCAATAGGAATTCAATTATCTTTTATTGGATGGATACAATTTTTCAAACATGCATTGTTACTATCTTTCTAAAATCCATCTGCAAAACAAAGTTAACATGTATATCAAACAAAGCCAAAATCACATAATTATAGATATTATAAATCAACCAGGTATATGAATGAACTCTCTTCTTCCAATCACGGCCATATAATACCCTTTTACCAGAGATACCCAGAATTCTGACACTATCCATAGGTGTATCAGCAAATCATGCACAGGTATCTAGATCCCTTACCTAGCGCTACAGTAACTCGCCAGCAATCTAAACTATCGTGATGCAATAATGGTGCTCAAGTGTATGATCATATAGTATGTACAACATGTAATAAAGTATGTAATAACTATGCATCATATAGGTCAATAAAATCATGCTTTAAAACCCATTTTGTATTATTTTGGGATTTACTGAAAAACGGACAGCACTAAAACCACAATTTTGAAACTTGTATAAAAATCATACAATTCAATCCCAGAATAATCCATTCCTGTTCAGTAGTTCACAAGTTTATCAAATATCCATTTAAACTATTTGAATTCAAGAAAATCCACAAGTTTTAGAAATAGGTCATAATGCATAATTTAAAATCAAAATAAGATAAAAACTAGATAATTGAACTCCTACAAGAAATTAACTAAATTTTCAGCTATTTTCATTTAATTTTCAATCTCATTTTGTGAAAAGACCGAAATAACCTTAATTGAATTAAGGGTTTTTACAAATTCAGTCCAAGTTCAACCAACTAATGTCGACGATATTATTAAAAGATGGGGCTTTTGGCAAAATAACCGAATTTTGGACCTCTTGTTCCTTTTTCAAATTAAATGGCTGAATATTATTACTTGATATACCCAGTAATGCTAATGTACTTGGTATATTAACTCAATCTCCTATATAACTGATATACCCAGGGAAAAAACTGATTTACTTATAGAAAACTGATATATACATGGTACAAAAACTGATAAACTTATTGTATATATTGGATTCAAGATATCTTTCTTTAAAAATGACATAAATTATAATTACCTTCTTTTTTTCAACTTGCGGCCGGGCTTTGCCTTTTACATTAAAACTTAAATAAATTTCTGACTTATTTAAAAAATAAATAAATAAAACAAAAACAAAAACGTATATTGATCTAGGGGTGTTCATTAGTTCAATGTTTTTGTGCAACCCATCATCCAATCCAAGAAACGTTAATGGATGTCTACTTTAAGGAACCTAACTAATGAAATATCGCGTTACAAACTGAACCAATCCATTCCAACATCAAATCGGATGGGATATGTCAGTACAGTACTAATCTTTGTGTTATAGTTTTGGATTTAGAATTTTCGGGCTGATGTATAGAATTAGAATCTATATATCAATAGATAATCTAGTAAATCTGGAAAATAAACAATATATAAAGGGGATGACTACGGTAGGGGCGTCCCTACGTAGGGTCATGCCTTAATTATCGTTGGATGGGAATCTGTGGGGAATAACGAGAATCTGTGGAGAATCTATTTATATACAAATTCCCATCCAACGGTGAATAGACAGGGCCCTACGTAGGGGCGTCTACTGTAGGCGCGTATAAATAGTTACTATATGAAGACTAAAACTAAATTAATGGGCATCAATGTGGTAAGGTTTTATCTAAGCAAGTTAAAATATATATTAAAAGGTTTAGAAGTTAGATTTTAACCCTTCCATCTGTTAACCGAACCAAACCAATTAAATTGTAGAATTTGACATCACGTCTAATTCAGTTGTAATTGATATCCAGTTTTTCATGGTTAATTTTTTGTAAATTGGTCAGTTGAGTGATTTTATGCTCATTTTGCATACCTTTATATTGATCATTGTTTGTATACAAAACTATATTTTAAAAATAATAAAAAATTATGTTAAAAAAATAGCGGATTACTCAGTTTTTTTTTTCTTTCACCAAAACCGTCCAGTATAAAACTCAGATTGGTTGAGTTGAGACTTGCTAAAGCTCATATTGCACTTAGGCGAGCTCGTCAGATTAAATTTTGTCAGATTAGTCGGGTTAGTCATATTAGTAGGTGTTGACGGAAGTTTTGTCAACAATGAATATAGGAAATTGTGAGATGTGGCTTGTGTGTGAAAAGGATTAATAAAGCAAAGTAAATAAGGAGACAAGAATTTTATAGTGGTTTAGCCCCAAAAAAGATGAGCCTACGTCCACTGTTCTTTACTATTTTCTAGAGAATTACAAGAGTTTCTCTAAGTCTCAAGGTGAGAGCGGAGAGAGAATTAGAGAGAGATTACAGAGAGAGAGTGTATAGTGAAGTGATTGTCAGATGACTATCAGATATTGTGTGATATTGTGAGATGATAAATTATGAGACTGAGCCCCCTTTATATAGGTGAGGGTAGCTTCAGGTTTCCCAATTTTGTGAATAGGAAACTACATAATAAAATACAATATAATATTGAGATTGGGTGACTACACAATAATGGGTAATTATCTCCTCTTTAATTAGCTAGTTGCCTTTTTTGGGATTAGGCAGGTCAACTATTTGTGGTGGTCAAAAAACCACACAACAATAGCCCCCCAGCTTTTAATGCATCCTTGACGTGTTGAAAGCTTTCTTCGATAAAATAGTTGACCGCATGCCATTATGATCAATAGTCCTCGCTCAAGTCTTCAACTGAACTTGTTACAAGTTCTCTCAGTTCTTCTTTGTTGATGTCGATGATTGACTTGATTGGTTCAAAGCAGCGATCAAATAGTATTACCGTACCCTTGTTGAATCTCTCTCTTATATACAGATGGATTTACCCTTTGTGAATTTAATAAGGATCAAACTCTTAGTAAGACGAAAAGCATCGCTTCTCCAATAGCAAGAGCAAAAGTGAAGTATGCGACTAAAAAGCGATCTCATTGATCTTCCATAGAAACTTATGGAGAAGTAGGAAAATACTTAAGAACCATGTCATTGTTGATGCGACTGTTTACTAGTAGAGCATTGAAGAGGCTACGAAGTCTTTTAAAGAACTTTTCTCAACTATAAATTTTAGATAATGCTCCCATTGAAAAAGTATGCTTTTTATTCTGAAAGCCTCGATCTAGACATGATGCTTTTATATTGAAATTCTGAAGACGGTTAAAGAAGTCGCCAAGAAACAAAATAAGGTGTGCTACCCTGAAGACATAGTTGATGACATCTACGTCGTTGAAGAGCAGCTCATAGTAGTTTCTTAGCAGTTTTAAAGGGTGTCATATTTCGAATTTTCCTGCAAAATGTCAGAAAATCCAAAAAATACTAAAAGTAAACAAAGATGTAAATAATACCTGACCCTTAGGTTGCATGCTTTTTAGCTGAGCTCGCACTTTCTTTAAGATGCTTTGCTCCATAAGAATTGAGCTGTTCCATAGGATAGATCTATAGTCCGTTATTCAATTGAATAATAGGAATCATTAGATCACCTCGCATATTAATACATAATTTAACCAAGTAGTCAATCACTAAGTGACTGATCGGTACGCTATTGCGATTCGAATCCAATAACTTAAACCGGGGTTTAAGTAGTAGGATGGGTTAGGTCACTTATGAAAAATAACAATTGAGTGATGCAAACTCTATTATTTTTCAAAAGTTCCATGTTAAAATAGGATTTATAGCAATATATCACATCGAACAATGAACGTTATGCTTAGTTACTTTCTGTTCGAGGAGGAAAATTGCGTAATACGACATGCTATAGCATGAAGCGAGGAGAAAATCCTAAGATTTTAAGAAATTTTAGAAAGTCGGCGATCTAAAATTCCAACCCCTCTAAATGAACGTTTTGCATAGTTCCTTAGGAAGCGAGTAGGAGATGACGATCTAATCCTACTGTCCCCCGAGTTTTATGGTGTTCGAGGACTGCCATAAAACTATAATAGACGCGCAAAAATCACCATGTACACCGAAGATCAAAGGAACAATGCCTTTACTGATAAATTCGAATGACGAATAATCCTCCTAGTTTTATGGTGTTGCAATAACTGCCATAAAACTGTAAGTAGACGACGCATAAAAATGAAGATTCATATGAAGAAAAAGCATAAACCTTCATTGGTGGAGTCATCGAAATATATGAAGATACCGCACGAGCTAATATCGCATAATAGTCTATACGAGGTAAAGAGACTTGAGAAGAATTACTGAAGAGCTCGTACTTAGGGAGCTCGAATATGATGGAGCTCGAATATCGAGAGCTCAATGATTGAGTGGAAATCTTATCGAGGTCTTTTTGAAACCGAGTGACGATCTCGTTGAGGTTGAAAATAACGAAGAACTCGAACATGGTGGAGAACTCGTATAATCGAGAGCTCAATGACCCAATGGAGATCTTGAAGGTTGAAGAACCGAGTGAAGATCTTATTAGGGTCGAAGATAATGATAAGCTCGAGTATAATGGAGAGCTCGAATATAGAGAGCTCAAGGACCGAATGGAGATCTTGATAAGATCTCGTCGAGGTCGAAGATAATGAGGAGCTCGAACATAAAGATGCTCGAACATAATTGAGAGCTCGTGTAATGGAGAGCTCAATGACCGAATGGAGATCTTGAGAAGATCTCGTCGAGGTTGCATTATTGCATTCATTCAATCTTTAATCCGCAAGTACTTGACCTTTAATCGCGATGCGAGGTCGAAAATTGATGTCGTATTGGCCCAACTCCACTGCCCATTTAAGTAATCAGCCTGACGCTTCAAACTTTTGCAAAACCTGTTTCAATAGAAAGTTCTTGAAAACTTCGATGGAAGTATGGTCGAAGCTTTGTAGATGAGATGACAAGTGCTAGTGCTAACTTCTCCATCTTCGGATATCTCGTTTCGGAATCGAGTAATCTTTTGCTTACATAATAGACAAGTCGCTGTATATTCTCTTCTCGAATCAGCGCAGCGCTTGTCGCATATTTGGAGACAGCGAGGTATAAGTATTAACTTCTCCCAGATTTGGCTTCGATAAGAGTGGAGGAGAACCCAAGTATTTCTTCAAATCTTGGAACGCCTGCCCGCACTTCTCGGTCCACTCAAACTTCTTCGATCCCTTCGGCACCTCAAAGAATGATTCGTATTTTTCAGTTGATCTTGATACAAATTAACTCGGTGCAGCCACTTCCTGCCAGGCTTTGCACATCTTTCAGTTTACGAGGCGACTGCATATCAATCAATGCTTGGATCTTTTGAGGATTTGCTTCGATACCTCGCTGATTGACCATGAATCCCAAAAACTTCCAGATCCTACACCAAACACACACTTCTGGGGATTCCACTTCATCTGATACTTTCGAAGAATTTTGAACATCTCGTCAAGATGCTTGACGTGATCTTCAGCTTTCTTCGACTTCACCAACATTTCATTAACGTAAACCTCCATCGTCTTACCTGGTATACTGTTGCAGCCATCCTTCTCTGATTAACCTTTCGATCTCATCTTTCAGGGCATAGCAGTTGTTGGTGTGGTGTCCAATGTCATTATGATATCGGCAAAACTTATTGGGATCACGTTTTACCCTATCCCGCTTCATCGGCCCCTGCTGATAATACTGCACCTGCTGATTTGTCACCGCATAAATATGATCTATTGGTACATTCAGCTCGGTATAGTTGTTGAATCGTAAAGGAGCTTTTGGGATTTCCTACTTCTTTGGTTCGGGCTGCTTTTCAGTCAGTTGCTCACTCTTCCTCTTCTTTAATTTCTTGTTATTATTACTGTTGGTCGCGGTCACATCTTTGGCCGCGTCTATTTCTCCTTCCTTCGTCTTGCGAAGATTCTCTCGTGAAGATTTCACTCTCAGATGACGACCGACTCATCGATAAAAGTCTTCAAGAGTCCTACACTTCCGTTCGAGCAATTCTTCCCAAAATTTGGTTTCAGCTCGCACTCTGGCCATCAGTATAGTTAAAACTCCTCCTTCAGGTGGGTTATTGACTCTCGTCAGTTCTAAGGTAAAGCGATTGAGATAAGATTGCAGAGTCTCCTCTAGACCTTGCCGTATGGCTGACAGACTGATCAACCGGACTGTAAAATTCTTAGCAGCCTGAAATTGTCTTATGAAGGCAGTTTGTAGTTGATGCCAAGACGAGATCGAACCAGGGTGGAGCCCTCGAAACCACATCTTCGCTGCTCCTGTGAGAGTTACAGCAAAATATTTACACCGTGCGAGATCATCAATTCGGTGAAGCTCCATCAGGTCGCTGAAGTGGTCCATATGATCTTATGGATCAGTTTTCCCGACAAAAGTATTTATGGTGGGAAGTTTGAATCCAGCAAGTAAGGCAGCAGCTCGAACTTCCTCGCTGAATGGCGATTGACGATACCCATCAGCGAGCTCATCATCCCAGCCAACAAGTGCATCTAATGCGATCCTCAAATTATGAACATCGATGTTTGGAGGAAGGGCATTAGTTGGTGGCATGGGTGGTCTTTGGTCGTTGTTATGGTATAAGGCAGGTTGGTCAGGCAGGGTCTGCTGCGACCTTTGTGAAGACTCCACTGTAATAGTGCGACGAGATCGAGTTTGGTCATTATGATGCGATGTGGATCGCTCACGGCTACGTCGCTGTTCCAAGTGTTGTTTCAGGTCCGCAGGATTTTGTCTTGGCTCCCTGCTAATCCTTTCAAAGACGCTTTTCGATTGACGATTCTGCTCGCTGCTCTGACGATCACGATTGACGGTTGCTCTCCTGGAAGGTTGTCTACGGTCACGATCAGTGCTCGAACTCCCGGTACTAGATTCCTGTGGCAGGTCTGCGACCTTGCCTTTTCTTTTAGAGGTACGATCTGTAAGACGCTCATGTTGGGTTCTGGGCTGGTCGCAATTTCCTGCCTCTCGAATCTGAATTCCTCGCTCAGGTTGTCGAGTAGGACGATCTTTGGGACGTTCGTATTGCGGTGGAGTCAACATCTGTCCTTCAGCAAGTCGCCGCAGAGAATCATTAATCTAGTTGGTGATTTGCTGAAGGTTCGCCGGAGCATCCTCCATGCGATCTTGTCTTTGGATAATGTTCTCTGGTGCGGTCACAGCAGGTTGATCATGAACAGGATTATCCTGTGCCGTTGTAGTGCTTTCAGGCTGGTTTTGGCTAAGTCCAGCATTTCTGGTAGTGTTTCTGGTGTTTGCCATTGTTGAAGAAGCAAGAATGACAAACTCTTTGCTGGAATAGCCCTCCTTCTAGCGCCAATTGTTGACGGAGGTTTTGTCAACAATGAATATAGGAAATTGTGAGATGTGGCTTGTGTGTGAAAAGGATTAATAAAGCAAAGTAAATAAGGAGACAAGAATTTTATAGTGGTTTAGCCCCAAAAAAGATGAGCCTACGTCCACTGTTCTTTACTATTTTCTAGAGAATTACAAGAGTTTCTCTAAGTCTCAAGGTGAGAGCGGAGAGAGAATTATATAGAGAGATTACAGAGAGAGAGTGTATAGTGAACACTAACAGTCTACTGATAGTCTATAACACACTATAACTGAGATGATAAATTATGAGACTGAGCCCCCTTTATATAGGTGAGGGTGGCTTCAGGTCTCCCAATTTTGTGAATCGGAAACTACATAATAAAATATAATATAATATTGAGATTGGGTGACTACACAATAATGGGTAATTATCTCCTCTTCAATTAGCTAGTTACCTTTTTTGGGATTAGGCAGGTCAACTATTTGTGGTGGTCAAAAAACCACACAACAGCATGTAAGAGAGAAACCTTAGAAATTAGGGAAAATTGAAACCCATAATCTAAATTCTTTGCTCTTAAAATCCTTTTTCCATTATACATTCACCTTATCCCAGATCCATCGAATCTTTCAGCCCTCTTATTTTTCCACTTGTCGACAAACACTCAAAATGTCAAACTATTAGTATATGGCATAGTGCATCAAATCATACATACGTACTTCTATTAAATTTTAACGATAATGCATCATATCGCAAAACATGAAACATGAAATTGATTGAATTACTGATTAGTTTACATCAACTAAGTATATTGTAATTAATTATATTGACACTTTTTGATTAATCTTTGCTCGATCGTGAAACTAGCAGTTTGATACGTGATATTTTAAGTTTAATACTTCGTTAATTTAACATATGTACGTAAC
>JXTC01000023.1:972666-1015743 GCA_002914845.1 Trema orientale | reverse complement strand
GGGGACTTTGGCTTGGCGAAGTTGGTGGATGCTAGAAAGACTAATGTGCCGACTCAAGTTCGCAGGACAATAGGCCACATAGCACCTGAATACTTGTCACTGGGAAGTCATGAGAAAGAACTGATGTTTTCGGCTATGAAATTT
Source organism: Trema orientale (assembly GCA_002914845.1). Lineage (NCBI taxonomy): Eukaryota > Viridiplantae > Streptophyta > Magnoliopsida > Rosales > Cannabaceae > Trema > Trema orientale. The sequence continues at coordinate 1,015,599 of JXTC01000023.1, read as the reverse complement.
TTAGAGCTTGTCACTGGGAAGAAGAAGATGATGTTTTAATTCTTGATCATGTAAATCTTTAAATTTATATTTAATTAATGCTGCTTATTGTGGAGACCTTTTTGAGACGGGAGAAAATAATATAGAGATTTGCATAAACTTTTGCTATTTGAGATGTCAGCTTCATTATAAATTCTGTATATTGAATGTTGGAGCGAATATAACATAACAAAAATGTTATTATTTTCATAGCATAACATTAAAAAAATGTTATAAAATAGGTATTTAATAACATAAATAAGTGTTATTATAGTGTCCATGTTTTTAACGACACATGTAAAATGTCATAAATTATTATACATAACGCTAAAAAAGTGTTATAAAATGGGATTTTTTTGTAACAATAAAAAAGTGTTATGAAAGGGTTTGTATTTTTCATCACATATTGTATTATAACTATACTAAAATGTCATTATTTATATTGTATAACATAAAACAATTGTTATAAAAAAGACTTTTTATAACATCAAAATAATGTTATAAAAGACTTGGACTTTTAATAACATGAGCTGACATAACACTTTTTATAATGTTATGAATCATCTACGATAACACTTTTTCAGTGTAATTAAAAGTGTTTTTTCTTGTAGTGCACAGTGACGGCTCTATTGTTTCTCCGAACCATTCGTGTCCTAAACGAAGATGGACGAAGAGTACATGACCAAAAGATCAATAACAATGATCGAAAAGTTTTGTACAAATTCTTTTACATCTCATTGAGTCTGGCCGCATTTCTTTTAGCCATGATCATAATTGAGATCAAGTTCAGCTTTGATCAAAGAGAGTACGGTGGAGTCGCCGCCGCAGTGGTTTTCTTGCTGTTTCTTCCATTTTATGTTGTTTTCGTCGAGGAGTATCGTGTATGGAAGGACAACAAATCATCGTCATCGTCGTCATCATCATCGTTAAGCTTAGCCCAAAACTCAGCTCCTGCGGGGCCAGAGATGTCAATCAGTCGTGAGGAAATTGTATGTAAATGGAATCAAAATGTGTTCAACCCACCGGAGATTGGCGAAGACCACACAATTCTCCAAGCACTATTTAGTGCTGAGATGTTGACTCTCTTCTTAACTACAATGTGTGGTTTAGGAGGAACTTTGTCGATGATGGACAACTTGGGCCAGATCGGGACTTCTCTAGGCTACTCATTAGACTCCATAGCAACTTTCGTTTCTCTCACAAGTATTTGGATATTCCTAGGCGAAGTTCTAGCCGGAACAATATCCGAGATTCTCATCAAAAGATACAAGTGCCCGCGTCCTCTAATGTTCACTATAACCCTTTTACTATCATGCCTTGGCTATCTTCTAATCGCTTTCAACGTTCGGAATGGGCTCTACTTGGCTTCGATTATAATAGGGTTTTGTTTCGGAGCTCAATGGCCTTTGCTTTTCTCTGTCGTTTCCGAGATTTTTGGGCTCAAGCACTACTCTACTCTGTATAACATTAGTGCAATGGCAAACCCTAGTGGGTTGTACTTGCTTAATGTGAAGGTGACGGGGTTCTTCTACGATAGAGAAGCCATGAGACAGTTGAGAGCTTTGGGACACGAAAGGAAGGCTGGGGAACAGTTGAGCTGTAATGGTGGGGAGTGTTATAGATTGTCGTTTCTTATAATTACAGGTGTGACTGTTTTCGGGGCTCTAGTTTCTATCGTTTTGGTCCTCCGCACTAGGAAGTTTTATAGGAGTGATATTTACAAGAGGTTTACGAAGAGAGAGGTGGCCAGTTTGACAGAAGAGAGTGTTATGGAGATCACTGATATGGATGCCGGAGTTGGACTCACCGGAAAGTGTTAGTTTGTGTTTATGTGTATTTAAAGTTACTAGTCTAATACCATGCATATGTGATCAGTCCCCTTGTGAAAATATATATATATATATATTTATATAACTATATATATATGTATAGATCTTGTTACAACTACGATTGGTTTTCCGTTCAATAATCATGGGTGATGTGTGTTTTTTGAGAAAGAAGAAGAAAAATACATGTAAATAGGTTGAGTTTCTAAGTTTATTTTTGGAATAAAATGTAGGTTAAATGATCCGTTTGGTCGATCCTATATTATTGCGAAAGTCTTATTTTGTCCTTAAATTTTAATTTGTGTATGCATGATTGGTCGTTGCACTACATGATTTGTGCTCCGTTAGTCCTTGTACAAAATTTCGTCAATTTGTTAACAAAATGGGCTTGTGAGAGGAACGTGTGCCCCTTCTAGTTTATTTCTTCCTACCCTCTGGACTATTTTTTGCGCTAAAACTTGTTTGTGAAATCATCATCTACAAGTCACGCACTACTATTTCTTCTAGGTATTGTATAGAAAACAACCATTGGAGCCTCATAACCAAGCTTCTCAGCTCTATCCTCCATATCACACTAATATACACGGTTCACAAATTAACACTACCAAAATACATATATCCTACCTCCCATGATGGTGACACTTCGATGTAAAATCATGTAGCACAAAAAAGCAAGATATTTATTAAAACTAACTATAACCAAACAAAAATATTTCAAAACAAAGCAAGTAAAATAAAAGGAAATAAACATAGGCAAAATGCAACAGAAGAAAACCATGGGAAAAAAAATCATAGAGTATTATACCAGAGGCCAAAAAATTTAAACATTTCAAAACCCTCTACAGCCAAAAAAATTTACAGAGCACAAAACATTTCAAAATCACAACTTGCAGCGAAATTAACCTCAAAGAGATATCCGTTACTTGCTTCAACAAATGTTGAATGAAATAATTATAATTTTTTCTTTAAATAAAATAAAGCATATTAAACCCCTTCATACGAACTAAGCATCGTACTAAAAACTCCAAAAAAAATTTTCTTTATTTTGTTTTAAAAATTAACCACGAAATGTAGATAAATGCATGTAAACATATTTTAACCATCAACAAGGGACAAATTTTGAAACAAAAATAATTAAATTCCCAAACTTACTTACCGTACACAAGAAGAGAATAGAAGCGGTACGTATACGCCATAAGCCATCTTAGAGGAACCTTGCAAGAATTCTGGTTCATTGAAGCTCTGGATTTCTTTCTAGCGCAGAGAAAGGTGAGATCATGGTGATCTTTGCAAGATATGGTTTTTTCTATTCTGCAAATTTTGGTTTAATTTTTTTTTTTTCATTTTTTATTTTTTTAAGCAATTGAAAGAGTCAATTCTAGCCATTCATCTAAGCCACGTATTGAAAACTCTTGTTCTCTTCTCTTTGATCACCATTCTATTTTTAATTCTGCAAGAAAAATTCTAATTTTTTTTTTCATTTTTTTATTTTTTTAAGCAATTGAAAGAGTCAATTCTAGCCATTCATCTAAGCCACGTATTGAAAACTCTTGTTCTCTTCTTCAGATCATGGGACTCTCTCTAAGATAAAAAGTACACTATACCTTATGACCATTATAAGTAGAAGGGGCATCTGCCTCGCATGTGCCTCGATCTTTTGTTAAGAAATTGATGGAAATTTGTAAAAGAGACTAATGAGATACAAATTAAATAGTGTAAGGGCCAATCAACACAAATAAGAGTTTAAAGACCAAAATAAGACTTTTGCAATAGCTTAGGGACTAAATGGGTCATTTATCTTAAAATAGAAATGAAGTTATAAATTTCTATAATTCAGACACTGAGATAAAAACAAAGGATTTGATCTGTGGTAGAGGCTTGACAAATTCACTGGAAGAATTATTTTCAGCCAAAAAAAAAAAAAGTGGTAAAAAGTTCCTTATTCTCTTCGTTTCTAAAACCATAAATTTAATAAATACTAGTATATTCATCCTTTTTGCCATTAGCAATAAAGGGAGATTGGTATAATTATATGTCTACTCCGTGTAATAAATTAGGAATGACATGCACCATTTTATTTTGCATATCTAAAACACGCAACTTTTTAATTTTTTTTTTTAAAAAAAGGTAAGGGTGTATATATATATATAGTAAGGTTGCCCTGAAGGGCCACACCATAACCCAGACCTTATAAGTAAAAATATATAGTTTATGATGTTTTCATTTTTGTAAAAAGAACTTATGTAGAAGACAAAAATATAACTTTGTGTAATAACATATTATTATCGATCATGTATATGTTGGAAAAAGGTTTATTTATTTATTTATTTTGAAAAGTAAAAAGGTTTAGATGAGACTTTAATTATAAATATTAATTATTATTTCTTAAAAAAAATGATAAACATTTTTTAAAACTTGTGGAAATTAGACCCAATACCATTTTTTGGACTGGATATATCAAACTTGCCCTTTTTTTTTCTTTTTAATAGTTTGGTATCCATTTTTAATTGGGTTTTTCCTATTTTATCCTTAGTCCATTTCCTCAAATGTTGTTCTCCTCTATGTTATCCTCATGTTCTGCTTTTTGATCTCTCTCTCCCTCTCAAATCTCTATTCGCTCTGCTCTGCTTCTCGTTCTCTTTCTCTCACTCTTAAGTCTATTTTCTCTCTCCTAGCACTCACTCTTTAAGCTCTCTCTCGTAGTGCTCTCTCTTTTTGCACTTTCTCTTATCTTTGCTCTCTCTCTCTCCCCCTCTTTCTCTCTCTCTCTCTCTCTATATATATATATATATATATATGTGTGTGTGTGTGTGTATGTGTTAGAAAATGGGTTAAGAAATGGGTTAAGTTATTGGGCTTGGAAGCTCATATATTTTGTAAAGTCTAAATTGGTGTTATAGAACCCATTTTTATGAACCATTTTGAAACTAAAAATTGAGTGAGACCCACATCTTGTTGATGAAAGGTCTTGGTAAATTCTTGTTCTCCTCTGCAAGGACATCAATTTCAAATATTCACACGTTCAAAATGGTGCACGGATGAATGAGAAATTGTTGCTCAAAGGTACACTATTGAAATAGAAAAATGAATGACATATATTTGAGTCCCACATTGGTGGGAAATATATGGAGCAAATGGCATATATGGGCTCATATTTTGTGATAGTGGTAAGAATAACTACTATAAATGCTCTCTCAAGTACGCACAGGAAGAGTGCAAATCTTCAGGCTTGGGCCTGAATTTGCATAGGCTTGTGTACACCCATACTTGTAAATATGAATGCTGGGCCGAAACTTGGACCATTGTAAGCCCAACTTTTTATTGTGGCCCAGTATATTTTTCTTTTTTTTTTTTTGATCGCTTTGTTGTAATAGTTTGTGCTTAGTACATGAAACTGCCAAGCTATAATAGCAGAAAAAACATTTTGGATGTTGCTTAATGCTAGCTAAAACTGCCAAGCCATAAAACTGATAAATGTTTTTAACGTTTTGTTAAGGCTGGCACGTGTAACAGTAATGTTAATGGCTAAAAAACATTTGTAATAGCCATGCTTATGGCTAAAAAATGTTTTGAGATTAATAGAAAAGTTTTCTGGTTTTGCTAACAAGTTCTCCCTTGGAGACTATAAAAGGAGAGCTTTCCCTCCTTATTACACACACCAACAAAAATCAGAAGCATTCCTATCTGATTTTTCTCCATCATTCTCTCTTAAAGTCTCTAGTTTCCAGTGTTCTTGAGTTTTTCGGATTTCTAGCTATAGTTCTTCGAATATTTAGGAATTTCGTAGCTAGATCTCTTAGTGTGCTGGAGTTTATAACAATCTAGTTCGTAGAGCGAAGGTGTTAGTATTTCACTTGCTGCTCTTGGTCGTTGTATCCTTAGAAACTATCGCTTGCAAAATCCTGAAGTATTCTGGTGTAGGAAGCGAATTCTTTTTAAGGGCTCTATCTGGTACATAGGTCTCGGCTGTTAATAGTCTTTTATTTTGTAGGAATACTTGTTTTAAAGTGCTACCGGAGTTTTGCTCAAGATTGGAGCGTAATAATTTTGGTAACATTATTTGTTGAAAACTTTATTATAAATATTTGTAACCTTATATATTGCACATGCTTATATGTTATTAGTTTCTTACAGTATATGCTCTCTCTTGCTCAGTCTGAATTCTTTGCTCTTTGGGTCTCCCCTAAGTTTGTTTACTTCTTGACATAATGTAAATGTGTTGTTTACATCTTAATAATAACGTAAACGTGTTCTTTACTTCTCAATAGTAATGTAAACTAGTTGTTTACTTTTTGGTAACATATAATTATATAGTTCACTTTATAATAGTATTGAGAAATAGTTGTTTATCTTTATAATAATGTAAATATGTTATTTACTTCTTAATAGTATTGTAAACTAGTTGTTTACTTTTTGATAGTACTGTAAATATGTTGTTTACTTTTTAATAGTATTATAAACTAGTTGTTTACTTCTTAACAATATTGTAAACTACGTCAAAAATAATGGTTATTTTAATCATATTCTTCGATAACAATAATTTTCGAGTAATGACTCTGATGATATGATTGATTCAGAGATGCAATTTCATCATGATCTAAAAGTAACACAGGCAAGATGAGTTTTACGAAACAATGCCTTAGATCTTAGGTCCAAAGTATTGGCAAACAGTTGGTAAAAACTATAAACTGAAGTTATTGTAAGAAAAATAACAAGTTGTTACAATAGGTCTGCTGATGTTGTAAAATACTTGTTGTAACAGATTTACAGGATAGCTCACAATGGATTTGTGCATGCCGAAAATCCAAATTTGGAAACTTTTTGTTCTTGCATCCTTTGGTCTAATTTTCCTTATTAAATATTTCTAGAAGGATAATAGGGATTATTACTAATGGATTTTCGTGACCAGTTGGATAAATTGATTGAGATATTTTATCTCATCATCTCATTGATTAAGTTTCTATTTTTAACTTGATTCTTGCTCTTTATTACCTCAAATCTTGGATAATGATTATTAACAGATATATAAGCAGAATCATGGTTATATTTCTTCTATTATGGTGCAGATAAAATTATCATTAAATTAACGTAATTAATTTTATAAGCTGTTGAGATTTTCTGGCGAAATTTTTTGTAACAAAATTCGTTGTTTATAAAAAGTTCTTTTAATTGAATTGATTGACTCTAATTAATTATAAAATCAATTCTTGTCTTTAAAGAAAGTTTTTGCACATATAAAAGAGTGATTTTAGTTGATTTAGAATAGCCAAAATCGTGGAGAACTTCTCTCAATGTACCCGGACAATTTTCAGAGACAATTCATGAACGCTGTTACAATAACTTTCCGATTATCTAAATAAGGAATGACAACAGATTTCATGGGAATTCATTCCTTTCTCATTTTCACCCTGTTCACACTAAGGGAGCACGAGATTAAGGTTGGAAATTTATCTATAAAAGTTCACAAAGTTCAAGGGATTTGTATGCATTTCATTTGAGAGAAAATACTCTTTGAGACAGCTTTTATGTAAGACATAGAGATTGTTCTATTGCCATTGTGAAACTTATAGAGCTAGTGAGTATTTTAGGTTTCTTAGTTAAGTACTTTTGTTCTTTGGGGGGAAGAACATTTTGTCTTTTGGAGAAGATAGATCTAGACTAGTGAATAGAGTTCACATGCAAAGGATCAACAAGACGAGAGGAGTTTGCTAAACAGGATTGGTGGAGTTATTAGAACACATTGAGGTAATTGAAAAGAAGGATTCTTTTATTATATTAGTCAATTAGTGTTTGCAATCTTTATACTTTACTAATACGTTTAATCTCTGGGCATAGCCCCGTGAAGTAGAAGAGGTCCAAACCATGTTAAAAATATCTTGTGTTCATTCTTTATTTTCTTCTTATTGTTGCAATAATTTTTCATACACGTATTACAAAATAATTATTAATTATTAATTAATCAATTAATTAGTTATTTGGTAATACCTAAAACAGATCTTCCAATAGATCTTTCTAAATGGGAATGGTTCTCAACAGAGGAGAAGAAGACAATCTTTCTGAGCTAGCTCAACCATGAATGGCGGGAGGGGAATTCATATGAGATATTATAAGGCCAAATTGATAAGAGAAAAAAATAGTTCACTCGTGGAAAGAAGCATACAAATAAAGATGAATGACATATATGAGGGAACTTTTGGTATTTGCTTTAAAAATGAGTACGCATTTAAGGAAAAAGAAAACGCAGGCACTTTTGTTTAGTTGTTGAGAGCAGATAATTACCAACTTCTCCCTTAAAACTTTTATGGTTTCAAGAGCTAGGTCACATGCTTAGATTGGGCCATGGTGTTCTGTGGTATAACCAGTCTCCTTTCCGGATCGTTATCAATTTTGACCATTTTTTAAAGTATGTAATGATAAAAAGGATAAACTAAAAATCATTTACAAAATTAGGGTTTTCAATTAATGAAAAATTAAGAATAGCAAAACTTTTGCCCTTAATTTGACTCCGGTCGAAAATTTTCAACAACGTCAAAATAGACAAAAATGAAGGAGGCGGCATTGGTAAGGCAACTGGCCATGTTTGACCAAGATCAAAAAAATGTTACTCGGGTTGAACCACTAAATAAATTTTTTTGACTAGGTTCAAGCTACTAGTCGAAAATTTTAGACTGCTGGTTAAAATAAATAGAATTGGCAGTCGAAATTGTTTGATTCTAGTCGAATGGAGGTGCAGACGATGGAAGAATAAATAGTTCGACATTTTTTTAGTGAAAAATATATTCTAGAGTTTATTAGGGAATATGGTATCTAAGTAAATTTAAATATATATGATATAGTAATGAATATTAGTTTTGAAAACATTTAGATGAGTCCTTTTTCATCATGGGCGTTAGTTGACCTATAAATACCTCTACTTTTCCATACTTAGAAACTCCAAGAATGAGATGATATTTTTAAGAAGGAAAAGAATACATAATATATAGCATACTGTCAACAATTTTGTTACAACTACAAAATTAATAAACCCAAATATCAATATATATTTAATAGCACAAGAACTAGAACTTTGGTAGGGTATCCAAAAGTGATCCTTTTCTGACATCCATAATATGTTCTATTAAAATCAGACTACCCAAAATCGAGCAGAAAATTGAAATCTAGCAGTATTTATATTTGCTCGGGTTTTTTTCCTTGCAAAAAATTAATTAAGCATAATAATTAATTATGAATAAATAAGCTTGTAGGCGGTAATCTAGCACCATATATTAGATAGTTAGAATTTTGACACAGTCTATAGTACCGTTTATTCAGTCTGCTAGATTAGTATATTAAAAATCAAATAACAAGGATATAAAATGTTGAATTTAATGTGGGTGATTAGCTAGAGTGCTTGCATGAAATAACCTTTTACAGTTGCATATAGTAAACTTAACTCATCTACAACTCCATCCTTAAAGATCTGTGGGTATTTAAAGTATTGATAATAATGTGAGCTTGTTGTAAACAAACCAGTCATATTATATAACTCAACTTACTAAATAACTAACCCTCACAGATCTGTAAAGTGGACAATTTAAATATTGGTGATTATGTTAGTACAATACATACGGGTAATGTTTCAATGGAGATTTTTGTTTTTACTCCATGGATGGTTACTCTATTTGGGCCATTGGATTTTGATCTAATTGTTGTAATAATATTAGTAATTTAAAAAAAAAACTAACCTATTTAGTACATATATAAATATAGAAAACCATTTATGACATAAAAAATAAATAACTTGTTTGTGACCTGATGAGTTAGACATCTTTTTTAATCTATTTTTCTTTGTTTTTTTTCATTCCTATTGCATAGTTGCTTCCTTCTATTTTTATTCACATTCCCTTACATTTCTTACCTCTCATCATTAGTATTACTATATATAAGTATATTTTCCTTTCTCTTTTAATTTTTTTTTTCTATACGCTATTTTTTTCCTAGGTCAATTATTTAATGAAAACTAATTTTCTTTGGTCGAAATTATCGTATAATTTATTTAGTCATATAAATTGTCTGTCCTTTTTTTTTTCTTTTTTATTTTACGTATTATTTTTTTTTGAAAAAAAATATTATCTATTTAGTTTATTTTGTTTATTTAATGTGAATTTTTTCCTTTTTTGAAGAAAACATATTAATCTATTTAGCTTTATACTTTTTTTATTTATTTAACGTGAATTACTTTTTTTTTTAATTATAGTCTGTCGTATGTATATATAAAACTAATAAAAACTTATAGTCTAACCGTATCCGTATGTATAAAACTAATAGAAACTTATATAACTTTATATCTAAACGTGTTAGAGACTATTTCTTTTTTATAATTTCAAACTAACCTCATATATAAAACTATTAAATACTAATATTTTTATCAAAACTTTTTCCTTAAAAAAAAAAAAAGCACATTCCAAATTATTTTCTTAAAAAATCATTCCAAAAACTTTTTCCTATCTCAATGGAAAGGGGATTCCCTAAAATAATTAGAATGGAATGGTTATAGGTAAAAATAAGTTTCTATTGTAAATAATTTTCAATGTGATCAAAGTACCCATCTATGAAGCAAAAATAAAAAATCTCTATTAAAAACTCTCCCTATATATATATTTATATAGTTAGTAAGCATCTTGCAAAATATTTTGAGCACGAGAAAATAATAGGGTGAGTATCTCAATATTCTAGAACTTACATAATAATAATAATAATAAAGTATAGGTATATAAGGGTATAGGGGTATATATTAATAATGGGCACCAATCCAATAGGTATTTTTTTTTTAATCTATGCATAGGTATCAATTTGGCCAAAAAAAATTTAACATGCATATTTTTTTATTGTAAAAAGTAAGAGAGAGAAAGAGCATTAATGTTGTACATCTTTTCATGCACTTCATTATAGCCGTTGAATCACCATTAGATGATGATCCAATGACTAACAAAAAAATACCTATCCATAGGTTAAAAAAAAAAATACCTATTGGATTGGCAACCATTAATATATGATATATATGTACTTGTGTATGCGATTGATAATTTTGGATGGGCTTGAGTACGCTATAAGAGAAATATGTTTTGGGCTTTGTGAATAGTGGAGAGATTTTATCACAGACGAAGATGTATATATCTTTTATGAGGTGCTTTGGGAAAAGGAAAGACTTTGATTGTTGGAATCAATATAAACTATTAAATAGAAGGCCTTACAAAATTGAGAAAGAAGGAATAAATGAAGAAACAAACGGAAGTGGTCAGGAGAAGATATTAAATAGATAGAGGAAAAAAATACACAGGTTTCCTATTTCATGATAGGGATAACTGCAAAAAAATACTCTCATGTTTGGATATTATACAATTTAAATCCTGAAGTTTGGATTCTGCAAAATAATATCTGAGATTACGAATTTCTAAAAATTAATACCCTGTGTTGATTTTTTAACTGGTAAAATACGATAATATCCTTAAAATTAAGATGAACAATATGAATAAATTTAGTTTTAATGGAGGATATTATTATTTTTTTGTTCTTAAAATTGGTTAAAAAATCTGTCCAGGGTATTAATTTTCAGAAATTCTTAATCTCAAAGTATTATTTTACAGAATCTAACTTCAGAGTTTAATTTGCAGAACACCCAAATTTCAGAGTATTTTTTTGCAATTATCCCTTTCATGATATTGTTACAAAATGTGCCTTTTTATAGGCTTTAGTTCATATACAGACCTCAGCTTTAGTACACAACTTTAGTACACCTCCTGTTTATTGAGGTATCAATCTTTCAGTCATCGCATATAAAAGAAATTGACACCTAGTCCGCAGATGTGTCAATACAGGAAAATAATAATAATAATTAATATGATTTATTTTTATACTTATTGATAAAAGGATCGATCCCAACTGAATAGTTACTAAATTTAGGATTTTGTAGTGTTCCAGAACAATATCTATGAAGGAGCAAATCCTAATCTCTACTAACAGATTAAGGATATATAAATATTTATATATATAAAAAAAAGTTACGAACACACCCACATATATCCACTCCCCTTTTCACTCGTGACACCAACTCATCCCGCATGTTTGTTTCCCACTTATTTTCTTTTCTTCTTTTCCTTTTTTTTATTCCCATCATTTCTTCATGCACGTAAGAAATCTTATCCTTCATTAGATAAATATAGGATATCTGGCCTAGTCCGTTCAGGCCAAAATATAAATTTGGATCGGACCGGCTCTGCCAAGAAATCCAAAAAGGAGGCCTTACCCGATAGCTAAATACTGGCCCAACCCGGTACTATTTCAAAAAAATATCATTTTTTTAATACTAATTACAAAAAGCGACAAATTTTTTTTTTTGAAAAAAAAATTGACTACTGAGCCGGGCCGGGTCAGCTTGATGGGCTCACTACCTCGGCCTTAGGGTCGGGCCAAGCCCGGGCTATGAAAAGTGCCAAGCTGGGCCTACAAACAAATTTGCTGGCTGCGGACCGACCCGTTTGGCCCGGCCCATATTTGTCGCTCTATCTTTCGTTATAATCTTCTTCTTCTTCATCTACTCTTTATCGGCAAGAACTCAATAAACATAAGATCAACTCCTTTTGAGCTTTTCTTAGCCACCTACCTAAACACTCATAGTTAGATTTAGTTGGAAAACTTCCAAAGCCGACAAGGACGAGAAATAACCACCTAGGATATAATGTATCTATCACCATATTCGACTATCACCATATTCGACGAGTCACCTCTGTTGGAACATCGGAACCTCTATACAGTGGTGCGGTTGGGCTCGATTGATCATCCTCAATGTCATACAACCCTTCGCTATGACTTTAATCGGCTTCAGTTGGTTTCGACAATATTAGTTGATTATTAGTATTTTTTGCAATTATTTTTGGAGAGATGAAATTATGATAAATTGCGGAATAGATTTAATATGAGTAAGTTAGAAGAGAAAGAGATCAAAGCTATTACGATTAGAATCTGGATTAGTCTAATATTCAAAAGGATAGATGTTATTTATATAAGTTGGACTCTAAAAGATGATATTTTTGTAAGTCTAATATGGTATTTTTATAATTATTTTTGTAGAACAAGTATTACGGTCGTGAAAGTTATATGAGGAGATAGAGCTTATTGAGTTATGAAAGAGCTTATTGAGTTATGAAAGTAAGTATTTGGGTTGTGTATGATTGAAATCAGAATTGAGAGAATTTTTGAATTGAAGAAAGTGATATTTTCCTAATTCGAGCTCAAAATTAGTATTTTTGAAATCTGACATAGTACTGTGCTGGTTTAGTTGATAATGGACCTTGGGCCAAGTTTTGAAAAATGCCATTTTTTAACAAATAAAATGGAGAATTGATATATTCGGAACCCAATTCAAACGAAAATGGTATTTTTGTAACCATGATAAATATTGAACCATTTGGGCTTCGGGCCTATGGATAAAAAATGATAAGAAGTGATATTTTTATAAATATTTCCAAAATTTTGGTATTGGTACAAATAATTTGTAAAAAATGGTATTTTTTGTAATCTGATTAAGAATTGGGCCAAATGCATGGTATAGGACCTCGGGCTGAGTTGAAAACATATATATATATATATATTCTTAAATAGTTCTAAGATATTGATATTCTCCGAAATATTATCTGAAAAATGGTATTTTTATAAATATTCATAAAAGATGATAGTTTTCCAAAGTTAAGGTTCGGAGCCTCGAACGAAGTCTCAACCTCAAAATCGGATTCAGTGAGGTCAAGAGACGAATTTCTGACAAATAATATTGATATTTTTTGAGGTGGCATGAATTTCGAGATACAATGAATAGTCTCGTTTTGCTTGCCACGGGTTGGGTTTCGGCTTGAAACCCAAGTCGGTGGAATTATATGCTTAACCTAGCTATTTTAGACACTAGGAATTCAATGATGATGTTCGTTTTCCCATTCGAAACTCTGTTGGAAAAATAATTTTCTAAAGCAAGCTGTTTTAGTCACTAATTAGTCCAACGGACTTCCAAACGACTCAAAAGACATTTATACAAACTCCTGGATTTGATGTAAGTGTGATCCGTACAACCTTTAAAAAGGTTATAGGTGGACAATGCACCAGCTGATATGGATGGTACCAGTGTGGTACCTGCCAAATCTCCTCCACAAAAGTAATTGGTGATGTATTCAATCAAGTGCTCTCAATGAATAGTAATAGAACAATATGACAAGAGAAAAAAAGACAAAGAGACAAATAGAGTTTTGGGAATTTGTAGTGACTTACCTCTTTCAAGTGAATATAAGACTATTTATAGTGGCTTTATAGTTCCCAAAATGCTAGGGTTGATATCCACGTATCCCCGAAAAGATAGGAAGGAATCTCACCTACTCCCTTGTACAGACGAGTGCATGTGTTTAGGCCAGGTGTTGACCTCTTTGCAGCTCAAGCCATCCTTTATCTTTGTTACTTGGTTGGACCCATACTGTTACCTAATGGTCAGCTAGTTTCTCCGGGTTATTTGTTGTTGGTCTTCTATTACGGGTGTTCACCTGGCCCGCGTGAGTTATAAGCACCAACGAGGTGTTGGCCTTCATATTCGTGGATTTGGCTCTTTTATATTCCGACTAAGTCGTTTATCTTTCAAGAGTTGCTCGGCTCATCCCTACGGGTTGTAAAACAAGATTTGGACCTGGTCATCCAGTATTGTGGACTTGATCTGCCTTTTGTCGTCGGACCAGGCTATCTGACTTTATAGGGCTACTTTTCCTTATAAGTAAAAAGCCTATTTGGTCTTTCTTGAGCTACTCGACTCATAATGAGTTTGGTGTTGCTTCTGGTGTTGGCCACGATACATCATTTTTCATTTCGTTTAGGAGCCACGTGTTTTCTGACTATTCGGGAAAATATCCCCAACAAAAACTATAATTTACAACAACAAAGCTTTCTTTCTCAGATCTCAAACTTGTAGAAAACTAAGACTGAAAATGAACATTAAGGATTTGCTTTGCAACATTTTATGTTTTTTAATTCAATTTCAAATAAGGTGATACACAAATGATGTTCTCAATATGTTCAGTGAACTTTAAATAGATTTGGACGTATATATGGATCAATCATGGAAAAAGAGTTCTCAAGAAGTGTGTATGAGGCAATACGGCATTGACGACCTATTGCTTACGGCATTGGCATATATGCTAGCATCTTCCGTAGGACGTACGGAAGTTATTATTCTCTATGCCAGGGTATAGGATCATTCATTTTCTTAATAAAGAGGACGAGAAGATACACCGTAATACGTCTTTTTCTTCTTGAAGGATCCTTTTGTGGCTAAATATTATCTGCCTAAACAATTTAATGATCAATCAGCAGCTTTTTCCAAACCATGTGTTTGATTTTTTTTTCCTTTGTTTTTTAAAATTTTACATGTCAAAGAAATCATTAAGGTCGATTGATAACTCACACAACCATCAACACTGACAAGTAATTAAAAGCCTTTAATTAAAAGCGTTTAGCAAAGTGAACTATAGAGTAAAAAGACAAGAAAGTATCTTGGACAAAGTCTATTCAATTTTAGTGTATCTATGTCAAAATAAATAACTTGGTAGCATATTGTCATTGATACAAACCTCATGTCGGTGGAAAATGGAAATTTCACAAATAGGAAATTTAGAAAATATTATACAAAATTATTGGACAAAGTCCCATTTTACAAATAATTAGAAAAACAAAATGCATAAAATCATCCACTTGTTAAATTCCTGCAGCATCATGAACGCCAACAGGATATAGATCAATAATACAAGTCATGAAACATATCTAAACATCATTAACATCATCACAAAATAAGCATAATAGTTGTACCAGCCAAATCCATACTGTATCTTAGGTTCTAATACAAGTCCGAGAAAAATAACATAAAGAGTCTTAATAAGTAGTCACCAACTATTATCGATAGAAACAAGTCTTTTAATAGGAGATAATAGGGGGTGAGCATGTGAATACCTAGAAAGAATTCAATTATCATCATCGAGACCGATGTGATTTAATTAGACCCTGCTAGTTTTTTCTCAATATGATTTATGAAATCCCAAAATCCACATATGTACGGGCAAAATCAAATATAATCCATATAAATCAAAGTATAATCAAAACCACATAAATTAATTACCTAATATCAATTCATCAAAGATAAGTGAGTACTCATCCTCCCACTACGGTCCTTTAATACTATAAAAACCCAAACTTTTAAAGTATAAATTGGTCATTTGACCATAAAAAAACAAAAAAACAAAAAAAATCACTTATATATATGTTTCTCTCTCCCTGTCGAAGTCTCTCCCTCATTGCTCTCTCTCGCTCGTTCTCAGCCTGAAGGGGACAAAGGAACGGTGGGGTCGCCATGGCCACCATTCAGCCTGCCAGACCACCGGCAAAGTCCTCCTGCACCGCCAGCTACCAGCACCGCCGACCTGTAAGAGCCGTCAAGCCGCCCATTGGCAGAAAATGCCATTATTGGCCGTGAGGGACTTTGATTTTCCGGTGTTGTTTCGGGCCATTTTAGCTCGCATTCTTGGGCTTGTTGGATTCGCCTCGTCGAGAGGAACCTCAAAGTATATATTTCATGATCCCATTTTGCCCGGATTAAAAGTTGCCATTTTTGTGTATTTTGAGCTCGGGTTTGACTTTTTGATCCGACCATTAGATTTTATTTTTGATGTCATTTTTGAAATGTACTCAGAAAATGGTAAAGTTTGATATATATATATATATTGACTATGTTTGGTGACCGACACGAAAAACGAAATCGGACGACTAAGATTTGTCTCATTTTGCATGCCACGGATTTGGTTTCGGCCCGGTCCCTAATTAGGCGAATTATATGTCTAACTTAGCTATTTTAGGCACTAGGAATTCAGTGGAGACGTCCGCTTATTGATTTGAAGCTCCGTTGAGAAGTTGGTTTTTCTCAATTGAGCGATCGATAGCTTGGAATTGATTTCCGACTCTCCGAGTGATCACCCAATGGCACTTTAAGGATCCAATAGAATGGTATCACTATTTTAGTGAGATAGGGATTCAATTACCTCTGTTTTACATCGTTTTTGATTAAAACTTACTTTCTGCAACACATGATGACAAACATAATTTTAGAACAGTTTTGGATATATGTGATGGAATTGTATTGTATGATATATATTAGATTGGTCTGGGACTTTTATGAGTGCAGGTTATTTTTTGATTTGTTAAAATAGGGCCTTTATACCACCCATTTCTCTATAAATTATAATTAATCATTTTATTAAAAACCAGAGCATTACTTGAACATAAATTACTGCATGGCTATTTTTATATATCAGTTCAGAGTACACGTGTCATAGGATCACACATGAGTACTAAGTAAATATCGTGGGATTTTTACAGTGTGGCGCTACGGCCCCACCAATGGTGCAAAGCCCGCGAACTCGTGCGAGATTTTTCTTCTGATTTCCTCTCCATTTGGTAGGCGTAGGCGATATGGTTGCCCTCCAGGTTTGGTAGGCAACACATGGGTGTCCTCTCCGATTATGAGTTAGATGTCAAGTAGGCTGTGTGGCATACGTAATTCCAACATCCTGGTTTCTATTTATGAGAGGTGGTGAACTCATGGGTATAGGTGGATTTGTGTCATGTGTTTGTGGACTGATTGATTTTGAATATCATGTTTTCCTATATAATATATATATAAATTTATATATTTATACCTATATGGACTATCAGCTTTAGAAATGGTTATATCTATGTATATATATGGTTTGCAAAGGTGTTATGGATTAAACTAACCATGCAGGGACTCTCCATTACCAAAAAAGTTTTTAAATTATGTAACACTTTCTCTACTGAGCTTTCGAGCTCACTCCTCCTACTTTCCCCCTTTCTAGGTGATTATTCATTCGAATCAGTTGTCTTGATGGCTAGGCAAGTGGCTTGGTTTACGCTTGGGGTCCTATCCCTCTTCGGTTGGTCCTTATACCTTGTCCTATTTTTCTTTGTGTCTAACTATTTAGCCAAGTATGTTGTTTCCGCTAAGTAAATATATGAGGATGCAGTTACTACTATTTAAGAATTTAGCATATAAATGGGACACTATAGTTTCTAAGGAGCATATTTTTAAAATTTTAAATACTCGGAATAATTTTGACCAACTCTATAAGTTAATTTTTAAACACTCAGACTCAAGATTTGTGAAATCCATTTAATCAACATTAAAGTTTTATCAAACCAAGTTTTTGTACAACTTAATCGGCGTTTCTTTCTTGATGAACTAAATTAAAGATGGGCCCCCTTTTTATATGGAGTTTCTAATGATTTGAGGACCAGAATGAAAAAATCCAAATACTTAGTTTCTTCTGAATTTTTGAAAATTCTTTATTTATCTTTATTTACAAACAAAATTACTAAAAGTCATGGCCTTGGATTTTCGTTCGTGACAAATACCCTTATCAAAGTATCCATCATTGAATACTACCTAATGGTATATTAGCTAAACTCTGCACAAATTCTTAATGAGCTGTTTGGTATGGGTTAATCAATGAGTGGGAATGGGTATCCCAATATATCTCTATGTTTGGTACTATTTTAACACATAGTAATGTAATTTCCTAAAGAATCATATTCTCCTACTAGGGGGGTCATCCTAAAGTTACCAAATCATGTAGATTTTATATCACCCTCCATCTAAAATTCACCCTAAAAGAATAAAAACTGAAAAAACACAATTTGACCCTAGTTAGTTCTCCTTCAGCCGCACCCCTTCGTCTCGCCATCCGGCTGGTCACCAACATTCTTCGTCGCCAGCCGTTCTTCATTGTCGGTCATTCATCATCACCGGTCTGTTCATCATCTCCACAGGTCCAGCCAACTCCTACCTCTTTTGCTTTGCTCATTTTCTCTTAAATTTCTTTGATTTATCTTTTGATTCTTTAGTGATTGAAGTTGTTTTCTTTGATTTGAAGCTTAGATTTTGAAGATTACGGATTTGCTTTGTATTATTTTAAATGTACAACAAGTAAATCATGGAAACAATAGTTTTTTATTATATGCAACAGAAGGTGCTTTTATTCTATTTGTGAAAAAACAAAAGGAAGAAGACAATAGTGTCCAGATTTGTAGTTTATGTAGTCTGACTTGATATGTTGTAGCCGTATGGGGACTATGATTTTATATATTTATATGGTCATACAAAGAACTTAGATAAGGACTCGTAAAAAAGAAAATATTATTGACTTTGGAGTTTCAGGTTCAAAATATTACTGAATTCCAAAATATAAACTATGGCATAAAAACTTGGATAGGTCGCTTGTTGAACTGATAAAATGGCTCAACCCATTTATGTTTTTGTTCTTGATGTGCTTAAGGCCATTATCTCTCTCTCTCTCTCTCTCTCGCAGGGGAGTTTAAAGTTTCAACTAGGTTGAGAAAATTTGAGCAAAACAAGTAGAACAACTTCATTGATAAACAAGTTTAAAAATAAGTATAAATGAGTTGAGTTGCCAATGAACACATTAAATAATATTACAACAGTATAGTACCAAACAAGGTAAGATCAAGATTCTACCGTATTTCATAGTTTTTATATTCTTTCATCTTCCTGTTTGCATTATCTTTATTCCATTTATGTATGTTGTTGTTAGGCTGTGATTTTTGCAAGGTACTTGATACTGCTATCCTATATATATGTTAATCATTCTAATTGAATTAGCAGATTTTTTGTACTTGACAGGCCAAGGTATCCAAAGATATTGAAACCATGAGCCTTAAGTATATTAAAATATGTGGTTCATCCCATTATGACCCATTAATTATATCATATATAACACTATTTAAATGGTTGTTCACGACATGTTATTGAATGAGTTGCCAATAAATTATGTTAGTCCACGCATAAAAATTCCAAGAAGTTCGTCTCTCAGACAATTGTCCTAAAGGTCAAATGGACCTCGTCATCACATCCGAAACATCGAATTTAGCTAGGATGGAGTCATACATCTAAATTGGACTCGGGTGCAAAGCCAAGCCTTGGTATAATTCTCGAGGAATTAAACTTATTTTCCACTAATTTTAATGCAAAGTATGGGATATTATCTATAAAAAATAAATAAAAAACTCAAAGCTTTTCATTAATATCAAATAAAATCTTTTATTTTCTTTCCAAAATAATTAAAACTTTCATGTTTTATATTTCTATCCGTTGACGGAGGTTTTATCAACGGAAAAGGTGACCAGATTCACAGACAGAATCCAGCCAAATTGTATAGAATTATTGACGGAAAAATAAAAAGAGATCGACTTTTATAGTGGTTCAGCCCGAAAAAGATGATCTACTTCTAATTGTTTTATATTATAAGAGAGTGTTACAGAGCTCTAGTGTATTTGTGTACTTGTTTTAAAACGTGACTGTGGACCTCTATTTATAGGAAGAGAGTCACAGTCGATTACAACTCTATGCCATGCATCTGCTGGCATATTTATCTAGAAGATAATATAAATATTTAAGTAATTATCTAAATTCAAATAATTTATCTTAATTCGAATGAATTATCTCAACTTGAATGAATTATCTCAATCCAAAAAATAAGTATCCAATTTGAACTTGAGTTATTCATTTTCCACAAGAATTTATCTAGGTGTACGTTCCTCCGAGGTGCACGTTTCCTTGAGGTGCACGTCCCTTAAGTTGCACGTTCCTCCAAGATGCATGTTTCCTTGAGGTGAATGTCCCTTGAGTTGTACGTTCCTCCAAGATGCGTGTTTCCTTGAGGTGAATGTCCCTTGAGATACACATTCCCTTAAGGTGCACATTCTTTTGAAGTGCACGTTCTTTGGAGCACGCATTCATGATAAGGAGCTAGCTGGTATTTACTTAATTGAGGTACTTCTCACAAATTTACTAGTTGAGCTCTCAAGCTAATTTCTAGGTGTCACTCTTTAGTGGGCGAAACTAATGCAGTTGATTAGCTACACAACTCGTGCACCTGACTAGTTACACGCTTTATGAATCATAGCAAAGGAATAGAATAGGGTCCTCATATAGCTACTCTCATGTAGCTACTTCTAGTGTAGCTACCCACATATTTGTGTACATATACACGTATAGTTATTATGTAGCTACACACATGTTACTCTTATGGAGTTGCACATATGTTGCTATTATGGAGCTGCATACGTGTTCCTATTGTGGAGCTGCACACGTGTTGCTATTGTAGAGGTGCACACCTTATATTTCTTTTTGTGCTCTTTTAAGATGAATAATTATTCTACTCACAACATTTGCCCCCCAGCTCTTAAGAATTTTTACAAAACCTTGGGAGCTACTTATGTTTGTCCAGAAAAAAGAGATGCACAAAAATAATCTAACAAAACATGTGCTACTACTTTGGAGGTGCGCAATATATAGAGATGTATGTGGAGATGTTATTGAAGTTGTTATTGTATCAATCTTTAACATTAATCTGGTCAACTCATTGGTTGTGCTTATGAGATTCTTGTCTTCTCAACGTCGCTAGACTTTAGGTTGCAATAGTTTTGCTTGCTGATTATTATTGTTCGCTAGATTGATCACCTTAATTTAGGTGCATGAATCACATTTCATACTCCTTTCCCTTACTAGTTGGTATAGTAGAGCTTGCTTACATCAATTCGTACACTTGTTGCTTTTCTTTGTCGCACACGGTAGTGATTTGAATCATGGTAAGGTCACTTTATATGTCTTCATACACTAACACAAACTTATTTGCATTTTCAGATGTCAAGTGATGAGAGCGCATCATCTCCAATCGCATCTAGTGAGTTAGAAGAGGTGCAAGTCCGAATGTCACAGTTAGCAAGGTTAGGTGGTGTTCATGTAGAACTTGAAGCACATGTTAGCAAGCCCAATGGTGAAGAGAGCGATTCCTTCATTGTTCAACTAGTGATAAGAGACCTTATGATACTCCTATAGGTTTTGCTCCTATTCCCAAGGCCATTATGAGGTGCGGAGTAACTCTCTCTTTGCATCCATTCATTGAGCAATTTTTAGAACACTAGGTGATAAGATTGTCAGTTGTTACTTGTTTGTAAAATGCCATCTTTCTGATAGGTAACCTTTCATAGGCAATACTTGAAGGAAAGAAATTTTCTCGTGCATATTTTATCAGTGAGTTTCTGCCCGCTTACAGGTGTTATCGTCGATTGTGTACAAGTGAGTACTTAGTTCGCTACGGCTTCTTTTTCTAAAGAAGCAGCCCTTCCCGATAGCACTTATAAAGAGAGCACACAAGTCTCCATTAGTGAGTTAGTTTTCTTTGAAGTAGATCCTTATTTGTTGAACTCAGATAGTGAGGAGAAGGAAAGAGCATTTGTACTCATGCCCAGACATTTAGCTAGCACTTCTTCATATGAACTTGCGTGCTTCATTCACATAGTTGCTTTTTTGCATTTTTTCTCTCTTTTTTTTTTTTACACGCTAATATGCAATGTTTTAAATGCAGATATGAATAAGTTCAAGCTTCATCTTAGTCCTCCTATTTCCACACGTGGCTGTTCTTACTCAACTCCACGTGCACCAACTCCTCCAGGTGCATGTAATACAGCTCCTCACCCCCTGCCCCTCCTTGGTAATCAGATCCAAAGGGGAAGAAAGTCATTGATGATTCTTCTTCAAAGAAAAAAAAATAGCAACCAACTCTCTGATGCCCATCCGGGTAGTTTACTTGAAGGACTCAGGTGTGCTGCTCGCGCTCGCCCATCTATAGAGAGAAAAGGATTATCTTCTCATGTTGACTTTATCCTTGCTCCTGAAGAGGCTCTCACTAACCTTCCAAGGTATCTAGCTCTTCTATTGAACTTCTTAAGCGAGGTTGTTTGCAAGGAGGCGTGGAAGATTAAGAATACGATGGTAGAGTTTGAGAAGTTCAAAGCTTCTATGGAGATGATCTTTCAGGTGCATGCTAACACCTCACTTTTCTTTTCGAGTGTAGCAAGTAGTTACTTATCTTTAACTCTTTTAGGTTGGTCTGTATGTGTATCAGTATGTATCCCTCGCTTCGTGTCTGCAGTACACAAAGTATCAGGAAGGGGTATTATATACCTAGTACTAGATACGTGTATCAACATGTATCCCCTGCTCCGCGATTAGGTGCACGTGCATCTGGAAGGGGTGTTGCGCATCTAGTGCAAAAAAAATTTTTGCACGTTTGTATCCGCTTCATTTACTTTTTAGCAGAGCGTGCATATTTGAGGAGTGTTGGTCAATGACTCATTCGTGCCCCGTAAACAACAAAAAACTTGATAAGCATGAAAATAAATGCATTGGGGAATGTACATCCCAACTTGGTGTTGGAGAATCGAGATCACGAAGTTAGATGTAGTCATGTACGTAATGAAAAAACTCGAATCTTCACTAATTCTGAAGTGAATTACAACTGTCGAAACTAAAAACTTGGAGAATAATCAAAATTACTAAAAGAAAATAAAGACATGAAAACTTCTTGAAAAAATTTTAGTAAGAAGAAACAGTTACTGGTAGTAGCAGCGTAGGTGATATGCATTCCAAGCTCCGGGAATTTGTTTGCCGTTTAATTCCTCAAGCTTATATGTTCCAGGTCGCATGACACTTGTAATACGATATGTTCCTTCCCAAGTTGGTCCAAATGCACCTGCTCTTGGTTCTTTAGTGTTAAGAAAAACTTTTCTGAGAACTAGGTCACCAACTTTGAATCGACCCTCTTTTACTTTGCAATTGAAATATCGAGCGACGCATTACTGGTAGGCAGCGACTCGGAACTGAGCATTGTTTCTTCGCTCTACAAGCAAATTGAGTTCATACCTTTGAAGAGCGTGATTTTCGTCGATGTCATATGTATCCATGCGAGCAGTGCTAAGACCAACTTCTACTGGGATCATAGCTTCATAGCCGTATGCAAAGGAGAAAGGTGTTTCTTGTGTAGCAGTTTTTGTAGTTGTACGGTAAGCTCATAAGACTTCTAGTAGCTGATCGACCCAGGCACCCTTAAAACTATCTAGCTTCGTCTTTAGGTTGTGCTTCAAGGTCTTGTTCACAGCTTCAGCTTGACCATTTGTCTGCGGTCGTGCTATTGCTGAAAACTTTTTCTCAATGCCCAAGTTGTCACAAAATTTCCTAAATTCGGCTTAGTCGAATTGTTTGCCATTATCAGAAATAATGGCCTTTGGAATTCCGAACCTGCAAATAATATATTTGTAGATAAAATTTTTTATCTTTCCAGCAGTAATTGTGGACAAGTCTTCAGCTTCAGTCTACTTTATGAAGTAGTCAACTGCTACAATCGCGTGGTTTGCACCTTCACGACCTATTGGTAATGCTCCTATCAAATCAATTCCCCATCTGACAAAGGGCTAAGGGCTTGTCATTGAGGACAACTTCTCAGGATGTGACTTAGGAACTGGTGCGAAGCGTTGACATTTGTCACACTTGCGGTCAAAGTCCATTGCATCGCACCGAATAGTGGGCCAATAATATCCCTGTCGTAACGCTTTTTGAGCTAAAGATTGCCCCACAGTGTGGTTACCACTTATGCCTTCATGTATCTCTTGCAGAATGTATGTGGCTTCTACCTCGTCCACAAATCTCTGGAGTGGCGTGCTGAAACCTCACTTATAGAGCTTGTCATCATATATAACATAGCGTGCGGCTTTCTTTCGGATGGAGATGGCTGTATCTCTATCTTCAGGTAGCTTGTCCTCTTTCAAATAGGCGAGTTTAAGGTCCATCCATGTCTGTGGTTGATCTATGGCCATGGTCATGTTATTAAGCTCATTGATGCTTGGTGTTGCTAGGAATTCTATAGGGATGATATCAAGAAGCTCGGCGTCCTTGGTGGAGGCGATTCTAGCAAGAGCATCTGCATGCAAGTTCTTCGAGCAAGGGACTTGGTGCACGACATAAGATTTGAAGGAGTTAAGTAATTCCTTTGCTTTCTTTAGGTAAGCGATCATTCATTCACCTCGTGCTTGGTATTCGTCATTAATCTGGAAGATGACAAGTTGTGAATCGCTATATACCTCTATCGAGGAAGCCCTTATCTCGTGTGCAAGCCGTAATCCTGCCAATAACACCTCATATTCAGCTTCATTATTGGAGGCTTATTACCAAATCGTAGGGTGCAATGGATTCTATGTTGTTCAGGGCTAATAAGCATTAATCCATCTCCTGCTCCCTTTTCATTTGAGGAACCGTCAACATACAAGCTCCACTTTGATTGTTGCTCAATTCGGGTCACTGGTTCTATAGAATTATCATCACTTTCTGTTGTAGCTATTTCTAATACTTTATATGAGAATTCAGCTATAAAGTCTGCGAGTGCTTGTCCCTTAATTGCTGTTTTGGACTTATAGTTGATCTCAAATTGGTTCAGCTCAATAGCCCATTTAAGCAGACGATCAGAAGCGTCTGGTTTTTGTAGAACTTATTTGAGAGGATAATTTGTCAACACTTCTATGATGAAAGTAGGGACGTAGCTTTCTTGAAGTGACTACTAAGCATAAAGCAGGCTTTTCCATCTCTGTGTATCTCATTTCAGTATCTAAAAGTCGTTTGCTGATGTAGTACACCGGGTATTGTATCAGTTTTGAAAGCAACGGCGGTTGCCCGAGATGTTTCTTAAGCTCTTGAAATGCTTGCTCACCCACTCGAAGCGCTTAAGACCTTTGAGTGTATTAAAGAATGGGAGACACTTATCAGTTGTACGTGATATAAATCTACTGAGTCCAGCGACTCTCCCTGTCAAACTTTGGACTTCTTTCGGTTGTGTAGGAGATCGCATGTCTATCAGAGCTTGTATCTTTTCTGGATTAGCTTTTATTCCTCTTTGGTTGACCATAAATCCCAAGAATTTATCTGACCTCACTCCGAAAGTGCACTTCAATGGGTTAAGCTTCATCTGGTAGTGTCGTAGTATGTTGAACATTTCTTCTAGGTGCGCTACATGTTCTGATGCGTATTTTGATTTCACCAGCATATTATCTACGTGCACCTCCATGATTTTTCCTATTTGATTAGAGAACATCATATTTACCATCCTTTGATATGTTGCCCCAGCATTTTTGAGACCAAATGGCATCACTTTATAGCAGTACAGTCTGTGGTCAGTAATGAAAGATGTGTGCTCCTCATCAAGCTCATACATGAGGATTTAGTTATAACTCGAGTATGCATCCATAAAGCTGAGGAGTTCGTGACCAGAGGTTGCATCCACCAGCTGGTCAATGCGCGGTAGCGAAAAACTATCTTTGGGGCAGGTTTTATTTGGATCGGTAAAATCTATACATGTGCACCACTTCCCATTTGGTTTCTTGACAAGGACTGGATTCGATAGCCAGTTTGGATAAAATGACTCACGGATGAAGTTGATGTCAAAGAGCTTATCTACTTCATCTTTGAGTGCTTGATAGCGATCTGGATCCATCGCTCTTCGTTTTTGTCTAACTGGCTTATGATCAGGATTTATGTTTACTCGGTGACACATGATTTTGGGGTTAATTCCAATCATATCTGCATGTTTCCAGGCAAATACATCTAAGTTGTCCATCAAAAAAGCTGACAGTTCCTTGCGTATATCTTCTTTTAGTTGCTTGCCGAGTTTTAGTACTCTTGTAGGGTCTTTCTCATCCACTTGTAGCTTAACCAGTTCTTCGATAGGTCCAGTAGCAGGTTCATCATTACTTGTGCGTGAATCGAGGTTGTCGTTAATTATCTCCTTGCATGCAGGTTCTGGGTTAGCTACCAGGACTTGGTTAACTCTTTTGTTTTTCGAATCTATTTTTATGGCCTTGTTGTAACACTCGCGCGCCTCATATTGGCTACTTCGCACTAGTTCGGTTCCTTCTGTTGTTGGAAACTTCATAGTGAAGTGGTAAATGGATGTGATTGCTTTCAAGTTTTTCAGAGTAGGTTGCCTGATCACGGCATTAAATGCAGACGGACAATCAACGATCAAGAATTCTGTCATTACCATGGAGATGCGAGGCTCGTCACCAACTGTGATTGGAAGTGATATTGCACCTCTTGGAATGAGGAAGTCTCCTGTAAATCCATAAATTAGAGTCACGACTGGCTTTAGGAGATCTTCACTCAGTCCCATTTTCTTGTATGCCTCTAGATAACGAATATTTGCAGTACTGTCATTGTCGACAAGTATTTTGTAGAGGTTGTTGTTTTCCACTTTAGCTTTGATCACAAGAGGATCATTATGAGGGCGGTGTACAAGTCGTGCATCTCCCTCAATAAAGGTGACATCATCACATTCTTTTGTGAACCTAATACTGCATACACATGCTCCAGGGACGCGGTCAACTCGGTGAAGTTGTTATAACGCGGGATTGATGATCTTCTATCATCGTTATGCAACTTCTTGGGAGAGGGTTCATGTTTATTGCTATTTTTTCTCTTGCCATCATTGCTTTTCGAGTTATTATTCTCAAGTTGTTGCACACTCGAGTTTTTGGCAGTGTTGTCATCTTTCGTCTTGTGTAGTGATTCCCTGGAACTTTCCACTCTCATATGTTCATTGGCTCTTCTATAGAACTTTGTCATAGTTTTACAATCTCGTTTTTATAGCTCTTCCCAGAATGGGGTTTCATCTCGTACTCCCGCAGTCGTATATGCGAGCACTGCCTCATCTGGCGCATGACGGATATGTGTCAGTTCTGTATTGAATCTAGAAAGGTAAGACTTAATAGTCTCATTAGCTCCTTGCTTAATATTAGATAGCTAATGGTAAGTCAAATTGTTTGGTGGACTGGTAATGCCTTAAGAATGCAGTGCTGAATTGAGACCACGCGGTGATAGAGCCAGCCTCGTGTGAACTGAACCATCTTTTGGCTCTTTTAGTGAGGGTAACTGCAAAGCAGCGACACTTTACAAGATCAGAGACCTGATAGAGTTCCATTAGGTCATTGAAGTGATCGATGTATTCCTATGGGTCACTCTTCCCTTCATATAGTGCTATTGTTGGCATCTTGAAATTATGCGGGAGCGCTACTTCACGAATGTCTGGATTAAAGGGAGAATCACGGTAACCCACATTGAGCACATCCTCTTAGGCCTTGAGCGCTTCGAGTGCGCTCTTTAAGTCGTTCATTTGTATCCCTTCAACTCGTTGCACACGAGTATTGGATACAGAGGCATTTGAACGTGTAGGTGATAGATTTCGTCGCTCACGGAGCCATCGGTCAGCATCCTGTCCCTCATTCTCTCGCCATGCAGGTCTTGGCTGTGAGTTCTGGGGGTTCACCTCACGTTGTTCTTGATGGCGACTCTCTTCACGTCGCTCGTTGTGATGGTCTCTAAGGTCGTTCCTACTGCTCAGCCTCTCAAAAGCACTCCTTTGGGCATTGTTATGTTGGCGTAGTAGTCTATCATGTAGATCTTGGCTACGTGACAATTTGCTTCAGAGATCTTCTTCACGCACAATTTTAGATCTCACTCGTCGTGCACCTGTATCAATAGGGGTGTTGTCTTACTGTGTGCTACCAGCCCCAGACCTTCGAGAAGGAGATCTTCTCTGGGGGTTGCATACAGGTTGATTCCGGATATTTGTGCGCAATCCTCTTTCAATGCGAATTGCACCCTCAGGAATAGGTGCTAGTTGATTATTAGTAAGTCCTTGCACCAAGGTGTTTAGAGTATCCTGAAGATTCCTTAAAGTAGCAGTGATTTGCTCGTTGTTAAGTACTTGACTTATGGCAGTATCGGCAGCGTTAGAGCTGATTAATCTAGTATTGGGAGTCGTCTGGTTATTGTGTACACCAGTGGGTGCTACTTGATCTGTTGGTGGCTCAACGGTAGCAGGTGGAGCTGCTTGGTCTCTTTGTTGCATGTTGCGAGCAGCTGGAGCGATTTCCTGATTTTGTGCACGTGCGGCTGCAGTGGCTGCAGCAGTAGCATCACGTGAGGCTCTTTGGGAATTGGTGGTTGTTCTGCTAGCCGTGATGAGATCAGGTGAGGCTTCGCTGGAATAGCCCTCCTTCTAGCACCAATTGTTGACGGAGGTTTTATCAACGGAAAATGTGACCAGATTCACAGACAGAATTCGGCTAAATTGTATAGAATTATTGACCAAAAAGAGATCGATTTTTATAGTGGTTCAGCCCGAAAAAGATGACCTACATCCACTTTTTTTTATTATGAGAGAGTGTTACAGAGCTCTGGTATATTTGTGTACTTGTTTTAAAACGAAACTATGGACCTCTATTTATAGGAAGAGAGTCACTGTCAATTACAACTCTATGTCGTGCATCTGCTGGCAAATTTATCTAGAAGATAATATAAATATTTAAATAATTATCTAAATTCGAATAATTTATCTTAGTTCGAATGAATTATCTCAACTTGAATCAATTATCTCAATCTAAAAGATAAGTATCTAATTTGAACTTGAGTTATCTATTTTTCATAAGAATTTGTTTAGGTGTACGTTCCTCCGAGGTGCACGTTTCCTTGAGGTGCACGTCCCTTGAGTTGCACGTTCTTCCAAGATGCATGTTTTCTTGAGGTGAATGTCCCTTGAGTTGCACGTTCCTCCAAGATGCATATTTCCTTGAGGTGAATGTCCCTTGAGGTATACATTCCCTTGAGGTGCACATTCCTTTGAGGTGCACGTTCTTTGGAGCACGCGTTCATGATAAGGAGCTAGCTGGTATTCACTTAGTTGAGGTACTTCTCACAAATTTACTAGTTGAGCTCTCAAGCCAATTTCTAGGTGTCACTCTTTAGTGGGCGAAACTAGTGTAGTTGACTAGCTATACAACTCGTGCACCTGGCTAGCTACACACTTCATGAATCATAGCAAGGGAATGGAATAGGGTCCTCATATAGCTACTCTCGTGTAGCTACTTCTAGTGTAGCAACCCACATATTTGTGTACCTGTACACGTGTAGTTGTTACGTAGCTACACACGTGTTGCTCTTGTGGAGTTGCACATATGTTGCTATTGTGGAGCTGCATACATGTTCCTATTTTGGAGTTGCACACGTGTTGCTATTGTAGAGGTGCACACCTTGTATTTCTACTTGTGCTCTTTTAAGATGAATAATTTTTCTACTCACAATACTATCAAATATTACCTAATCTGTATGTAAGATGAAAATCGAAGTTCTTTTTTTTAAATGAAGACATTTTATTCTTTAAAATTGACAATTAGTATTCTCCATAGAAACATACAAAAAGGATACAAAAAGAAGGGTTACTTCAAATATCTCCCTCAAATGGCAATATTTGGTCTACGATTAATTATATTTGACGAATCCAACCATGATATATGCCTTCAAATGTGCAAAAATACTGTATTTTTTTATTTTGGTTATTTAATATTTAAAGATAAATACGTTTTACTTGATAAATTTCAAAATTTATAAATTTTAAAATTCAATTTTTAACATATTTATGGATTGATATGGTGAAATCTAATAGAAAAATACAAATAGAATATTATATGTGATAATATTAATATAAAAATGTGAATTTGTTTTCGCCAAACAAGGTTAAACGTTATTTTTTTTATATTATTTAATATAATATCTTAATCTATTTATTTATTTATTGGATCGATAAATACTGTGACAAACAAGGTTAAATTTATATTGTTTAATATAATATCTTAATCGATTTATCTATTAGATCGATATACATTGTGACACTAAAATCTAATGAGACTTTTTTTTTCTTTAAAGTGAGGCTTAACTAATGGCCTACACTTATTACAAATTAAAATAAAATACTTACTACTTAATCGCTACCACATCCTATTAGGGATCATAGATTTTCATGCCTACTCTTGTGACTTGAACTAGGACTGAGATCCCAAATAGTGAGTACTTTTACCATTTGAGCCAACCCATGTCGTCAAATTCAACATGACTTTAAATTCTAGTAAATTAGCAAAAGCTAAGTCAATGTTAAAAATGTGGGTTGTGGGTTTGTTATTTGCATTCTATAATTAATATTCAAAATGAATGCATATATTCATGTGGACCATTTGTTTTTCTTTTCTTTCTCCATTCCAAGTGGCATGTTTGAATCTCATATTATTAGTGACGCATATGATCTTGAAAACATTTTCAAAACATGAAGATCTCGCATATGATCATGAAAACATTTTCAAGACATGAAGATCTTAATCTACTTGTAGTTGAATGTCACTTTCTTTTTTTTTTTTTTTTTTTGTTCTCAATTTTTCGTTAACCTTTTAACTTTCCTTTTTCTTGGAAAGGGAATTTTCCTTAATTCCACGAAGTCTTATTTTTCGCTCATTGTCTCATATAACTCTATGCCTCTGTGGTAGTTTTTTTGTTTCCAATAATATAGAACTCTTTTTCTAACTTTATATTGAACTGGTATGATTTATTTCAACTGTTTAAAATCCTTCTTTCTCCCACTCTCTTATTGCCGAAGACTAAAATCGTCCCCTTTCTTGGCGACGGGTTTATAAAGAAGAGCACGTGAATCACAAACCGATCCCTAAATTAATGAAGCATCCTCTTATTCAAAGAGTTAACTTGACTAATTAATAAGTTTCACGTAGGTCGATTTGACCTGTTTTCATCAATGAGGGGTATAATGCATGGAGGGGCCGGTCCCCACTTCTCACCTTTTTAATTGAACGAGAAAGCGCTACTTAATTGAAAATCTAGAGGAAATTACAGTAATAAATGATTCAAGTTAGTGGACAAAAGTTTACAACCAAAAAAAAAAAAGTGATCTCCTCTTTATCTTGTTTCTAAAGATATTCAATTATCATTCAGCATCTTAAAATTTCTAGAATACACTTTATATATTTTAGTAAAATTTATGTGCTTATATTTGATACAGAGCTTAAGCGTGGAATTAAAAATCCACAAAATCATCCAAAAAAATAAAAAAGCTTTAGCATGTTTACACCCTATATATGATTTTTGCATGCTGTCAATTTAAAAGGCAGGTTGCTCTTTGACCCATTTCAGATTCTAATTTTAAAAGAATGTCAAAAATATTTAAGCCTTAGCGCGTGGGTCCTCATATAGTCATATTCCTAGATAGTCATGCAGAAAAGTTTTCTCCTTATTCACATGCACAACAATATTATGCAGATTCTAGTCCAAAAGGCCGAGATATTCAGTAATCCAAAAAGTCTAGTAGGTGTTGTATATTACAATGGTATACATCATAAATTAGCTAGTAATTACTGACACACCTTAATAAATTTACTATATTTTATCTTTTGAAGGGTTCAACAATAAACGATTTACTGTCGTACGTACTCATTTTTGTATCGGGTCGAATATGGACAATAATGGAACAGAACATAATATAACAAACTTTTAAAAAGAAAATAATTTCTACCCGTTCAAAACAATTGTCGTGTATACATGTAGTTAGCGTCATAACTATGTTTATTATTCAGGTATGATTACAAAATGTAACTAAAAGTCTTGTTCTACTTCTATATACCTTGTCAATAACTTTTAAAGCATTTATGTGAAAAAATATAACAATAATAAGACTTTTGTCGCTTAGTCTGGGAAATTTCTGTGTTGATTTTTAACTGATAAAATACAATAATATCCTCAGAATTAAGATAAATAATATGAATTAATCTAGTTTTAATGGAGGATATTATTGTTTTTCCGTTCTTAAAATTAGTTTAAAAATCTGTCTAGGGTATTAATTTTCAGAAATTCTTAATCTCAGGGTATTATTTTACAGATTCCAAACTTCAGGGTTTAATTTACAGAACACCCAAACTTTAGGGTATTTTTTTACAATTATTCCTATTTATTTTTTAAAAGATACGCTTTTTAAAGTTACAATGAGATATGCTCCATAATTGAATAAAGATAATTTACTAATAATGGAAAGATAAAAAATGAGTAAATTCTTCGGGTTGAACCGTTGCTTTATAAATAAAATCGTTTCCTAATTATATCTTCTTCTTTTTTTGGAAGGGGCTTCTAATTATATCTTTATAAAGTTTGGCCGGTGTTTTTTTTTTTTTTTTTTTAGGGGGGAGGGGGGTTTGTTTGTCGGTTTACTATAAAAATTAGTTTCGGTCTGGTTAGATGGGATTAATTAGAGTATAATATGAATTTCTGAAATAAATTGATCATTTTTAAAACATTTTTCTCTTAAAATCTTAAAATTTATTTCTATTTTCCCTGGAAACTAATTAGTGCTAGTTGAGTACAAGTATCCAAAGATTTGATGAATACTAACGAAAAAGATTTTCAGAAATTCGTAATCTCAGGATATTATTTTGCAGAATCTAAATTTTAGGGTTTAAATTGCATAACATCCAAATATGAAGGTATTTTTTTGCAATTATCCAAAATAAATAAACAAATAAATTGTATGCACCTCTATGAAATTTCTGTATCAAAGTACATTAATATCAATCAATATATATGAAGCATATCCTCTGCATTACTTACAGAATCAAACAAGTAATAGAGTACTGTCATGTCCAGCATTCCAATATACATAAAGCACGACATGTATTATAGTATCTCTTATCTTTAAATTTGACTAAAAATAGTCTTAAGCAACGGGTTGAAAAGCATTTATAATAGCATGGCCTACCACGTTCAAAAGAGAAGAACTCGTCAAGTGATGATCTGATGATCATGATCACGATCATCAAAAGGAGAAAGAGAGGATCGATCATAGTAATAATTATTAGCTTGCACAACGACTGGGACAAGTACGGTCATCATGATAAAAACTAGTACTACTCTTCTCATCGTGTTAATTCTGCATTCTCGATATTCTCTAAATTAGTAATTGTTGAAGTTCTCGGGATGATTAATACTTAGAGGGATATACTTAATATATAGTATAGTGTATTTCCTCAATAATGTATTTAGTTGTTGTAGATTTATATTCTTGTTTCGATTTAATTTGTTCGAGAGACTTTTCATTCATAAGAAAAATTGATTGTTAATTTAGCAGTGAGACACATGAAGAAGTGTTTGGGTTGCATTATAATTTAGTTGGGCGAGCTACTAATTAATGCGGAAAGCCATATATATATATATATGAATGGAAAATAAATGATTTTGGGAATTTGTCATAAAATGCGTTGTAACTTATGCATTTTTTGACATAACACTATGTGATCTTATTCTTCAAAAAAAAAAAAAAAAAAAAAGAAGAAGAAGTTATCAAATTGATAATCCGTTGGATTAGGTTTTTTTTTGGGGGGGGGGGGGGTTGGTGGTTGTGGGGGCGGGGTTTGTGAAGCATTCAACACCATTCGTCGAATTTTAAAGGATTATCATAAAAATATCATGTAACTTTACCTACCTAGAAGGGAGCAATTCGATATGTTATTAAATTGTAAGGATCGTTTTTACTAAGTAAAAAATAATAAGGATCCATCTGGGTGTTCCTATATATTTCTGGAAACACCGGGTTTTAAGTTTTTTTTTTGAAAAAACAATAATAATACAAGGAATGTTTACTATAAATTTCTGATGATTACTTTTTTTCCCACGATTTTCGAACGATATTAACTAGGGTGCACATCTACATATTTGTTGGAATTTAACAGAAGTGCCTTTTAGTAAATATATTGTGGTAGCTTTTTTATGTAACGCGCATAATTAAGCAGCTACATTCTTAGGTTTAGGGTTATCAATAACTTTTTGTCGTCTATTTAACATATAGTTAAATTACATCTCTATTTACTTCAAGAAAAATAATAACTTTGATGGTCTTTATTATGCCCATACTTTACTTCATTAAAAAAACAATGGTACCTTGTAATTTAATCGCCCCAAAACTTCATTGAAAATTCATCTTAAAAAAGTACCTCGCAATTATTTAGTCTAATCATCTTTCGTCGTTGAAACTTTATACGGCCAAAGGGTACGTATTTATGAATTATATTTTTTTGTACTTCCCATCATTGAAGTTTTCCTCGTTGGCCAGCACAATATTCTTCAAAAAATACGAGATTTATAATCTTCAAGTGTAAACAAATTAAAGAAAGAATTCTCATTGATTTGTTCATGTTTCATTTGTGTGTTTGTCGACTTTGGTGTTTTTCTAGATCATCTAGATTTTTTAAGATTTAAGTCTGGAAGTTTTTATATGCGATTGACGATCTAATTTCTTTGCAAAAAATTTGTTACCACTGATCATCGAAAAAATGTTAGTCATTCCTAGTGAAGCTCTAATTATTACATCTTTTGTGAAATATTTGGGTGAACATTATATATTTTGTGCATAGTTTTTTTCTCCCTAGTGGTCAGTAAATAGCATAATAATATTGTAACGATCCGAGGTCAGGGTCAGTGGCAGAATGGATATTTCATAAAGTAGAAATACTGAAAATAATTTAAGAAAACATAATTCAAAACTTCAATTTTTTAAACTGACCTCGATAAAATGTTTAATTGAAATAAAACTCCAAAGTTATGGGTCATTCATTAAACATAGACTATTATTAAAATATGTGTCAATAGTCATGCATCGAGCAATCATCTCACGTCCAAACATAGATATAAGTTATACAAATCATGTCCAAATCCCACAAATAAGCTTACTTAGTTGTTATTCAATCTAAATTCCTACTCAAGTATACATTCCACAAGTCCTGTAAGAATTCACCAAAATATAAACAAACTAGTAAGCATGCAATGCTTATATTTAGATCTCCCGATCCAAATCACACTGAGTGCCACCTGATGAGAAGAAGGAGAGTGAGCTAAAGCCCAATAGAGAATCGATTATAGGTTTTTATATATAAAAAATATACTCACGTTGAAGGTTATGCATGGTCAGTAGTCCAATCAAAACGATTCACAAAATCTAAGTAAAAATGTTGTTCAATAATTCAAACATTCCAAACCATTATAAAACATCCATCAAAACTAGTACATATCTATTCAAGCCAACATATAACTATGTATCAATCATGATATTCGAGGTATCCTAATGGGTCACCCATAAGTCCGAGCCACCTATAAAGACAACCGTAAGTCCGAGCACCCAACATGGGGTACAATAAGTCCGATGGCCGCGTGAGTGTGTGAATACATGCAAATGCTATATGAATGAAAGAATAGTGATATGTACTATTTCCACAAAATCACAAAATAACCATGCAGCATTCTTTAATCAAACTACTTTTAGTCCTCAAAACTAAGTTCCTAAATTATTTTGGATTTTTTAAAAATTTCGGCAACACAACGGTCATTTTTAATCAAAACTCAAAAATCTAATTTCCTGTAGAAAAAAGTTTAAAACAATATATATGACACGGCAATTAGTGTGGCGTACGTCACAGGTACTTTATATCTCAAATCAGGTCAAAAATATATTTAAACACAATTTTTATAAATTAATTCACGAAATTCTATATTTATTGAAAATATGTAAATTCATAAATTAAACTAATTTTAGAATCAAGTAATCGAATCCCTACCTTAATTGAGTGTCTAGATAGTGTTACGATGTTATGGACAGCATTTGACGTTGTTTGGCAGTCGTTCGGAGGGTCAGGCGTTGTTTTCGAACTTTCGATCGCTTGGTTTGAAAATTTGATTTTCAAACGGGGCTTCAAATCGTGAAACGGACAACACCAGTGCATTTCTAGCTCTAAAAATAGTAAGGTTAGATATATAATTCGATAAATTTGGGTTCCGAGACGAGACTCAGTCCTTGGCACGCAAAACGAGGTAATCCTAAGCCTCGTGTCTCAAAATTCGTACCACTTTGAAACATAGTGATATTTTATAGCAAAGTTCGCCTCTCTACCTCAGTGAATCCAAATTTGAGCTCGGAACTTCGTTTCGAGGTCCCGAGCCTTAAATGAGCCTTTAATCTGAAAGTTACAAAAATATCACTTTTTGAAATATTTAGAAAATACCCACTTTTTTCAATTTGATAATTAACACATCTCCCGATACCATTCATAAAATCATATTTATTCTTATCTAATTCTCACCTTTCACACCGTATAATTTTCTTGGCCTAATTAATTATTTTACGAAATAATTACAAAAATACCATAAATTAAATAACAAAATATGGTAATAGTGACGAATGCTCACCGGTGACAAATTGATGGCCATCACCGGTGGAATCGATTAGCGAGCTCGAAAGAAAACGAAACCTGCCGGTAGTAAGGGAGTTGGTGGTCGAACAGTGATCTTTTGACAGAAATCGTGTTGGAGGTGGTATCTACGGAGCCCTCAAACTCGGTCTTCGGAGCTCGGTTTCTGGCGAGGATGGGTGGGATCTCTTCGCTGGCGGATAGAGATCAGGGCAGATGGGCGCGTTGGGTCTGGAAGCCAGCGATGCGAGGATCGGCTTTGGCGGCAGGAGCTTCGGTCGTGTTTGTGAGCTCAGGGGCATGTGCGAAAAAGAAGTGGAGAATTGAGGGATTTAAAGAGAATTAAACAAACTCTAGCACACATGTCAGGAGCTGATCGTGTGAACACTGTTTGTTTAATTGCAATTTGACCCTATTTTTCAAAGTTTCATTCGTTTTCGTCCTTCAAATTTACATTTTAGCCCCTGACTCGAAAGTTTTTCATTTTAATCCCAATTTCGAATTTTTTTTAGTATTATTTTTTTGAAAATTTTGGTCAAAAGACCAAAACACCCTTACAAAAATTAAGGAGTTTTACTAATACGAATTGATTGGTCAGATTCTCAGTTCAAATTACTTGCCAACTTATAATTCTTCCATAAACAAAATATTTAAATCAGTCTTACTTCTAAATTTTTTCAAGGGGAGTCGAACTTCTAATTTGAAAATTTATCACATACAGAATATTAAATAAATTTGAATTCTTTTCAAAGTCATGCTCGAATCTTGTAAATAATCTCTTTGCATTGAAAATCTAAAAAACATAGATTAGATAATGAACAGAAAATACTAGATGGAGCTCTTATCTTGAGAATACGCTCTCTTATAATGTGTCTCATATACTGGAAAAATCACCATGCACGTTGGCCATCTTTTTGGGACTAAATCTAGTAAATTTCTTATGTTCTTTTATTATTTCTTACAATAATATTATTATTTATAAAATTCCGACTAAGTAATTTGATCGATCAATCGCTATAGTTCATCTAGATTGAGTTAAACGATCATAAAAATACTATCAACATTTACATTATCTAAAGTGCAAGATTTATGTGTGTAAATATGACAGTTCATGACATTACTCCTTAAAATTTTGGTGTTTGACAATTGAAATACAAGTAGAGCAATTATTTTGTTTGACCATACGATGTCCTTCCAAATTTGGTGACATCGGCATCGCCCATTATTCACCGCATAATTATGAACGCAACGAGTTACTCATTTCATTCATCCAACGTTTCGAATACATTGTTGGAAAAATGGTTTGGAAAAACCATTGTTAATAGCCATTTTGAGGCATGGGTGAATAAGAAATTGAAACCCAAAGTGAGAAGGTTCTAGAATTGAATTTTTAACATACAAGAGTTACAAAATTCATTTTTGGACATTTATTAGGTCTCATAAAGCTGAGGTAACAGCCAAAAACGTTTTGGCAGTTATGTTGTAACAGCTAAACGTTTTTCAATTTTTCAACCATATTAATGGGCTATGGCTGTTACGTTGTAACAGAAAAACGTTTTTCAGCCATATTAATGGACTGTTATGTTATAACAGACAAACGTTTTTTTAGCCATTAATGGGTTGTTGCTGTTACGTTGTAACAGACGAACGTTTCTCAGCCAGATTAATGAGCTGTTATGTTGTAACAGAAAAACGTTTTCAGCCATATTAATGGGATGTTAATGGCTTGGTTCCCCTAAGAACACTATAAAAGGAGACCTTCTCCTTCACTCTTAAACACACTAAGACACACATATTCCTCTCTTCCATTTCTCTCTGTGGCGGTTAAGAAAAGTTAGTTAGAAGTTAGTTAGAAGTTAGAGAGTTTGAGGTCTTGTTCTTTCTTATAAGAGTTGTCAAATTCTCTTGAGTTCTGGTGATAGAGATTGGGCATTGCTCAGTTCGTTGTGAGTAACAAGTTGGTGCGACGTTGCTATTCGTGAACCGTTTTATCCTGGGAAACAGACGCTGCTGACATTCCTCTAAGCACCCCGGCGAGGAGGCGTAACTGTTTTAAGGAAATTGTGTGAAACACAAGACTCGGTTTGATTTCCTTAAACTCTTTTGTTATTTTGGTCATTATAGTCATAATTTAATTGTGAATTTATTACGTTGTTTGATTTAACTTCATGATAATTATTTTTATCCTAGTTATTTGTTAAATCATATGTTATAACATGTTATTGTTATATTTTTTATTTTCTGGATATATTATTACTTGCAATAGCTAAAATTGTCTAACAATCTTAAAACAGTTATATGTCTTTTATGTGTTATTGCTTTATAATATATCTGGATTTATATATTGTGATTGGAGATATTTCTTTAATAAATTGTAATAATTGAACAATTACAATTTAGACAAGTTCTGTCTAGGAGGCTGGATTTTAAGTGGGACCGTTTGTGACCCCTCCGTGGTCTTTCCTGGGAGTTTGTCTATTGAGTAATATTTGATTATTGCCGTTTATTTCTAGAAAAAGAAATCTCATTAGATTTGTTATTCTTGTCAGAAATGATAACTGAATCAAACAATCCTGCTATAGCCCATGTGCCTGCTCCTGTTGTGGTTCAAATGCCAACCTCTGTGGTGACTCCGGTGGTACCAGCAGTGCACCACAGAGAGAAGCCTGAGAAGTTCAATGAGTTGAACTTCAAAATATGGCAACAGAAGATGTTATTCTATCTGAACACATTAAACCTTGCGAGGTTCTTGACTGAGGAGGCTCCAAAAGCCAACGATAATGAACAAGATTTCCAAGTCATCACTGCGGTTGATGCTTGGAAACAGTCAGACTACCTTTGCCGTAATTATGTAATGAACGGTTTAACCGATTCTTTATATGAAGTTTATCGTAATAAGAAGACGGCAAAGGAATTATGGGAGTCACTTGACCATAAATATAAGACTGAGGATGCTGGGTCCAAGAAATTTGTGGTGGGACGCTTCCTAGACTTTAAAATGGTCGACTCTAAAACAGTAATCAGTCAAGTTCAAGAATTTCAATTGATTCTGCATGAAATTCAGGCTGAGGGGATGGTCATATGTGAACCCTTCCAAGTAGCTACTGTCATTGAAAAGCTACCCCCTGCATGGAAGGATTTCAAGAGCTACTTCAAACACAAGCGAAAGGCAATGAACCTTGAAGAGCTTGTTGTTCGACTTCGCATTGAGGAAGACAACAGACGTGCTGAAAAGTCAGAAGCATCGTCGAGTACGCCTATGGCTAAGACAAATGTTGTAGAATATTCTCAAGGCTTTAAAGCCAAGAAGAATAAACAAAAACAGCCAAGCCATAAGTTGGGGCCTAATGGTGGGATAGGCAAGAAGCAGAAATTCCAAGGGAAGTACTTCAACTGTGACAAGATGGGTCACAAGGCTTTAGACTGTCGACTTCCAAAGAAGAAGAAGAATGAAGCCAACATAGTGGATGAAATCACTCAAGAGGTTTTTGATATAGACCTCTGTGCAGTAGTTTCTGAAGTGAACCTAGTTGGGTCTAATCCCAAAGAATGGTGGCTTGACACCGGTGCCACTCAGCACGTATGCTCTGACAAAGATTTGTTCACTTACTTCAAACTGCTTGAGAGCGGGGAGAAGTTATTTGTGGGAAACTCTGCCATATCCACTATCGAAGGCCAAGGCAAGGTGGTCTTAAAGATGACTTCTGGGAAGGAGCTGACTCTGAATGATGTACTGTATGTGCCGGAGATCCGCAAGAACTTAGTGTCCGGTTCATTGCTGAATAAGCATGGATTCCGCATGGTGTTCGAGTCAGATAAAGTAGTTTTGTCTAAGAGCGGATTGTATGTGGGGAAGGGCTATGTATGTGATGGGCTTTTTAAACTGAATGTAATGACTATTAAGCCAAGTAATAATAAAGCTAGCCCTTCTGCTTATTTGCTTGAGTCTTCCAATGTATGGCATGGTAGACTAGGACACGTTAATTATGATACTTTGCGTAGATTAATTAACTTAAACCACATACCCGCTTTTAATATTGATTCAAAATACAAGTGTGAAACTTGTGTTGAGGCAAAACTGACTAGGTCATCGTTTCAAAGTGTTGAGAGGAACACTAAACCCCTTGATTTAATTCACAGTGATATTTGTGATTTGAAATTTGTACAAACAAGGGGAGGCAATAAGTATTTTATTACTTTTGTGGATTATAGCACAAAATACTATTATATGTATTTGCTAAAATCCAAGGACGAAGCTATAGAGAAGTTTGTTCTCTATAAGAATGAGGTTGAGAATCAACTCAATATGAAAATTAAGGTGCTGAGAAGTGATCGAGGTGGAGAGTATGATTCACCTTTTGAGGAAATCTGTGCACTGTATGGAATCATACACGAAACCACAGCACCTTACTCGCCTCAGTCAAATGGAGTTGCTGAGCGAAAGAATCGTACCTTGAAAGAAATGATGAATGCAATGTTATAAGTTCTGGGTTACCCCAGAACATGTGGGGAGAAGCCATTTTGACGGCCAATTACCTTTTAAATAAGATACCCAAAAAGAAAATAGAAAAGACTCCATATGAGTTGTGGAAAGGAAGAAAACTATCCTACAACTATTTACGAATATGGGGATGTCTTGCCAAAGTGGCCGTACCAACACCTAAGAAGGTGAAAATTGGTCCGAGAATTGTTGATTGCATTTTTATTGGCTATGCTCAAAACAGTAGTGCTTATCGGTTTCTTGTGTATGAGTCAAAAATCCCAGACATACATAAGAACACGATAATGGAATCAAGGAATGCATCGTTCTTTGAACATGTATTTCCTTGTAAATCCAAAAAAAAAAGCAAGTTCGTCAAAACGAACACATGAGACTATTATTGAGAATAGTCAGGACCAAGATAAAGAAATCGAGGTTGAACCTCGACGGAGTAAGAGAGCAAGGACAGAAAAATCTTTTGGTCTAGATTTTCTGACATACTTGCTAGAAAGTGAGCCTCGAACGTATACAGAGGCTATAAGCTCTACTGAAGCACCTTTGTGGAAAGAGGCTATCAAGAGCGAAATTGATTCCATCTTATAAAATCATACTTGGGAACTAGTGGACCTTCCTCCTGGATGTAAACCACTAGGTTCAAAGTGGATTTTTAAAAGGAAAATGAAATCCGATGGATCGATTGATAAGTACAAGGCAAGACTTGTAATTAAAGGTTACAGATAGAAAGAAGGTCTGGACTACTTTGACACTTATTCTCCTGTGACGAGAATAAATTCTATTAGGATGGTACTTGCGATTGCTGCATTGCGGAATCTCGAAATATACCAAATGGATGTGAAAACAGCCTTTCTAAATGGAGATCTAGAGGAAGAGATCTACATGGAACAACCTGAAGGTTTTTCTGCACCAGGGTAGGAAAAGAAAGTCTGTAAGTTGGTGAAATCCTTGTATGGATTAAAACAAGCCCCGAAACAATGGCATGAAAAATTTGATAATGCTATGAAGGCTAATGGATTTAAAATCAACGAATGTGACAAATGTGTATATGTCAAAGACACCGAAAATAGTTATGTCATTTTGTGTCTTTACGTTGATGACATGCTCATTGTTGGTAGTGATGATAAAATGATCAAATCTACCAAAAATATGTTGAATTCAAGATTTGACATGAAAGACATGGGCTTAGCCGATGTCATTTTGGGAATGAAAATCTCAAGAGTATCAGATGGACTTGTTTTAAGTCAGTCACATTATGTGGACAATATTCTTGGAAAATTCGATAAAGATAATTCTGGAGTTGTCAAAACACCAATAGATTTAACTTTACGTTTATCCAAGAATAAAGGTGAGAGTATTTCTCAAGTAGAATACTCTAGAGTGATAGGCAGTCTAATGTACTTGATGAGCTGTACAAGACCAGATATTGCCTATGCAGTTAGTAAACTAAGTAGATACACAAGTAATCCTGGAGCTGAGCATTGGCAAGGGATTATAAGA
>JXTC01000023.1:925470-944385 GCA_002914845.1 Trema orientale | reverse complement strand
AGTGGGATCGGGGGATGTCAC
This sequence comes from Trema orientale, assembly GCA_002914845.1. Classification (NCBI taxonomy): domain Eukaryota; kingdom Viridiplantae; phylum Streptophyta; class Magnoliopsida; order Rosales; family Cannabaceae; genus Trema; species Trema orientale. Next base: position 944,364 of record JXTC01000023.1, on the reverse strand, counting down.
AGATCAACTCATACATGAACGAAAGCTTCTTGACCCCGTTCATAACATCTTAACATAGGCTGAGTCCTCATTTACTAGGGAGTTTGCCGTGGCCCTGCCACCTTCAGAATTCAAAATGCCAAGTATACCACTCTACGATGGAAAATCTGACCCAGCACAACACATAGAGAGGTATTAAACATGGATGATTATTGCCAATGCTGACCCATCAACAATGTGCAATGCATTATCCTTTACCTTGTCTGGGTCTGCCCAAGTTTTGTTTGAAAAATTACGGGCTGGGTCAATTAACTCATTTGAGCAGCTCTGTGAACAATTCATCACACAATTTTTAGGATCCCAACCTCAAAAGAAAGGAAATAATTACTTATAAACCATCAAACAAGGGAAAGATGAGTCTTTAAAATATTATCTTGAACGTTTTGCTGAGGCTGTATTAGAATGCCAAGTTTGTTTTCAAAAAGGGATTTTATCAGCTATCCAAGATGGATTATATGGTGGAAAACTCTTATGGTCTATATCTAAGAGAATGTCAATTACATACTCCGAATTCAAAGCCAAAGCTCAAGCATACATTGGAGCAGATGAGTACATGAGAGAATGGACAAAGAATAACCCACCTCGGGAAAATAAGAAGGATGATAAGAGAAAGGACGAAGGAACTAGCTCTAAAGGACCCGAGCAAAAGAAGGGAAAGCAAGCTATTTCAACAGAGCCAAATACGTTCAAACCTTTCACTAGTATATTTCAATCATATACTCCGCTTAACACCCTTCGACAGCAAATGCTCATGCAGATTGAGAAAAAAAACTTGTTAAAGTTTCCCAAACCAATGAAGGCCCCTCTCGAGAAAAGAAATAAGAACAAGTATTGCAAATTCCATCACAACTGAGGTCATGATACATCAGAGTGTTTTCAACTCAAGCAGTAAATTGAGACTCTAATCCAAGACGGATATCTTTAAGAATATATTAGCAGAGTAGTTGCAAACAACAAAGAAACTACCAATCAAGCTCCCCAAAATGTAGCTCCAGCCCAACAAAAAATAGGGGATAGCCAAGGTCAACAAGATAGAGCAGGACCTCCCTATGAGATACACACCATATCAAAGGGACATGTGACAGGTGACACAACTAAGGCACGAAAGGAATATGTTTGCCAAGCTCGAGAAGTTCAATACGATCATCAAATCAACATAGCCGAGCATATCGCGAAGTTATCAAAATTAGAAAGTCCAACTATTTCGTTCACTGAGGATGAAGCTAAGCTACTTATTCACTCTCACAATGATGCACTTGTAGTCACCTTGCTAGTTGCTAATGGGCGAGTCTTCAGAATTTTGGTTGACACTGGGACTTCAGTGGATATCTTGTTTGCATCAGCTTATAAAAGGATGAATCTTGGAGTTTCTACCCTGTGACCTATCAATACCCCACTTTACGGTTTCACTGGCGAGTGTGTCCAAAGCAGAAGGAGTGATCAACCTCCCAGTGACTTTTGGAGAAGAGCCGAGCCAAATAACACACATGGTAGATTTCCTGGTTGTAGACCAGAGGTCAGTATACAATGCGATTACAGGTCGACTAACCTTAAAAGTAATTTGTGCTATAGTATCCACCTACCATTTGATGATGAAATTTTCAGCATGAATAGGGGTTGGGATTGTCAAGGGAGATCAGACATCAGCAAGTGAATGTTATGCGATGGCCACCAAAGCTAGTTAGAAATTCGAGATGGTATCCACCATATATCAAGTAGACTAGATTGAGCCACATCCATCAGAACTTATCAGACATTTTGGAGACCTTGATCCAAGGGAAGAACATCAAGAAAAAAGAGGAACACCCATTGAGGATTTGGAATCTATTTCGATAGATGACCAGCACCCTGATTGAATGGTCCAAATAGGATCAAAATTACCATCAGACCTCTAGGCTCTCCTTGTTGAATTCTTGAAGGAATATAAAGATGTTTTCGCATGGTCCCATGAGGACATGATGGGGATTGACCCTGACATAATAGTCCGCCGACTCAAAGTAAACCCATTCCATAAACCAGTGATACAAAAGCGAAGGAAGTTCAATACAGAAAGATGTAAGGAAATTAACGAAAAAATCGACGAGTTGTTGAAGGCAAAATTTATCAAAAAAGCACACTACCCAGAGTGGTTAGCCAATCTTGTGCTTGTCAAGAAAGCAAATGGGAAATTGAGGGTATGCATATACTTCAGAGACCTTAACAAGGCATGTCCTACGAATTTGTTTCCCTTATCCTGGATTGATCAACTTGTAGATGCAACGGTTGGGCATGAACTTTTAAGCTTCATGGATGCCTACTCGGGGTGTAATCAAATCCAAATGTGCCCAACTGATCAAGATAAAACCACCTTCACAACTGACAGAGGCTTCTATTGCTACATTATGATGCCTTTTGGACTCAAGAATGTTGGAGCTACGTATTAGCGATTAGTAAATACAATGTTTACAAAGAAGATAGAGAAGACCATAGAAGTGTACGTAGATAATATGTTGGTCAAAAGCTTGAAAAAGGAAGACCACATAGAAAATTTAAGGGAAACCTTCAAAATTTTGTGAAAGAACATAATGAGGCTTAACCCAGCAAAGTGCGCATTCGGGGTTAGCTTAGAAAACGTTTTAGGATTCATGGTTAACCATCATGGAATTGAAGCAAACCCAAAAACAAGTACAAGCAATTCTCGATTTGAAATCACCTCGGACTACGAAAGAAATTCAAAAATTGGCAAGCATGGCTATAGCTCTAAGCCGATTTGTAGCTCGCTCAACCGATAAATGTCGTCTATTCTTTCAAGCATTAAGGAAAGGGAAGAATTTTATATGGACATATGAATGTAAATGCACTTTTCAAAAGATTAAAAAATATTTGGGATCTATGCCTAAGTTATCGAAACCAAAATTGGGAGAAGACTTAACATTGTACTTAGCTATATCTGAACATCCAGTCAGTGCCGTGCTCGTAAGAGAAGAAGAAAAAATAAAATTTCCTATTTATTATGTGAGCAAAGCATTCCAAGGTGCTGAGAGTCGCTACCCTGAAATTGAAAAATTTGCCCTCGCCTTAATCCCCGCAGCAAGGAAGTTACGCCCTTATTTTCAAGCACATACAATTTTTGTCCTTACTAGACACCCCTTAAGATAAGTGCTCCAAAAGCCTGATGTCTCCGGGTGACTCACAAAGTGGGCCATCGAGCTCGGTGAATTTGAAATCAATTTTATGCCACGGGTGGCAATGAAAGGCCAAGCTTTGGTAGATTTTGTGGCCGAATTTTACTTACCCAACCAAGGTGATAGCCAAGCCTAACTTACCATGTGAGTCAACAATGATTGATCGTATCATCCCTACCGAGCCAACTGATTCTACTCTTGTATGGCAACTTCATGTTGACGGAGCAACCAATTCTAGCAGGAGTGGAGCCGAACTTGTCTTAAAAAATCCGGATGGAGATAAAATTAGCTACACCTTAAAGTTTGCTTTCAACACCAAATATAATGAGGCGGAATATGAGGCATTATTGGCAGGCCTTAGGCTGGTAAAAGAACTAAATATCGAGCACCTACAAATTTTTAGCAACTCCCAACTGATGGTGAACTAGGTCTTAGAGGAGTTCCAAGCAAAGGAAGAAAACATAGCAGCCTACTTGGTTAAGGCAAAGGAAATGCTTAGAAACTTAAAGTGGTATAAGATAACTCAGAATCCAAGGACAGAAAACTCTGATGCAGATGGCTTAGCTAGGCTTGCATCTGGGCTTGGGAATGATATGCTAGGATAAGGTACCAATAGAATATTTGTCTATGACAAGTATTACAACCCCCGAAGTTGTTTCATGTGTCAATGAACAACAAATATCTTGGATCAATCCAATCAAGAATTTCTTGGCAATAGGAGAACTTCCTAAAGACAAGAACGAGGCAAGAAGAAACAAGTACCAAGCAAATCGATATTTGAACATAAACGGTAGGCTGTATAAAAAATGATATTCACTTTCCTATTTAAGATGCTTACGCCTAGATGAAGCTGATTATGTAATGAAGAAGATTCATGAGAGGGTGTGTGGCAATCATTCTGGCGGTCGAACACTCGCTCTAAAAGTACTGTACCAAGGATATTACTGGCCCACTATGAAAAAGGACTATAATAACTTTGTCCAATATTGTGATAAATGTCAAAGGTTTGCCAAAGTTTCGAAACAACCACCAGAGCCTTTAACTAGTATAATTAGTCTATGGCTATTCGCTAAATGTGGAATTGACATCATTGGGCCTCTCCCTCTTACCCGAGCTCAGGCAAAATTTGCCATTGTAGCGACAGATTATTTTACTAAATGGGTCGAGGCTGAACACATGGTAAAAATAACTGAGGCAAACTGCACCAACTTCACATATAAAAACATCATTTGTCATTTTGGCATCCCTCATTCCATAGTCACCGATAATGCCAAGCAGTTTGATAACTCGAAACTAAAAGATATGTGTGAAAAAATAGAGATCCACAAATCAATCTCCATACCAGGCCATCCCCAAGCCAATGGCGAGGTTGAAGCCTCGACCAAGACCAATAAGGAAAACATAAAAAAAAAAGTTGGAGAGACTCAAAGGTGCGTAGGTAGACGAGCTTCCCAAAGTGCTTTGGGCATACGTAACAACAATCCAAACTGTGACAGGCGAAACTCCTTACTCTTTAACATTTGGTACTGAGGCTGTGATCCTAGCGAGGTCGGTCTCCCCAGTTATCGAGTTGAGGCATACAAAGAAGATGAAAATGGAGAAGAGCTTTTGGTCAACCTCGACCTTCTGGAAGAAAAGAGAGATGACGTACTAATATGATTGGTCGCCCAAAAAGAAGTGGTAGCTAGGTACTACAACACACGGGTAAAGGAAAGAAAGTTTGTTCTGGGTGACTTGGTATTAAGAAACATTTTTTGTAATACCTAGGAACCAGCAGTTTGCGTATTCGATCCAAACTAGGAGGGCCCATACAAGGTGACGAAAATTATCCGACCAGGTGTCTACGAGCTTGAAGATATGGGTGGTAGACCCCTATTTCATGCCTAGAATGCTGAACATCTGAAGAAATACTATCAAAGAAGAACTAAATTAATTTTTTACATTTCCACCAAAAGTTGTATTCCCCTTCAGGACTTACATTAATGAAAGAAATTTATACACTTCTACTATTATCTATTTCCTTTCAAAAATCTTTTTAGTATTTAAAAGGAAATGAGGGCGCAAGAAGATAACAAGATATCCGAAGTTCCAAATTGTAACTCCCTACTTATCCACATACTACTAGTAGAAATTATTAACTCTCTCTTTTGAAGATGCGTTACTTGTAGAAAATAATCCTATATTCGTTTTTCCAAAAATACGGGTTAATTTGAACTTTTTGTTTTCTTTAAAACTCTATGGATAGATAGCATTATTTACAAACATATCGTGGATCAGTACATACGTATATTACAAAATAAAAGGTTGTAAATAAGTATCGAGAAATCAAACCAAAATATCCATATGTACAATACCAAGGTTGGGCCTCTACTCCAGCACACAAACTCATCTAATCACCTCAATTATTACCTGCAACATAAGACTTTAATGAGCTACAGCTCAGTAAGTAAAGTAATGGATGAAATAGTGCTTAAAGACATATATTAAATGCATGATCATGCTTGCTTAAGCCTACTGGTATAATAATTTCCCTTTGGTCCCCCTATCTTGTGTACACTGTTCGGTTCGGCACTGCGCCTGCAGGGCTTTCTGAACTGATAATATCCCATGGGTTCTCCTCCGGCTGGCTCTCACCACAGTGGGGCTCATTACTAACCTTATTCCATCGTTACCTCGTCGAGCTCAAGAGATAAGGCGGCCCGAGACTGTAGTGTAATCTATTATATAATTTGGAGGAGGAATATTGTGGCAAACCTTCTGACTAATCCCGTCAGCCTTGCCCCTCTCCTGGGGCTGTCACTCTGAACTGTAAGTGTTCATCCCGCTTCCCCGTAATAGTGACACAAAACCTTCTTAAAGTTACCTGGTCTTAACTTTTCTGTGGTAAACATAGCCTTGCACAATATTACTACGGCATTTTGGAAACCTGTCACCTATCTTAGACTTCTCTGTAAAATATGCATGGCCTCATGATGTATATGATAATGCCATATTAGAAATGCCAAGCATGTATACTGGAACTGAAATGCCAATGATCATGCTCATAACTATAATGTAAAGCATAAAAGGAATGAACATAATAGACACCCACATAGCACGTAATTCTTGTGTTGCAGTTGAGTACTTTACTTACCTCGTGTCCTGAATAGAAATCAATAGTAGAAAGAGTCAATATCCTCAAGAGATTGGTGTGCCAATCACCTGTTATGAAATTCTTTTATTCCAGGTGCACATTTTTCTAAAATGAACGCACTAAGATACTTAGACCGGACCGAAATAACAACTTTCACCAAATTAGCAAACTTGATCCTATAATGACTCAGAAGCATACAATCACTTAACATTCTTGGCAGTTAATAACTAGTGTTGAAAACTACTTAAAAGTACAAAAATATAAATGCTAGTTTATTAGCACAAAACTAATCCAAAATGACACATAATTCGTAAAAACTAGCTCATTTGCCCCTAAATGGTGCCACTTTATTTTAAAACCATTTGGACGGCACCTCCCCTTTTTTTAAGACATTCCCACATGACTAAAATCACGGTTTTAAACCTACAATAACAATTAACAATCCAATTCCCATATATCCACATCAAGGGGATCATTCAATATAACCTAAGTACATTTGAATTCCTTTCGATTTGGACAAAGTTTAAAACCACTTTTATGCTTGTTTCTCCATAGTAACCAGCCACTAAATAAGTGTAATAAACACTAGGATTGATAAAATACACACTCTAATTTTAAGAAATCAGATTAGAAACATAGAAACCTTAATCTACTACACATAAAAATACTTAAATCCATAAATAGCAAACTTTGGGGCTTTAGGTCTAAATTTAGTCCTCCACTTAAATTTCAAATTTCCAACAGTATATAAGGGTTCCTAGGACCATTATTCATCAATTAATAGTTTAGGTTTAAGGGCTGAAACAAAAGAAATTCACCACAAATTCGAAATCCTACATAAACCTCACCTTGACTAATTTAAGTCTTTGGTAGACTTCTTGCCTTCTATCTTCACCAAACTGATTTCCAAGGCTTAGAAATAGATTTTAGGACTTAAGAAGACCTGAAGAAACCATTATTTAAGTAGGAACAAGTAGAAAATTAGAATAAAAGACAAAACCTAGAAAGAAGAACTTAGTAGAGTTACCTTGACTAGTTTTGGTCTAGCTTGCTTTCTAGAGCTCCAAATTGACTTCTACCACTTGGAAACTCTTGGATATTGATAAGGGGAGCTGAAAGAAGTCTAAAAATGGATGGGAGATATTTTGGTCGTGGCTGGAGAGAAAGAGAGAGAGAATGACCAGATTTGGCCAAAAATCAACACTTAATGGCTAAGAAAAGACATAACTTAAATTGTAAGGGGTATTTTGGGTATTTCGCTCATTAATTTTCATGTGTTACACTCTAAAACATCCTTAGCATAGTCACCACGTTGCTGGTCACTCCTATACACCCAAGTGTAGCCAAAGTTGGTGAATCCTATATTAGAAAGTGAAATCTAGTCATACTTTGACTTATGATCCTATATGGCCAATCTTATTATAATTTGGTGGAACCTAGCCCCATAACCAATCATTAATCATAAAAATAAGTTAATTAGACTCTAATTAATAATTCAAACATAGTATTAGCACTTAATAATCAGAATTCACAAAAATAACATTATGCGATTAAGCTTAACCTAAGCTAGCTTAGTGCAACTAAATACGAATTAGTGTCCTGAATGCCACCTCGTGCTTACCTGGAGCCAAAAAATAAAATGCTATAAATGTGTCCTAGACATTAAATTAAGGCTATTTGACGTGTTAAACACGCAGTGAATTTGGCTTCGAAGTACGTAAAAATTGTATTTTACCGAAAAACTACTATTTGACCAAGTTATCAACAAGGGCTATCTCAATGCATGTGCACATAGTATTGCTTTCATAAATATTTTCTTTGTTCTTTTAGCACACCGAGCTCTCTCTCTGAGGGTATTGAACCTTTACACTGCATCGGGACACTTCGACAATCGTTAGTGTAATAACATGCATGTAAATGCACATAATATAAAGAATGAGCATGTTTTCATGAAACTGGTATTAATGACCTCTAGATGCCTAATATGCAATTAGAACATATTTATTATTGGCTTTCTTACTTATGTGAGGAGCTGGATGTCGCACAAATATTTTACTTGTATATATTTTGTTCGCTTTTGCCTACTACTAAGCTTAACTGTCAAAGTAAACTTCAGCTATCTCTGGATCTATAAAGTAGTAAATAATAGATTCTGATTTCAAGACATGCATCTCACTAATGCATACACAAGACCGTCATTTTTGAATGGGTCTTAGTGGTTGATTATTGGGTAATTATCCGTAAACAATAATCCATTTGGATTAAGTCTCTAGACTAAAGAATTATTTGAAAAATTAAAATTCTATGTTAAGAAAGATAGCACGTGATGGACCCCCGATTCTAATTTAGAAACCTAAACTATTATGCTATAAAAGAGAGTCACTCTCATAAAGTAGAAATATAAGTACAAATTAAAATTAATCAATATAACAATAGAAATTCATACGCTCATTTTGAGACAAAGTTTGACCATATACTTCAAATCATAAGTATGAAGTCATCAAAAGGAAAGCATCAAAATGAGTTCAATCTAGCCGGAAATAGAATAAAAGTATGAAGCCCAGGCAGGGGTAAATTAAACATCCAATGGAAAGTGATATTGAGGAAGAATAACATAACACTAAGAAATAAAGGACAAATAAAATTAGCTCTTTCCTCTAAGATGACCACCATCATCTTATCCTTCCTGAGATATCCCTGCCACAATAATCCATTTGGATTAAGTCTCTAGACTAAAGAATTATTTGAAAAATTAAAATTCTATGTTTAGAAAGATAGCACTTAATGGACCTCCGAGTCTAATTTCGAAACCTAAACTATTATGCTAAAAAAGAGAGTCACTCTCATAAAGTAGAAATATAAGTACAAATTAAAATTAATCAACATAACAATCGAAATTCATACTCTCATTTCGAGACAAAGTTTGGCCATCTACTTCAAATCATAAGTATGAAGTCATTAAAAGGAAAGCAACAAAATGAGTTCAATCTTGCTAGAAATAGAATAAAAGTATGAAGCCCAGGCAGGGGTAAATTAAACATCCAATGAAAAGTGATATTGAGGAAGAATAACAGAACACTAAGAAATAAAGGACAAATAAAATCAGCTCTTTCATCTGAGATGACCACCATCATCTTATCCTTCCTGAGATGTCCCTGCCATATCCGTAGTTGGACTGCCTGGAACAACCTCGACTCTCGTATAACCCCGCTCGGTAGTCACCCTGTCAACCACTGCCTGATCTTGTTGAAGCCCAACCTCATCATCATGGAGAGCTTCAATAGGAGATCTTGGTGTCCTCACAGCAGATGCTGAGTATTCCTCAAGATCATACATGGACAAGTCGATCTCTGGATAACTTTACTTCATCTTTGAAGCTGCGAGAACCATGAATGACTGCTTGCTTATAAAGCTTTGAGGTACTGAAATCTTGAAACCAAGCCTCTATGGCTTCATTGACAGTGACTTGACAAGCATCCTTAATCTCTTTAGCATGAGAAATTTTAAGCTCTTCCACTTTTTATGCAGACATCTGATATTGACGCTTAAAGATAGATAACTCTCTCTCTTTTTGTTGCAAGAGAGATTCGTTCTTCTTAAGCTTTCCAATAGCTTCATTAAGCTTAGCATTAGTCGCACTTAGCTTTTCATTGAAAGAGCGTTCAATATCATGCAAGTATTTGTTCTCCTTTTTCATTTCTAAGGAGTGGCAAAAGGCCCAATCCAGGTCAACAGAAGCCTATCAAGAGAAGAATGGGAAATGTTGAAATGCACAAAGTGAGAACAAGCTTATTGGGAAAATCAAAAAAGTATGGAAGGATATATTCTGCAAAAACTTACTTCACAAATTTTATTGTAAGCATTTACTGTTAAGTCGGGAACCGACAAGCCAGATCATCTCATATAAGACTATCTGGCACACGATGACAAAAACGATTAATTATTGGAGTATAATATTTTCAGTTGGTTGCCTCATCAACGTGCCCAACATCACGATCATGACTAGATACTCCCTTTTCTTTATCCTCAAGCTGTTTACATTTCTTGGAATTATGTGGGGAAGCAATAGGTGGGGGAAGAGTCCTGGTTGAAACAATATTTGGCGGCTTGCGATCTGTCTCACCTGCTTTTCGAGAATAATCATTTCTCCTTCTTGAGTTGGAACCATGTCTTCCCCGCATCACCTCATGAAGAGCCTCTTTGTTACTTGAAAGAAGATTCACCTTAAACCTCCTGGGGTCGAAAGGAAGCCTTCTCGACCTATCTGGAGCCATATCTGCACAATAAAGAAGATTTAGTAAAAAGAATTTCCTCCGAAAAAACATATATATATATGTGTATGTGGGTGTGTGTAGGTGTATGTGCGCATAAGATATTATAGCAATAAAATCCAAGCCCTTTGCATCACTTAAGGAGGAACTCTCTATAATTTAAACTCCACTAAACACTCTAAACCCGTCAGAGTTGGAGATGGGATGTTAACAGCTAAAGGAAAAGAATTTGTAGAAGTGCGAGGTTGAATGCTCAACTTAGAAGACTCATCCCCAAACTTAACATCATCAACGCCCTTAGTTCCATTCGTTTGCCCAATTTTACCATTGGACTCATGCTCGATCTCAAGTGCCATAATTTCAGATAGTTTATGATTCGCAGTAACGTGTGCTTCAAACTCTATATGGTTCTTGCATGGAAAACAACCTACGTACTCAAGAACATTAGGTTACAAGAGATATTTTATGTCTTTTGACATATTCTCAAGATCTCTAATACGAGTGACACGCTCGTAAGCAGCATTGCTCAAAGAATCCAAAGATGAGATCCAATGGGTGGGATGTCTAAAATCAGTTAGGATTTGAAGAGAATCAAAAGAAGAACGACTAGTTGAACCCTCGATCCAGAGATTAGAGATAATAAAAGCCAAGCGTCATTGGAGATCTCTTGAGAGTGTATCGAGCTTTGAATTCCTCCAAGGAAATGTCAGGAAATTGATGTGTGCGATGCAATACCCATTGCCTGATCAAATGTTTGTATGAATTTGGGTTCAATTGGCTTGGTGCTAAGTTAAAGTCAGTAAGAGCCTCCTTGATAAAAGGATGGAGTAGAAGATGCAAGCCACTATGAAAGAAGTCTACAAATAATGTGGCATGCCCTGGTGGAGGTTTACTCGGTAGTTCTCCCTCGGAGGGAGGACGCATGCGGATAGAGTCTGGTATATTATAAGTATCCCTAAGCGATTGAATATGCACCTCTGTCACTTTCGAAGTTATTCCATCTATTTGAAAAGGTTGAACAGGAGAAGTAGTCGCTCGGCCAGCTTCACCTTCAATTTCATCTCGGCCACGACCACGGCCATGACCGCGGCCACACTTTCCACTTGGAACAGCTCGGGCCTGCCTCTCTTTTGGTAATTTTTGACTTGGTCTGTTATTTGGTTTTTTTACCTCGGCCTCGATGTTCACAACCCACCGAAGGAGAAGAAGATGATGATTTAGAAGTATTGGAAGATTCAGTCATACTCACAATACGAGATGATCGAGTAGCCTCACCGATAGAACAGTTTAAATTCAGATGCTGAATTGACTCCTCAAGATAAGTTTCAAGCTCCACCAACTTAAAAGAATTTAAGTGCTCAGAAATACTGTTGATCAGAGGTAAAAGTTCAGCAAGGTTTTGACTCAAAGGCGACGCCGCACCTGAGCTGAAATGTTAACCGTACCCAATTCGTCCTTGGGAACTGTATGACTAGCGCTCATGATGCTAATGAAATAAAGTTCGAGTAGAACTTGACTTACAAAACAAAAATACTAAGTATGATCATAAACTAGAGACAAGGGAATTCACCTCAAATAAATGTTGAAAAATAGGGTTATTAGATAAGCTTGGTAAGGAAGAAGTTATAACACCAAAAATAATGTGAGGGATACCCAAAGTGCCCGTTGAATCTTGGAAGTCCACTGAAAGAAAAATAGAAAAACTCAATGATGTATAGAATTGTCACTTCTCTAAATAAAGTTCAAAACATGGAAGATAAAGTGTCAAAAATATGTCACTGAGAGATCGACTCGGCAAGACCTAACCGAGCTAATATCCAAGCTTTATCAGAAAACAAAAAATCAGCTCAGCCAAGCCTAACCAAACCAACATCCAAGTTGCATATAGAAACAATCGGCTCTGGTTAGCATAACTGAATCGACATTAAAGCTAAGAGTGCCAAAAAATCAGCTTGCTCAAACAAAGGTATTCTAGGGCTAAATCTCTACGTTGATTGTTGGAAGACATGTTGCCAAGTCATGGGGACTAGCACACCTCTTTAAAAACATCGATTTCCCAATAATTAGGGTAAGCCGCCATTCGCACTCCAAAAATCCTAAATATTTCCAACATTCTCTTTTCTCTCTGACATTTTCTTATCTCTTTATTTACCACTGACTTGAGCGTCGGAGAGTGTTTGATAGGTACCACACCGGTGCCACCACCTTAGCTCGTGGCGTCGGACCACTTTTCCTTACTCTCTTCAATGGTCAGTCTGACCTCGACATCAACGGTGAAGGTATTCATTTCCACACGGAGTGCAAGGTGCACTAAGTTGTTGTTCGGACGAAAAATTGCACCAACACAAACCAAATCCATTGCGGAAAATTGAAAGAAACATTAGGATACATTTAGGATTGCAGCACTTCTTGATTACTGGAAATTAATCCAGATTCCCACTGGTTCTATTAGTATTAGATTCTTCTTCTACCTTCAGACTCGTTAGATAAGGTAATTAGATTTATACTTTAATTCGTCTTTGTTCATTTTATATCCTTTTCTATATTCACTTAATATTTATTGTATTCAGTCCATTTGCAGCATATTGACATGGCTTTTCGGTTGATACGAAACAGTTTTAGTTTTTCCCATAGACGTATAGAAAGAAGGACACCATTGTAGACACGGTCTTCACCGCATGTATGAACGGTCGATGGCATGCTTTCAAAAAAAGCTCTAATTAAGCGAAATTTAATTGGAATGACCAGCTTACTTACTATGCCAAAAGAGATCTAGATAATTTTAAATGTTCCTGGGAGAAGGTTGATGAATTTTATTATCCCTTAACATCAGTTGGAATCATTAGATCCTTATGCAGATAAATCTTCATGTGCATATGCTAACTGTATATGACTCTGACCAAGCATTATATGACGATGAACGTATTGGGGAAGTCACACGTCCAATGATGAAAGATGCTACTATTTTTTCTATTGAGCATTGATAAAGTCGTTGATTGCTAGGATCTTGATTTGTGTACAACTACTAAACCTCGTGATTTTGAGGTCAGAAATTTACCTTCCGATGTAGTGCCATAACCGAAGAAGAGGTATTTCAATACAATTCAAGGATATTCAGAATCATTTCCTTAATTTGTTATTTGACAATAACTAGATTTATCTGTCTTCGGAGTGGAGATTGCAACGTTTTTGTTATCAAATACTTGGAATGTATGTTAGTTGATATACCAGTGTCCGGTGTTGTTAATGATGTTATTCAATATTCAAGAGACAAATTATGTGTAGATTTATTTTACCAGAATATAGAGCCATAGTTGTTAGGTTTGCTCTTTTATGTAAATAATATATTTTGGGACAAGGTTGATGATGTAATGTATATGAATTATGTTTCAGTCAAAAATCAATTTAATATTTAAAGTCAAAACGAATGAGATATAATTCAGGTTTAAACACAGTCGAGATTCGATGCACATTTGATGCATATTTCTATGCAATTTGATGAAATTTCAATAATATTCGATGAAAAAACAAAAATATATTAATACGTAAACAATAGTCGAATATTCGACTGTATTCGATGAAAATTCGTCTTGAATTTGACGATATCTCGGCTTAAGTTTAATTGTTTTTGACCATATTTAGAAGACTTCATTCTTACATATGATGACATCGAATTCTTGATGCATATCAAGTATATTTCGATGCTATTCGACACATTTTGATGGTAAAAGTTTGACCACTATACTTTCGATAGTTTAAAAATATGTCCTCTGGTTTTTTTTCCTCAATTTGGAATCCAGATTTTGACAATAATCTGATATGATTTCAATGATATTCGAGGAGAATTCGATAGCATTTCGAGGAGAATTTGATGGTATTTAATTAACTAAATATGTATTAATATAGTAACTAAATATTATGACCAAACAACGAAAATATGAAAGTACCATTACATCTTTAAATTATCATTGCATAATACTCAGGATACCTCATTTCTTGTTATTGCATGTACTAATACTTGCTTTGAAGTTGTAGACATCATGTATCTATAAGTTGTCCGATTGTGGCCATTTCCCCCGTAACGGCTACAATGGCATTACATTTGGCTCTTCTCCCCCTGTGACTTTCCACGTTTTATTTTCGGCCAACCAGCCTTTGGTTTATAAGGAGATAGTTCCACCATATATCTGCTAATAATATCTGGTACATCCCATTCTTCTTCATTTCCTACTGGATATATAGTCTCTACGTATAAGTGCAGCCATGCATCAACTATATAATACCGGTAACACAAGGTATATGGATTGATGCATTGACTTAGAGTAGTGGCCAATACATTCGTACATGTTAGACCTGTCAAATCAAACTTTCTACAACTACAAGTCTTTGTCTATAAGTTAACTTGACCATCTTTGTTAGCGTCTATGACATAAAACTTGTAGTGGCCAAGATTCGTCTTTCAAAGAACCAAGTTTGTAGTGTATACCTCAGAAACTCTGCCAAAGTTTTGATTGGATACTTTGATGCATCTCTACTAGTGTTGTTAAAGCTCTCAACATTATTACTTGTCATGATGTTGTAACGAAGGCTAGAGAAGTTTGCACGACTCCATTTCTCAATACCTATTTCTTTTTAATAATTAGCAATGGCTTGATCTTTGACCTTGATCTTCTCAAAATGATGAAGAAAAGCACTCATCCGATAGGATTTTGCTGCCAAGAAGTATTCATTGTGGCAATTATCATCCTTGAATTTTGCATGGATATTTATACTAACATGACGTATGCAAGCTCCATGGTTTGCTTTGGGGAACACAATTGCCAATGCATTTGCAATACTTGGGTGTCGGTTTGATATGAAGACCAAGTTCTTAACGTCTCTAATTGCTTCCTTTAATTTTACGATAAAATACATCCAAGATTCGTTATTATCTAAGTCGACTACTCCAAATACAATAGGATACAACTGCCTGTTTGTACTTTACTCAATAGTAGCTAACATTGTCCCTCTACAGTTTGTTTTCTAGAAAGATCCATCCACACATAGTATATGATAACATACACTCTCAAGCCCCGAATAGGTGCACCCAGTAACATGAAGAAATACTTCAAACGTCCTATCTCATCGGTTTCTCAATAAGTTATTGTTCTTGGATTGGTCTTCTCAAACATATATAGGTAAGATGATAGCTTTTGGTATGAACCATCTATTACTTCCCTGACATATACAAGTGTTTTTTCTCTACACCTCTATACCTTTTCATACGTCATATTATTCTCATAGTGTTTAGAGAAATCGCCCATTATTGATTGAGAGGCATCATTATAGTTGGCTGGATTTGTTTACTTTCTCGTAATGTAATGTCCAATAACTCGTGGTACTACTTGTTGGTTGTCCTTATGCCTTATTGCCAATGAACATATGTGTTTAGGCATATATCTTCGTACCTCAAACATGTCAGATTGCTCTACGTTTGTAGCTCTCAATTTCCATACACAATTGTCATCAATATATGTTATAAACTAACAGTCTTTGCTTGACTTTTTCACCTTGAACTCAAAATTCGACTTCATTACATGAAACTGCAACTTCAGCTTCAACTCTTCATTATTTTCAGATAGTTGACCTACTACGATTTTCTCTAAATTAGAAAATTTAGCTGACAAGCTGTTAGGGGTTCCAAGTGGTAATTCTCCCTCCGAAAATATTGGAGCACTCTTTTCGAAGTATATGGGCTAAAATATGCCTCTTATGATGCATATTTTACCTAATTTATCTATTAATAATGTTTTTGAGGATATTTCTTTTCAAAATTTTCTGTCGATAAAAAAATTCCCAATGTTGTTCATTATTAGTAGAGTGAAAACCACAAAACAAGAGGTCTAGGCAAAAGGAGTTCTGACCAATGACTTTCTAATGCTTAAGTCTCGGTGATCAAGCTAGCAAGCAAAGACATGAAATACTTGACATAATATATATGTATAAAAAAGTTTAGATACGCTGACCCAGTGTAGGATTATGGAGTATTTCAATAGCAAAGAATCGTTCCTAGTTGTATTGACTAGCATGTATTGATAAGGCTGGTTGGCCTCACTAGATTATTCCTTGATTGATCTCTTATGGGGATTAGATTGGATCACTTTGTGGGAATTAGATTAGATTATGCAGATTTTAAACATCTTCATGGTATCTAGGAAACTGAATAAGGAGTAGCATGTCCCTTATTGCCAAAAGACTTTTTGGCGTCATTGGTCCCCAAACTTACACTCCTTTGGCATATTGGTCCCTAGCTTTTTCATTTTGGTATTTGCATCCCTAATATTCCAAAACCATGGCGTATCGATCTTCGCCATTAAGTTCTTCCATTACTAAACTATTTTGATGGGTAATGAGTAGAAATTAAAATAAAAGTAATGAATATGAAAAGGAAAAAAATTTCTTCTTCGTGATTATTCATGGGTATTCTTTTACCACAAAAAAAATCCTTAGGTGTTCTTTAGGAACTTTTTAATTTCCAAAAATCTCTAAATATAATCTAGTCATGTAGCAAACTCCAACTCCATAGTACATGGTGTTGGAATTAAAAATGATTTTCGCAGCGGAAGATTGGCCCAGGAATATTCAAAAATTTTCTCAAAATAATTGACTATATGAGTGTATAGTATTAATTCATAGCATTATCGTTCAAATTATTACTTGAAAAAACTAGTATATTATTAATTATGAGTTTATGACTCATCATCATCGTTCATATACAAGTTATTGAAATTTTCGGCCAATTTTTTATTACAAATACGAATAGTTCCTTGATTTCGCTTTGCCGCTTGTTCCCAATTTTTAACACATACTAGCACCTCAACCATTTTAGGGGCCAACAAAGTCCTCCGCTCATCTACTATCATCTGATTCATGCTGAAAGCAAACTCTAAAGAAATCGTGGACACCAGAATTGTTAAAATGTCACGGGCTAATTATGAAAGCAGTGGGAACTTGATTGATGCTTTTGCCACCAGTCCAAAACTTTGAAGTTATCATCATCGGGGTCGATATCAGAATCTAGCTGAATATACTGGTTAAGCTCAGAGAATTGCAGTGGATTCATTGGTAGTAGTGATTGACTTGAACTTCATGATGTTGATGATGAGCCACGACTACGCCCTTGAGAATGAGAACCTATCATACTCTAAAAATACTTATTCTTTAATTTTTCTTCAGTTTGTTGTGAAGTGTGTTGTTGTTGACTACATGTTTTGCCAAACTCAGCCTCATATGTATTATACACTTCAAAAAACTTGTCGCAAGTATTTGTATATTCAGAATTATAATCTATCTCAAAACATGTAGCAATGTAGCTAATTAAATTACAAAAACCATTTAATTTACCCCTATGATCTAAAATAAAAGCAAATAAATATAATAAAGAAATTGAAAACCAATATTTCAAAAATATTTCTTGCATACGTGTTATAATTGGTTTGAATATAGGGTCACATCTTTCCTTACAAAATATTTCAGCAATAAAAAAGATATGATGTAAAATAATTGGAGAAGTAGGATAATAAATACCAGATAATGCAACAGTACCTTCATAAAAAACGTCTAAAAAGTGTATAAATTTTTCGTAAATAAACCAATCTTCAGTTTTTAATACTAATGAACCTATTTTTGAATTGTAAAACATAGTAATTGTAATTTTATATGGTAATGCATTTTTCAACATTAAATAAGTGGAATTCCACCTTACAGGCATCTCAACTTGGAATTTTCTTTGTTTTAACCTTTGAGCTATGCAATATCTTTTAAATTCGGCAATGTGTAGATTAGAAGCATGAATATAAGCAATAGTAGATCGAATATTTTCAATATATACACTTATAACATCCATAAATGATTTGACGATAAAGTTGATAATGTGACATGCACAACATTGATGCAGTAAGAATCCTCCGATATATGAACTTACCAAATTGCTAAGTAATTTTATGGCCTTTGTGTTTGCGGTAGCATTATCTAAAGTGATAGAGATAATGTAGTTCGCTATATCATATTCTTCAACAACATTTAAAATTCTATCTCTAATAATTTCAACAGTACGTTTATTATCCTCGGCGAACAACTATCTTAAAATTGTTAACAACTTCTACTAGCATTTGAATTAGTTTGCATTTCGGGGACTTAGTCACCCTCTTCAGCTATGCGAATTTGGTCGTCATCCATTTGCAAATCAATAGGGATATTTTTTGACATATCCGTATTCTATATTAAAAATATGGATATTAAAATTATA
>JXTC01000023.1:866615-925169 GCA_002914845.1 Trema orientale | reverse complement strand
AAAAAAATTAGTTTAATAAAAAAAAAACTGAAAAGACCCAATGGTAATATTACCGTTGGAAATCTGTTAAAAAAGGGCCCAGAGTCTGGGCCCAAAGAAAAGAAAAACAAAACTAAGGGCCTAGAGTATTCTAGGCCCGAGAATCCGAGGCCCAGCCTGGGTCATAAAATGAACGGACCGAGCTGGCCTTGCCCGCGGGCCACTATACCGGGCCGCGGGCTGACCCATTTTGACAGCTCTACAACCAAGTAAGAAAAATTAAGAGGTCATCTGTGCTTCTAATACATGTATAGATATAGATATAAGTACATACTTCTGTATGTATGTATATATCCTTATATGGTATTATGTACATATTTATTATTATTTTTATTATTATCAACGTTACGTATATCTATATTCACCCTACATATATACATATACATATATTTATAGTCAAATTTTAAACAAACGGCTATAAGAAGTTGAGTAATTGTACCGAAGAAATCTAAGATATTTAATGGTTATAAATATAGAAATTGATTCATTGATTACATGATAGGTGACCTCCTTGTTACCTACTGAATTGGATTTTTCTTTTTTGTAATTACATTCCATTAATTTATTCTTACTTTCTTGTTGTAGTTCATTTTTTTAATCTCATTCTATTTTCTCATTATTAAAATGACACCGTAATATGTGATATTTTCAATTATTAAACTAGCGTGATACTAAATAATTTCAAATTAAAGTGTGAAAAAAATTATACATTAAAAATAAAATTGAGATGGTAATATACATATTCAGATTAAGAATAATTATAATTTAAAATTATAATTTAATTTTAAATTTTCAGAAGTCATTGACACTATCAAAATACTAATTTTCTGAATTATAAGCAACTAGAGATATGTGTGCAATAAGGCATATTTCTAGTTTAGGAACCCAAACTTTTTTTTTCTGTTTTCTATCAATTTTCAGATTATTTTTCAAGTTCTTTCTTCCTCCTTTTCTAAGTAACTTCATTAGCTTGAAATATTTTGGTCTGATATGACCTGCCTTACTACAAAAGTAACAAGTTGAAATGAAAGGACTCACCTAAGGATGAGGCTTTGAATCCTCACTAATTTCAATTTTGAGCTTCCTTATGAAACCACAAGGATTGGATTGCAACACTCCTTTTGTGTTTATGAAGATTCACCAGTGTAACCCAGACCTGATTTATAATTTGGCTTTTGTCCATCTCGAAGTATCATGTTCAATTTTTCATAACCTTAATTGGTCAGGTACTAAATCATCTCCTTGGATTCATCTAGCTCCTTTTGTGTTTTGATTAGTTGGTCCTGAGAATTTTATAGTCTAGTTCGTAAGTCAGTGAGCAATTCTTCATTGCTCTCTTTGTCCTCCTTGAAAGTCAAAATTTGAGCTTCTTAGACCCTATTTTTTTTTCATCCCCAGCCACTGATCATATTCTGATAGGCATTACCGTTAAGAAGGAGGAGGAAATAGGTGAGGTGCAAGAGGAAGTGAAGTTGCTATCATGGGAGATTTTTTGGGCCTAGGATTTAAAAAGAGGAAAAACAAATTACCCACTTTCTCTTTTTTTTTAGTGGGGATCATGGGCTGATAGTGGCTTCATGGAAGGCCCTACTCCCTACGTGACAGAACTACTACCCCACAACTGCTGCCCACATTTTTTTCTTTTCATTTTTTTTTGATTGCTGGAACTAGACCTATTGTTGTAGAAATTCTTTACCTCCAATTTCATTGCTGTAGCAATTTGGCATTTCCTGAGAATCTGCCTCTCTGCACTAAAATGCCAGAAAACCTTCATAAGCTCCCTCTTTACCACTTGTCTCCACTTTTAGGCATGTTTACCTACACAAGAATTAAGCACAACTTAAAAATCAAGTTTTCATATCACTTTACTTTTTTTTCTTACACAACTAAAAGAAGAACAGAAAAATGTAAAATTTCTAGAAAGTAAAAGAAGAAAAGAATTAAAAAGGATGAAAGTAAGGAATATGCAGTGGGTTGTCTCCACTAAGCATTTGGTTTAGAGTCAATAGCCCGACTTCTTGTTCAATCATGGGTCTTGTAGAGTGACTGAGGTCATCCTTCTCCCGTTCAGTCCGTCGGCTGGTCCCGACAAGTTTCGTATTTCCAGCCATAATTTTAATTATTTTTATTTTAAAATTATTTTAAATTATCCATATCCATAGTTTTATGAAAACTGAGAGATTAAATTTTCAACTCAATTTTTTATATCCTTATTAAATTTGAATTTTTGAAATTTAAAATGATAGCATATTTTAATTTGAATTATGGATATGGTTGATATCCACCATATATTAATTATTATTTGAATAATTAGATATATTCTGAAATAAAAATTTTAAAAATTAGATATTATGAGATAATATCTTTCAGTTTTAAATTTAAATTTTGAATAGATATTTTTAAAACTGATTATGTGATAGTTAGTTATCTATTTTGAATTTTAAATTTGTTTTAATTCAAATTAGAGATATTGTAGGATATTTTATCCATAAATCTTCTATCTTTTAAATTTTGAATTTTGGGAAGATTTGAAATTTAAATTTGAATCAAAATATCTTTTCGAATTTTCAAATTTGAATTTATGGTTGGTAAATATTTAATAAGATTGGATATTGATTTGAATTTTGAATTCAAATATGACAGGATAAGATAATGGGAGATATTTAAGGAAGTTAAATTCAAATTAAGATTTCAAAAGTTGAAATTTAAATTTGAGATATTTAAGGAGATTTAATTAGTTAAATCTTTTATTTAAACTGATTATATTTTATAAAAATCTTTTCTAATTTAAATTTTAAATATTATCTTCCATAATTAAATATTTAATATTATCTTATCAGTTAGAATTATTTAAATTTTAAATAATTTTAAAATTACCGGAAATTAGTAAATCATTACCAATTAATTAATTATCTGCTTACTACTTTGGTATTATTAGGACAGTGTTGCATGCATGCCTAATAATTAAGTATTATATCATGATCTTTAGTAACAGGTCATATAGAAAATTAGAGCTACTCTCATGTAAATATGAACATGCTTACATAATTAATTTTAGGTTACTAAGCTAGTTAGATAACTGGGCAAAATCTATAAATCCCTAATTATAAAATATTGAGTGGGAGAAGATATGTGATCCTTATGGTCTCCATTATTGGTTCGTTATGTATTAGGATGAGCCTTGCCTCAGAATCTTGCAGAGCTCCCGTAGGAGGGTTTTCGTCCGAGTAATACTATAAATGAGCTTCTTAGGATAAGGTACTAGGTGGACTATATGAGGCTGATAGCCCGTAGGAGACGGTCTTATATAGAAAGCTTAATTACCGAAACAATGGTTAAACACTCAACTCGAAATATTAATATCCTCCCGTAGGAGTACTTATTAGTCGATTAGAGGACCAAAGAGAATGGTAGTTAGAAATATGGGATAAGAATTATTTGTCCATTTACTAATTGAAATTGTTTTAGTTTGACTTGTTGATTGCATGACTTCCCGTTGGAGGCTTGTAAATCAATGGTAGGTTAAATTACTATGAATATAAGTGATAGTCTTAGAGATACTTCACTTGCATATTGTATGTTAAATATTCGAAACATGATATATTATGTTTGTTTATACATGGAATGTTAATTTAGTTTTCAGTAGATATAGCTCGTAATCCTTTATCCACTTTCCTCACACAAAATAAGCTGGACGTTGAAAACTATGTAGACTGGAAATGTAACCTCGACATAATGCTTACTGCCAATAAACATAAGCGGATTCTCACCACTCTATGTCCTGCTCAGCCAATAGAGGAATCCACCAACGATGAAAGAAACTTATATAATAAGTGGAAGCAATCTGATGAGATGGCTAAGTGCTATATACTTGGCTCAATGAGTAATATATTGCAATAATAACATCGTGGGATGGATAATGCTGCTGACATGATGCTGAGTGTTGATGAAATGTTTGCCAGTCTCGGTCGTCAAGCTAGAAATGAGGCTACAAGTGCATTTATGAATATTCGTCAAAAGAAGGGTACTCCAGTTCGGGAACATATGATGAAAGCTATCGCATATCTTAACGAACTGGAAATCTCTGGAGCTGAAATTGATTGTGACACCCAAATTGACATAGTTTTGAACACATTGTCAGACACCTTCAATCAATTTAAGATTGATCATGAGATTTGCTGGAAGGATTATACTCTTACTGGCCTGATGAAAGATCTACAAATAACAGAGAATATTCTTAAGAAGAATAAGTCGGGGTCAGCTGAGGTAAAAGGTAAAAGGAAGAAAAAGACTCCTGCTTCCCTGGCTCCAAAGAAAAAGAAGACCAAGAAGGATGCCAAACCAAAGGGAAAGTGTTTCCACTGCGGTGAGGATGGACATTGGAAGAGGAACTGCAAAACTTACCTAGCCCTTAAGAAGGAGAAGGACAATATCAAGGATAAACAAGGTAATAACAATTTGTTGTTGATTGAGGCTTGTCATGTGGTTGATTCTATCGATTCTTGGATCATAGATTCGAGAGCAACTAACCATGTTTGTAATACTTTGCAGGAAGAAAACTAGGAAGTTTGCTAGTGAAGAGTTTACAATACAATTGGGAGATAGCTCAATAGTTGAAGCTCGTGCAATAGGAGATGTTATTTTAAATTTTGATGATTTTAGGGTTTTAAAAATAAAGAATTGTTATTATATTCCAGTGTTTAAACGGAATTTGATTTCTATTTCCTGTTTGATGAGACAAGGTTATTCTGTTCATTTTGACAAGAAAGTTTCTATAGAAAGAATAAAAGTCTTATTTGCACTGGTACTCATAGGAATAATATTTTCTTTATTCAACCTAAAAGCATCTCATTGCACAATCTTGAAAATGATTCTGAACATGTGGAACCTAAATATAAGAAAGTGAAAGTGAGTACTAATGATAAAACTTATCTCTGGCATTTGAGACTCAGTCATATTACCCTAAACAGAATTCAAAAGTTAGTCAATGATGGACCTCTAAGTTCGTTAGAAGTCAAACCATTACCAACTTGCAAATCCTTTCTGGAAGGTAAAATGACTAAAAGATCATTTACTGAAAAAGGTCTTAGAGTTCAAGGATGTCTTAAGTTAGTACACACTGATGTCTGCGGGCCCTTGAATATTCAAGTTCGAGGAGGTTTTGAATACTTCATTACATTTACGGATGATTATTCTAGATTTGGTTATGTTTACCTAATGCAACACAAATCGGATTCTTTTGAAAAGTTCAGAGAATTCAAAACAGAAACTGAAAAGCAGTTAGAAAAGAATATAAAGACCTTTCGATCTGATCGAGGTGGTGAATACCTCTCTGGAGAATTCTCTAAATTTCTCACAGACAATGGGATCCTATCCCAACTCACAAAACTTGGTATGCCTCAACTAAATGGTGTTGCTGAAAGAAGAAATAGGACACTTTTAGATATGATTAGGTCGATACTCAGTTATTCACAATTATCCGCATCTTTTTGGGATTATGCCTTAGAAACTGTTATGTACCTACTGAATAGAGTTCCTTCTAAGTCAGTACCTAAGACTCCATTCGAACTATGGAAATGACATAAACCTAGTTTGCGTCATATCCATATTTGGGGTTGTCCAGCATACATGTTGAAAGGGAAAATAACTAAGTTTAAATCACGATCTGAAGTGTGTCTATTTGTGGGTTATCTAAAAGGAATAAGAGGGTATTATTTCTATAGTACAGAAGAAAAGAAAGTGTTTGTGAGTACAAATGCTATTTTCTTGGAAGAAAACTATATGAAAGATTTCAAGCCCAAAAGTAAGTTAGTTCTAGAAGAATTAACTGATGATGTTATCAGCCCATCTATAGAAGATAAGATAGAGAAAGCACTTAGAAAAGATAAATCACTTGAAACTCAACAAATATTGGATCCTCATTGTAGTGGGAGAGTTGTGAGATAACCTGAAAGATACTTGGGAATAAAAGAGTCTTGTGACCAAGAATCTGATCCTTACAACTACAATCAGGCAATGGATGATATTGATAAAGATCTCTAGCAAAAGGCAATGGAATCCGAAATATAGTCCGTGTACTCTAACAAAGTCTGGAAACTTGTAGATCCACCTGAAGGGATAAAACCCATTAGGCGTAAGTGGGTCTATAAGAGAAAGAGAGGAATAGATGGCAAAGTGGAGACTTTAAAGTCAAGGTTAGTTGAAAAAGGTTATACACAGAAGGAAGGTGTTGATTATAAAAAAACATTCTCTCCTGTAGCTATGATCAAGTATATTCGCATACTCTTATCCATCGCTACATCTCTTGACTATGAGATATGGTAAATGGATGTCAAGACTGTATTCCTGAATGGCAATCTAGATGAACGTATCTATGTGATACAACTAGAGGGATTCGTTGAAAATGGTCAAGAAAGAAAAGTTTGTGAACTTAAGAGATCTATTTATGGATTCAAGCGAGAGTCTAGATCATGGAACATAAGATTTGATAAAGCAATTAAGTCTTATGATTTTGAACGAAACGTAGATGAACCTTATGTCTATAAAAAGGATAACAAAGTGATTTTTCTAGTACTGCATGTTGATGATATTCTAATCATTGGGAATGATGTTAGATCATTATCATCAGTGAAAGTCTGGTTAGCATAATAGTTTGATATAAAAGACTTAGGGGAAGCTTGCTATGTTCTAGGAATACAGATTCTACGAGACAAAAAGAATAGATGCTTAGCTTTATCATAAGCTTTATATATAGACAAAATACTGGTGAGGTTTGCAATGCAGAAATCAAAGAAATGTTTAACACCCTTTCGTAAAGGAATTATTCTGTCTAATGAGAATTCTCCTAAGACAGAAGAAGAAAAAGAACAGATGAGAAATATTCCTTATGCTTCGGCAGTGGAAAGTCTTATGTATGCTATGCTTTGCACAAGACTAGACATTTGTTATGCTATTGGGATTGTAAGTCGTTACCAATCCAATCCAGGACCTGAATATTGGGGTGCAGTCAAGCATATTCTAAAGTATCTTCGGAGAACTAGAAATCATATGCTTTTATATTCTGGAGAAGATCTAACACCTGTTGGATATAATGATTCGGATTTTCAATCTGATAAAGACTCTAGAAGATCAACCTCTGGTTTAGTCTTTACCCTTGGTGGTGGAGCCATTATATGGAGGATTATCATGTAATCTTTTGTTGTGTATTCAACTATGGAGGCCGAATATGTGGTAGCTTCTGAAGCAGCTAAAGAGGCGGTATAGCTTTGTAATTTCATTATAGATCTCGAGGTAGTACCTGGAGCACAGCAACCTATGACACTTTACTATGATAACAGTGGAGCAGTTGCTAACTCCAGAGAGCCCAGAAGCCACAAGAGGGGAAAAAATATAGAGAGGAAATATCATGTACTCAGAGAAATTGTTCAAAGAGGAGACGTGATAGTGAGTAAGATAGCGTCTGTAGAGAACCTTGCTTATCCTTTTATCAAATCTTTGGTTACCAAAGTATTTGAGGACCACCTAGAAGGAATGGGACTACCTGATATGTCACATCTGCTTTAAAGGCCAAATGGGAGATTGTTGGAATAATGTCCTATAAAGCAGTTTATTATTTAGATATTACAAACAATATTTATTAGATTATTTAGTATCTATTTGTTATTAATAAATTCCATGTTATGAATTTCTATTTCATTTATGTCCCATTGATATACATGTGATGTGTATGTTTATCTTATGCAAAAATCTAAAAGATTCCAAGACATGAAATGAGTAATAAAGAATTATACGTATGATGAGTTCATATGTGAGAGACATAATATTCTTTATTTCATTATGTCTAAATTAAATTGTTCGCATTCTGCATATTGAATATGGAATACTTTACTATGCCATAGAATTTAGTATTGTCTATTTAATTAATGAAGTATCTAATTATCAAAGTGAGTCTTCGGATAGAAATACTAGTGTGTTATAAGAAAGTTATAACAGCATTTGAGGTTAAGTGTCGTAACTCAAATTTCTAATTTTACTAATCTAGCACTATCGTAGAGACCTTAATTCTAGTGATTAATGAACTTACTTTCATGTGTTTTGTCTTTTTGAGTTACTGAAGGACTAGTTCCGATTTATGGTTCAAACTCTGGTATCTTGGAAGATAAAGTATATGAAATGTGTAGAACATTTTTCATGATGGATACCATGTATATGATGTCACTTTGAGTTTTTTCAAGTACTTGGATAATATAAACCAAGGCCCCGGTATTCACTATGTAAATTTGACTGTGTTAGTATGAGCAGATACANATAAATGACATTTAGTCCAAGAGTTCAATATTGGGCCTATAGTAGTGTACCCCAATATTAATGGACAAGGCTCAATCATAATTAAGAGTTAATTACGATAGTGGATATATGGTCCATTGAACCTTGGGCTTTATAGATCCATCTGGTCCCCTGTCCAACTCAAATTAAAGCCCAGTAGTTATTTGATGAACAGTTGAGCCCAACAAGCCCAATAAGCCCATTACGGTTTACTAATCTCTCTATAGTTAAGAGAAAAGTTCTCTAACTGTACAGAACATAAACTACACGTGAAACACCCCCTTGAGAAGAGAGTGTCACACAAAAACAGAGAGAGGAAGAGCAGAGAAAAATTGGCTACACTAGGGGATTCACTGTCCTTTGTGTTTCGGCCGTCCCAGAGAAATCGGTTTGAGGAGATTGTCTTCTTGTTCGTCCGCGGATCTTTTTGTTGGGAATCAAGAAGGTGACCACTCACCGGATCAATCAAACGGCTTTCGAAAATAGATAGGAAGACGAGAAGGTTGTGGAGCGAATCTGGGTATTGTTCTTGTCTAGATCAAGAGTTAATTTATGTTAGATCACGATCCGAAATGTTTTATAAAAAGATCTATTTTAAATGACCAATTCCACTGTGTTTCTTTATTTTACAAAACTATGGTGTTCTTGAAAATGATTTTATGAAAATATTTTCTGGAAATTTATTCCAGTTAACACCAGCACCTCATTCTATCCATCCAATATGGATAATTTGACCCATCTTGCAATAGTGTTCTAGAGATAGATCTACATTCACAAAGCTGATCCATAGATGAAAAGAAAATGATAATCAACACAAAAATACAAAGAACATATTAACACAACTTAAAAATCCAGAATTCTCACTAAATATAGTAAGCAATGTATGCTCTAATACCAATTATTAAGTCAGGTTACTCTATTATTTTATCAGATTTCTAGATTTGCAAAAACTTATAGCAAATAAGTAGAATCAAGAACAAAGAAAGAGGGACACACGAGATTTTATCATAGTATAGTACAACTATGTTATGCTTACATCAACGAGACCTAGTCTAATTAGCAATAATTCACTAGACACAAAATGGAAATACAAAAAAAGTCTTATACAATGAATTCTGGAACTCCTTTCTAGTTGCCACTAGTTTGTGCCTCTGTTCCTTCATTGAAAATACTTTTTAATCTAATGTCAAACTCCCTTCAGCTGTTGTAGATGAGCTTTCCATCTCCAGCATAAACACACAAGATCCTTCTCGTGTTCAAGTCAATCACAAGCTCCCACAAGTGAAAAAGTCGCTAAAATCCCTTCAACTCTTGTTGTTCTTAAGCTTGCTAGCTCCAGCACAAAGACATAAGATTCCTTGTACTCAGGTCACCATAGGTCTTTCCATCAAAATAAATTCAATAACTAGATTGAATGAAAAAGAAACTTAGAGTGAAATACAACTACACTCGTAGAAATCTCTTCTTACTTTTCAAGCAAGAGAGCCTCTAACGATATATCTTATAATGCATAAAAGAGGTAGTCCTATGAAAAGGAAACTTCCTATTTATATAGATAAGTACAAATGGACTAAAAGGGACAACAATGATATCTTGAAAATAATAAATAAGATCTAAAATGTGTCGTCTTGACAAAACATTCAGATATCTTGATGAGACAAACTTATCAATGAGATTTACGAACTCAAATTTGATGGTCTCATCTTGACAAAACATTCAGAGACAGTGATGAGACAAACTTAACAATGAGATTTACAACTTGGATCCAAAGGTCTCATCTTGACAAAACATTCTAATGCACAAGTAAAACAGATCATAATTTACAAACTAGTTAAATACACAAATGTTAAAACCTACACCATATGCACTGACTTGACAAACTAACTAACACATGAAACAGTTAAAAACAAACTGTCTAAACAAACATGCAGAGAGATTAAACAAATAAGTAAATGCAGTGAATGAACTTAACAACACTAATTTGAAAAACCTACCGTCTAGACATTTTGACCACATGACACGACAAACAACCATCGAACCCAAGTTAATGGTGTCCTTTGTTGCCAAATTGAGGAATGACAGGACAGTCTTCTCACATGATTACACATAAAGAAATATACAAAGACTCAAAATAGAAATATAACCGAAAGTTTATTAATTGTTCATTACAACCTAGAAGATCATAAGATGCCAAACACTATCATGTTCTAACAAGTACTATTTTAAAACTTTTATTTAGAAAAATATCACTTCTGAAAGTTTATTCAAAAAAATATCACTTAAAAATTTTTATTTAAAAAATACCACTTTCTTGTTTTACTTTTTGTTTAAAAAAATTTTGGATTATTTTTAAAACTTTTTTTTACAATTTTTAAAAATAGAAAACAAAAATAATTTTACCAAGCATGTTTTCGAAAAAAGAAATTATAAATTTTTGTTTATTTAAACAGAAAACAGAAAATAAAAGTGTATCTAAACAAGCCCTAAGAGTGTCACAATTTTATTTTTTTAAAACAAGAGTGTCACACTATTAGTAACAAGTAGATATTATAGTTATGATAGTAAATTTATGATTTTTCTATGACTAATATAATGATTTTATAACAGTTTTTTGAGTTCTTTAATAAAATTTTTGGCTAATGATCATTATTATTAGAGAAAAAATAGGCTAATAACAAAATGACCGATATAGCAACGAATATACAAAGTGTAAAACATGATAAATTTAAACCTAATATGTAAATGATGCACACAGTTTTAGATTAAACTTGGTATACAAGTAGATATACCAAATATAAAACTATATATACTTGGCTATTTAATTATAAAAAAAGACATTTATTAAAATGAAGTATAAAAAGGCGATGCCTGCTCCAATTTCTCTTTTAAAGAAGAGTCATTAAAAAAAAGGAAAAGGACATGAGAAAATTAGGCCATGTACGGTCAGTTTAGAAAAGAATTTACGGTTGGCTCATTTTTTTATAAGATCCGGTATTGCATTTTTTTTTAAATGCCATTTTAAAAAAAGTATTTAGAAAAATATCATTTTAAAATAATAACTAGTAACCGATAACTAATTTTTGAGCACTGCTAACTAGTAACCAAAGGTATTTATATCTAGTAACCGATAATCAGTTTTCAAACACTGGTAACTAGTGACCATTTCTTTAAAATGACATTTTTCTAAAAAAAACTAAGAAGTGGTATTTTTCTAAAAAACAGTACAGAAATTGGAAAAAAAAAAAACTGACTCACCATATTTTTGTAATTTTGTTTTTATTTTTTTAGGTAAAAGTGTGAGAAACTAAAAGACACAACAAAAAATAAAACAAAAAATATAAAACTCTCCACGGGAGAGAAAGATCTAAAAGATCTCCCTCTCCCGTGGGTTAGAAGAAGAAAAAAGGAACTCATGGTGGTTAGAAGAAAAGAAAAGGAGGGAGAAGAGGAAAAGAGAGAGTGATTCTTGGTAATCTGGATCTCTGAATGGTTTTGCCAACAGAATGAAAGTTCAGGGTTTCTTTGGCCAAAATTGAAAATATAGAGTCCAAATCGGTAGTACCAAGATAGTTAAGGGACCATTTGTGCCATTTAATCTATTGAAAGGGTATTGAAATTAGGATTTCAACTTTCTCACTTTTGGAATGGCAAAAAGTCTGATGGCACGTTTGGTTCGCGGAATGGAATAGAAATCGTAATAGGAATCGTAATGGAATAGAATCAGAATAGGAATCGGAATAATATTCTATTGTTTGGTTGAACATAGGAATCAATATGGGAATAAGAATTACTTTGTTTGGTTAGACATTAGAATGGAATGGAATTAGTGGTATATTGACTAAAATACCCAAGCTTCTAAAATTTGGTACATATTTNTAACTTATAAAAAGAAAGAAAGAGTTGTTCTAGTCATGTTATTTCAGAGCTAGAACTAGCAAACATTCGTACAATACAATTGATATAAACCATATAGGCTAAGACTAAATATTATAAGCAAGTATATTACATACTTTTATATAGTATCTTTTTGTTATAAGCCAATATTTTATAAACTTTTACACCAAAAAAGAATGTCTACATATTTATCATCTACTTCCGATAGAGGTTGCAAACATTAGCCACAAAACAAAATCACCATGTTGTGCAGATGCCTCCAAAATAGTAGCCACATATATTAGAGTGAAATAGTTCATGAATAAGATATACTACTATATAAGGCCATCCAATAAAGCTCTCACCCATACTTCTTTCTCATCATCACAAAGACC
This sequence comes from Trema orientale, assembly GCA_002914845.1. Taxonomy (NCBI): domain Eukaryota; kingdom Viridiplantae; phylum Streptophyta; class Magnoliopsida; order Rosales; family Cannabaceae; genus Trema; species Trema orientale. The sequence continues at coordinate 912,537 of JXTC01000023.1, read as the reverse complement.
ACTAAACACGTTGAGAGTACGAATATCACGAGTAATAAGTAGAGTAGCTTTATGTCATTCAAACATATCCAGAAAATTTTCCTAATTAGCTCCTCATTGACTCCCATTTGTCTTTCATTCATCTCTTTGCCATTAATGGCATCACTTAGCCGAGTAGACGACTATTTTATTTCTTTAGCAATAGCCAAGGCAGCTTCTTTAATTGCTTCTCTAAGATCATCAGATCCTCCAATTTTTCTTTTTCTTTTTGATGATCCATCTGATCGAGATTGAGGTATTTGTGAAGCTTGTGAGAAAGACATAAATTTAAGGTTATCAGCCTCTGTTTTTCATGTGATGAGCTAATATGTGTAGAAATATAGCTACTTGTTCATCTACACACAAATACTTTGAATCTTTTAAACCTCCATTAGTTTCAAACAACCTTCATAATATTGTAAAAGTACACCTAGTCATCCTAAGATTATCTAAGCAAGTTGCGTTACTTTCATAGACTAATCGATTGACAACTTGTCTATTTTTTAGGAAGTCAATTACATATAATTGTCTTCCTTTAGGATATTATTTACTAACTCAATAAACCATGCACAAATGTGCATAATATGCATCCAATGCATAAAAAGAGTAACTAACTTCTTCTTTCTCAAATTGTCTCTCGTATCTAATCTTAAACGAGCCATCAATGTTCCAAAATAATTTTCCTATAATCACAAACATAGTCCAACACCAATAACCAATTAACGTGTTTTGAAACTAAAGCTAGAATTAGCATAATACAAATATAACAAGAGTAATAATCCAACAATCATATAGAAAAATCATCACACATCTTTAAACTTCACAAAAAGATAAAAAATCAAAGTCTACAGAAGGTCGGCCAACTAGTGTCCAATTTATTTTACTCTTTTTCAATTTATTTTATAAAGAAAATAAAAAGATTACACTTGTTTGAATATGTTTAATTATATATAAAAGTCATTCAAAGATTTCACATGCCTGCAAGTATAAATTCTGTTCTAAGTGAAAAATACACTAAAGGACCAAAAGTCAACCAATGTGTAATTTATTTGGTCTCTATTGCTTCGTCAATATATTTGCTAAAACTCTCCACTGATCACATGATTTAATTGTTAAATGAGTCAACTTCAATACTATTTTATTTAAGAGATCAAAATGTATACGTGTGTGATTGTGCTTTTACTAAATATTTAATATATATATAAATATAGTTAGAATGCATCGAATCAAATGACTTGCATTATAGGTAGAAAGGAGAAAAAAACAAAATACATGTTTCATGTAAAACAAAATTTCCAAAAGCTTATGACAATTGTGTCTTTATCACTTTCATAAAAGCTAAAAGATAAATTGAAGAAAAAACTTTATTTATTTATTTTTTTTCCGAAAAGGAAGATCAAATTGTAGCACTCTTTTCTTGTTTCAGAAAACAAAAAACCATTTCTCTCTAGTATTTCTTCATACACTTTATATGCACTTTTGTAAATATATCAATCAATGTCTACCAACTGAAAAGGACAGCCACAAAGTTCCATTATACAAGAAATAAACAATTAGAAGATGCACAAAACTTTAGACCAATACTAATATCTTGCGCACCTTATATATTTATATGGTTCAGATTATACAAACCTAAGCCTAACAGAGGAATACAATGGACAAACAACACAACATGATTATCTAAACAGGAAGAAATAAAAAACAAACCAAGTAATAGGGAAAGGTGGAAAACTACGGTTTATCAGATTAGAAAGAACAATAAATAAAAATTAAAATAAAAAAGGAGAGAAAGAAATAGAGACAAACCTTTGCAATTGAATCTGACACGCTATAAAGTAGAGCTGTTGAGAAAAAATATGGGGTGAGTCATTGGAAGCTTTGATAACAGCTTAGCAGAAAGAAAGAGAAAACTTAGCGAAAAAAATTAGCAGAGCTACAATGGTGGAAGAGATGGAGAGAGAGAGAGAGATAGATACCTGAAACTTTGAGAGCCAAAACCTTTATGCTCATGTTGCTTAGCAGAGATAGACAGAGGTGTGAGAAGGGAAGAGAGGCGCATGAGAAAGAGAGATTGATCTGATATGGGCTGATGGTGAGTGAGGGCACATGAGAGAGATAGTGTTCTAGGGCAAAAAGGGTAACTTTATCCTTTCTTGTGCCTCCAATGATACGGAAACTTCATTCAATAGCTAAATTTGTGTAATCCCCAATCAAGTGAATAATAGAATTGTAATTACAAAGGAATTGGAGTTCTTTAGCCCAAATTACAAACCAAACACTGGAATGGGCCTTTTACTGGAATGGTCTTTCCATTCCAAGGCTCATTCTAGTAAACCAAACGTAGCCTGAAAGTGAACTGTAATGACCCATCGTCCTGTTCCAATCAAATGACAACTTTGTCAGGAAGAAACAGACAAACGTGTCTATGCGCAATGTGAATATCAACAAACAAATCTACGACAGGTTGCCCTTTTGCATCAAACATTGAAATTTGAAAGTTGGAACTCGGTTTTTATTTTTTGTTTTTTTAAAGGAAATTGGAAATGTCTTTTGAAAGTTTACTTGGGAACGTTATTTTTGTTTTTTGTTTTTAAAATTGTTACCAAAATTAAAAAAAAAAAAAGATGTAACAAGCAGTTTTTAATACTTTTATTTTTTTGAAACAAATTTCAAAAATAAAAGAACATATCTACTTTTGTGCATAAGTGTGTATACATAGAAAAATTAAAGCCTACATTACTTTTTCTATCAATTTTTCCTACTTAAAGGGTCTTAAGCAAATATTCTTGTAAGTAAGGGTAAAAGCTTATGGTCGCCCTTTCCTCTCCTATTTATTATCAAAAGAAAAGATGCATATTAGTTGTCCCCTCCACTCTACAAGATTAAAATAATTGAAATACCATCAGTGACCATTACCGGCAGATTATCTATATTAGAATTTCCTACTCCTGTTTCCAAACATCACTATTTATAAAGACATCTTATTTTTACTTATTTAATGATCTCCACTCGATAAAATGATAACATGCCGTACTAAGTCATAATTTTTTTTCTTAAATGAAAAAAATTAAGTACATAGGTTCTCTCATATTTTCAAAAGTACATCATGTTTTTTCGTCAACATTTGTAGTACACAAGGTGTACTATAATATTTTCCCTAAACGTGCTAGATTATGTTCACAACATTAAAATTGTTATCATTGTTATTACTATTATTATTATTATTATTATTTTGTGAAAGAAAATTCTTCCTTTTGTCAATAGTAGAAAGATAGCATAATATCTATCAAAGGCTTTTGGGTACAAACTAACATCAATAAGAAACTGATTAAAATCATGGGAGGAATTTTACACATTAGGATCCTCACTAAATAGATCTAGAACAAGCTGACTCATTTGGATCATTGTTATTGTACATTTCAATTGAGCTCTCCACATATGTTGGCTTGTTACGACCCTCCATTAAATATGAGTTGTTGTTGTTGTCTCCTGCTTCAAATCCAAATTCTATTAGATGATAAATACGATCACATAAACTATCCAAATCTAAGTGAAAAATAATAAAGATATAGATGATAACAATGCTAAAATGATCAAAAATAAAAGATCCACTTGAAACCACTATAGATCTAGTTCTAGTTGGACTAAAATGACAACAAAAGCATAAAAAACCAACACATATCAAAATCTGAGTGGATTAAAATCACTACAGATTTATATTTGGATAGACTTGTACCTTCTCGAATGAAAGGATTATTTAAAGGCAAATAAATAAATAAATAAATAAAATTTCCCACTGGAAAGAGATTATCTCCCATTTCTGCGGGTTAGAAGAAGCAGAAAAAAGACTCTTTAGTAGGTTAGAAGAAGAAAAAAAGAACAAAATTATATATTAGATCAAATTTTAAAATTATTATTTTTTAACCATCTATTCTAGTTTGAATGACTCAAAGGGTTAATAAGATAGTCCTTAAAATGAAAGTTTTTTTCCCTATGAACTATCAAATCAAGGGAAGTTTTCCCATGATTTCTAAACCTTGGGGACATCTTATCTTAGTTTTCAAAAAAGGAGTGCGAGTTTCCCTAAATCAAAATAAAAATAAAAGTAAAAAAGAGGATTTGATTTTCTATCAATTTATTTAAAGTAGATAGATGGAACTCGTTCATTGGTGGGCTAGAAATGGGTGGCACTCATTCATTGGTGGACTAGACATGGGTCTCACATTATGTATAATTACCTCTTTTTGAAGTTATTGCATTATTGAATGCCATTTTTTTTAGATAGTTTGTATATCTTAATTATGGGACCATATACATAGGAATGACAATAAAGCAGATCGTGGACAATTTTTCAATTATCATCTTCATCCTCAATGTTAGAATTTGGTATGTTAGCTTTTATAATTATTTTGCACTTTGTCCCATATCGCTTGTGTATGAATATTTTGGGTCTACAGTTGGCTATAAATAAAGCCTACTGTAATTAGTTTTAATTATCCCAAAAATTAGTCCATTATTGGTGAGGACTTCCATAGTTTTGTTTTTATCCTTTTTTCCTATTTGTTTCTGGATTTTTGCATTATACCCCAGATTTTGTATTTCCTCTTATTTGAAGTTAGTGAAGTCATCAGCAACGTCCTGAGGACATAAGTAATTTGTTGAACCTCGCTATATTTTGTGTTCCCTTTTATTTTTGCATTTGGTACTTTCTGCGCATTTTCTACTTTCGTTAATTTTAGTAGCTAGTTGGTAGTTTATATTTAATATTATCTTAGTATTAAATATAAGCATTTGGAGTCGATGTACTTTTGCTACATAACAAGTGGTATCAGAGCAGCAGGTTCATCCTAGGCTGTGTTTGATAGCTATTGAAATATTAGCAGAAATGTCAAAATCTTTGTCAACGCCAGCAAAGACGAAGACTGTGACTAGTGCAAAAATCAATGTAGAGAAATTTGATAGCAGAAATAACTTCGGCTTGTGGCAATACGAGATATTGGATGATTTATGTCAACAAGATCAGGATATTTCTCTGGATGAGACGAAACCGGAGAAGATGAATGATAAAGAATGGGAGAAGACTAATCGTCAAGCTTGTGGTACGATCCACTCGTGTCTTTGTAGAGAATATAAGTATCCATTCATGAGGGAGATTTTTGCAAGTAAGCTGTGGAAGGTGCTCGAGAACAAGTACATGAAGAAGAGCAATGAGAACCGGCTATGCTTGAAGAAGAGACTTTTCCGCCTCTAATTGAAGCATAGTACGACTATTGATAACCATATTGATACTTTCAACCAGTTGATTGCAGATTTGTTGAATTTGGATGAAACCTTTAAAGATGAGGATAAAACAATGTTACTGATTAGGTATCTTCTTGATGAGTTAGATCATCTCTGTATTACGTTGCTTCATGGGAAGGAAAAATTATTCTTCGAGGAAGTGAGTGCTGCATTGTACAATCATGAGATTCAGAAGAAAGATCAGAAGAAGAATAGGAATGTTCCAGTAGAAGCGCTTACAGCCAGAGGACGTAGTCAAAGCTGTAAGCAGGAGAAAATAGGTAGATCTCGTTGGAAGGGAAGACTTGGAAAGGATGAATGTACCTTTTGTCATGAGAAAGGGCATTGGAAGAAAGATTGTCTGAAGTTACAGAATAAAGCCAAGGGCAAGGCTACTTATGATGCATATGTAGTTGAAGTTGAAGATGAGGAGTCAGATTTTGCTCTAGTTAGTCAGTCAATGTTGTCTCAGCGTGACGAGTGGATTTTAGTTTTAGGTTGCACTTACTATATGTGTCCCCACAAGGAGTGGTTCTTCAACTTCGAAGAGCTAAATAGTGGAGTTGTTTATATGGGTAATGATGAATCGTGTAAAACAACTGGGGTAGGTTCAATTTGATTGAAGAATCGTGATGGATTGACTAGAGTTCTGACAGATGTTCAGTATGTACCGAAATTGAAGAAGAATCTCATCTCTTTGGGAGCTTTAGAATCTAAAGGCTTCGCTATGACTATACGAGATGGAATTTTGAAAGTCACTTCAGGCTCTTTAGTGGTAATGAAAGGTACAAGAAAAAATAACTTGTATTACTATAATGGTAGTATAGTTATTGGATTAATTGCTGCAGTTTCTGAGGATAATGAAGCTTCTGAAATTACCAGGTTATGGCATATGTGTTTGGGATATACAGAGGAAAAAACTTTCTTTAGTTTAGTGAAGCAAGGCTTATTAAAAGGAGCGAAGACCTGTAAGTTGAACTTTTGTAAACACTGTGTTCTGGGAAAATGGACAAGAGTGAAGTTCGGCACAACAATTCACAATACTGAGGGTATTCTAGATTATGTTCATTCAGATATGTGGGGACTTACCAAGACAGTTTTTTTGGGAGGTATGCACTATTTTGTTACTTTTGTCGATGACTTTTCTAAAAGAGTTTTGGTGTATATAATGAAGACTAAGGAGGACATACTTGAAGTTTACCTTAAATGGAAAAAAAATGATTAAGACTTAGACAGGCAGAAAGATCAAATGACTTCGATCAGACAACGGTGGAGAATATAAGAGTGATCCATTTTTTGGAGTTTGCTAGTTTGAAGGTATTGTGCATCACTTTACAGTCAGAAAAACACCATAGCAGAATGGGGTAGCAGAACGCATGAATCGGACTTTGCTGGAGAAGGTTCGGTGTATGTTGTCCAATACTGTGTTGGGCAAAGCTTTTTGGACTAAAGCAATTACGTATGTGTGTCATCTCATTAATTGTTTATCATCGACTGCAATTGGAGGCAAAACCCCTCTTGAGGTATGGTCTAGAAAATCTACTAGTAATTATTATTATTTATATGTTTTTGGTACTACTTATTATCGTGTAAAAGAATCCAAGTTGGATCCAAGAGCTAAGAAAGCATTATTTATGAGTATCAACTCAGGTGTAAAAGGATACCGACTTTGGTGTCTAAGTTTAAGAAAGATTTTGTTTATCAAGGATATTACTTTTGATGATCTGCCATGTTGAAGAAGACCAGGAAAAGACAGTTAGTATTCCACAGCAGGTGGAGTTTGAGAAAACGAAAACAATAGTCCCAGTTAATATTGTTGAAAATAGTAATGACACTCCATTGGCAGAGGAGGATACTGAATATGAAGAAGATGTGCTGTCCAAAACATGATTTTCGATGATGATGTTCCTTCCAAGTACAATGGTGCAGTCAAAAGTTCAGAAAACTAAACAGTAGGAGAAAGCAATAGAGGAAGAAATGTAGTTTCTTTGGAATAATGAAACTTGGGAGCTAGCTCAACTAATGAAGAACAAGAAGGCAATTGGGTGCAAATGAGTATATGCAACGAAAGAAGGATTTCCTAATGAAAATGATGTTCGCTTTAAGGCAAGATTGGTGGCGAAAGGCTACGCTCAGTTGGAGAGAATTGATTACAATGAGGTATTTTCTCTAGTTATTAAACATTCCTCCATTAAAATTTTGTTAGCCTTGGTAGCACAGTTGGATCTTGAACTAGTTCAATTGGATGTGAAAATTGCATCTCTACACGGTGATTTGGAAGAGAAAATCTATATGTCTCAGCTAGAAGGATTCAAGGTTGCTGGAAAGGAAAATTTGATTTTCAAATTGAAAATATCACTTTATGGTCTAAAACAATCGCCAAGGCAGTAGTATAAGCGATTTGATCGGTTTATGATGGGTCAGAAGTACACAAGAAGCAAGTTTGATAGTTGTGTATATTTTCACAGGCTTCAAGGTGGGTCTTTCATTTATCTACTCTTGAATGTTCATGATATGTTGATAGCTTCGAAGAATCAAGAAGAAATTGAGAAGTTGAAGGCTCAGTTGAATCAATAGTTTGAGATAAAGGATCTTGATGAAGTGAAAAAGATTCTCGGTATGGAGATTAGCAAAGATAGAGGGAGAGGCAAGGTTAGTTTGACTCAGAAGTAATATCTGAAGAAGGTATTACAGTGTTTTGGTATGATTGAATAATCAAAACCTGTTAGTACACCACTTGCTCCTCATTTAAAGCTTAGTGCATCTTTGTCTCCAAGTACAGATACAGAGTGAGAGTACATGCACAAGTTCTGTATTCAAATGTAGTTGGTAGCTTGATGTATACGATGTTACTAAACCAGATATTTGTTGGGCTATTTCTAACACACAAAACACTGCAAGTATACGGGTCGCAACAAGTAATACAGAGTAAGAGAGTGTCGAATCTCACGAGGAGTACTTAATTCACAAATGCTAAGTACTAACCGAAATTAGTTTCTAGTTTATCCAAACAATAATATTTGATGGTTTTGTGCAAGAATCAAAATGTAAATAAAATGTAAATTGCAAGAGTGGAAATAACACTAAACAACCAAAGAGAGATTGATAACAATGATAAAAGACTTAGGGATGTAATCTCTCATCTAACTCATTCACTTACTAGTTTTCCTCACCATTCAATCATCTATGTAGAATTAACAAATGAGAACTCATAGTACTCACAAAATCCTTTCCAAGATATAAGTGAGAATGCTTAAATAATATAATATGTTACTCCTAACATAAATTGATTAAACTCATAAAGTGTGGTAATTCCTAAACAAGTTTGCATAGGCTACATAGATATATTCCTATTCTATGTAAACTTACCCTAAATTAGGCAATCCTATGTTGTTCAATCTATGTCCAAATCTACAATCCCCTTTCCAAGTTCAAATAGATTTCACACATAACAATCGGTTCAATGGTCAATTGAACGAAAACATAAAGCATAAGATTCAACAATAAATTCATCCATAAATAGCAATTACAAATGAGAAAAACAACATAAATGAATTATATTAGAGGTTTGATTACATCCCTAGCAAGAGAGTTTAGTTTATAGTAATGCAAAGGAAAAACACAATAGAAATCATAAATCTCATACACGTCCATAGCAGAAAATAAAGGAAAAATAGAGGAAAGAAAGAAATACTCTTTGAAGCTTGATCAAGCCGCTGGTTTCCTCTCGAATCCTCGTCAATCCTTCTGCTCCTTGGTGTTTCTCCTCCAGAAATTACAAGCTCTCTCTAACTTTGGCTGCTAGGGTTTCCCCCACGTCGTCCTCTATTGATAGCAGAAGAGAGGATTATATAGAAGAGGCAAACTGGCCATGATCCAGGTTTTCTGCAATATGTTTCTGCTCTGTGGCACTGCGGCGCCAAGACGAATCGAGATGGTGGCACTGCAGCGCCAGTTGTGGCACTGCGGCGCCACACTGCCTAGCGAACTATGCCGCGGCGCGACGGTTGTGGCGCTGTGGCGCCAGTGTGTTAATCCCACGGTGCCATGGCACCACGCCCCGTGGCACCAACTTGCTGGAACTTTCGGCACTACAGCACTGATTTGCAGTGCCCAGCTCTGCACAGTTTCTTCCACGAAATTGGCACTGCTACAAACTGCTGAGGCGTTGTTCATCCGTCTTCGCTCGTGAATGATCGAGATTGCCTTGGTTTAGCCTCAGTTTCACTTGAAAATCCAGAATTCTCCTTTCAATGACTTCTTACTTGAAACAAAAGTCAAAAGCAACAAAATACGTAAAAAGAACTCAAAGACGAGCAATTCCTATGCTTGAAAGGATAGTAATGATAGGTGTAAGATACACCTATCAATATTTCACATACAGTTGGAGTTGTGAGTGGGGATATGGGTAAAGATCATTGGCAAGCTGTGAAATGGATTCTACAGTACTTATTAAAGACTATAGATATTGATTTGGTTTTTGAGTGGGATGATAGACTTGGTCAGTGTGTAGTTAGTTACGTTAATTTCGATTACGCTGGTGATTTGGATAAGCATTGTTTTGGGGTGTGACAATTTTTTTATAATTAGTCACTAACTAAAAATATTAAGTCACAATTAATGTGATAATTATACAATATGGGGTCAATTGAGAAAAAAAGCAATTTGTCAAAATAATATTAGACAAAAGAGGACTTTGACATCCCAAAATAAGTGTCAAGTTACTATTAAAAAATTGCTAAATTAGAAGCAAGAGTACATATTACTACACATTGACCAATCTAATGGTGCCAGCTAGCAACTTGGACACGTGTCAAGCCACAATTAGACCTCTTCTCCTTAGCTAGGTGTCACATGATGAAGCTTGCTCAAATTTTAGAATGACACGTTAGTCATTTAGGTGTCTAATAGCTGAAGCTTTTCACTGCTTCTGCTGTTTGAAGTTTTGCCTATATATAGGCTATTAATTGTAATCAGATGGGAGGATATGTCTATATAGACATGAGCTTTCAGCTTTATGCAAGAGCATCATTTTCATTGTTTTTCTCTCTAAAACGGTGCCCCTTCCATCTCTCTTTTCTTTAGTTTTTTAGCCAACTCTTTGCTTTTTACTTTACTCACTTTTACGTTGCTTTTATTTCTCAACCAAGACCAATACATCAACCCACCATCACCATCATCAACATTTCACTTATAACATATAAATATATATCTATACACGTAGGTGTGCAAGTTTGATAAAAGAGAGATAGTGAAAAGAAAGGTGAAATAAGATGATGTTGATTGGTGTTAGAACCAAGAAAGTGGAAAAGGAGAGGAGCTAATTAACGTTGTGAACTTTTGGTGGCTTTAGGTGGAGTTTAGAGAATGAGTGGGATTATATATATATATATATATGTTATAAGTGAAATGTTGATGATGGTGATGGTGGGTTGATGTATTGGTCTTGGTTGAGAAATAAAAGCAATGTAAAAGTGAGTAAAGTAAAAAGCAAAGACTTGGCTAAAAGACTAAAGAAAAGAGAGATGGAAGGGGCATGGTTTTAGAGAGAAAAACCATGAAAATGATACTCTTGCATAAAGCTGAAAGCTCATGTCTATATCCTCCCATCTGATTACAATTAATAGCCTATATATAGGCAAAACTTCAAACAGCAGAAGCGGTGAAAAGCTTCAGCTATTAGATACCTAAATGACTAACGTGTCATTCCAAAATTTGAGCAAGCTTCATCATGTGACACCTAGCTAAGGAGAAGAGGTCTAATTGTGGCTTGACACATGTCCAAGTTGCTAGGTGGTACCATTAGATTGGTCAATGTGTAGTAATATGTACTCTTGCTTCTAATTTGGCAATTTTCCAATAGTAACTTGACACTTATTTTGGGATGTCAAAGTCCTCTTTTGTCTAATATAATTTTGACAAATTGCCTTTTTTCTCAATTGACCCCATATTGTATAATTATCACATTAATTGTGACTTAATATTTTTAGTTACTGACTAATTATAAAAAATTGTCATACCCCAAAACATTAAGTCTCCTGAGCTATAGTGAATATGACCATTCGCTAGAGCTCACTAATATGAATTTTTATGAATATGGTCTTCAAACGAGTCTTGGAAACACTGCATTCATAGAGAGGGAATGTCTTCTTTTGGATGAATTTCATCCGCAGGCAAGCTCCAAATAGTAGATAGCTAACTCTAGTTGCGTTCCAGATAGTCATGCCAAAATATTTCTATTGGATTGACCTAATCCAAACAACGCCTCGTTAAAACTTTAGTAGAGCAAAACCCAGTGGGAAAAATCTCTAGAAGGAAAAAGAGTACGTTGCATGTGAGCAACACTTTGGAGATGAGCTTGAGTATTACTGAGAGTAATTTCTGTGAAGCTCCAATCATTATATTCAGCTTGCTTGCAAATATTAATTCTTTGCAGAAGCTTGTGATGTCATTCAGAATGGCTCTTTTGAAGAAAATTCATTGCTTCCAAATTGTTGTGAGCATCTCGTATAAATAAATTATGAGAAAGAAATTGCCTTACAAAATTGAGAGATTAGTCCAATATAAAGAACAAAATCTCACATTTAGATATAAGAGAAAATAGAAATAATTATTAGGGCTAAAAATAAAATAAATAGAAACTGATGAGAGTTTCTATATAATATTAGTCCCCAATATTTATTAGTATAGATGATAATTAATATTTTAGCTATATAGCAAAATATAATATCTGGTGAGAGAGTTCCCATGATAATTAATTGGATACAATCCACATCTTCTTTTTTTTTTTTCAGACAAAGAACGGACAGAGTTCCGAGAGATTTTAGAAATACTGAAGAAATCTAGTTTCACTTGGCTACTCCCCAGCGGAGTCGCCTTTAAATGTTCCGAGGGTGCTTTTTGTGATTTAATTAGAGAGGAATTAATAAAGCATAAAAATATTTAATTAAAGATAAGTAGGATAGTAATAGAAAATAGAGAAAATGATGTGGAAAATTGTAATGATACAATTCCACGTGTCAGAAATACTGGCTATCTAACACGTGGCGATGGTCAGTAAAACCACCCACACCTGTTTACTTGCAGGTTGAGCTATTAAAAACACCAATAATTTTCTGACACGTGGAATTGTATCATTACAATTTTTTACATCATTTTCTCTATTTTCTATTACTATCCTACTTATGTTTAATTAAGTATTTTTATGCTTAATTAATTTCTCTCTAATTAAATCACAAAAAGCACCCCCGGAACAAACGTCGATCAACTATTGGATATGTATTAACATTTGTAAGAGCACCAATCAGTTGGAAGTCTATTTTGCAGTATACAGTTACTTTGTCTACTATAGAGGCAGAGTACATGGCAGTTACAGAGGCTATAAAGGAAGTTATTTGGTTACAATGATTACTAGAAGAGCTAGAGTTATTCAGTATGTCTGTATTTATTTTGATAGTCAGAGTGTCACTCACTTAGAGAAGATTCCAATATACTATGTACGTACAAAGTATATTGACGTCCAACATCACTTTGTGTGAGAGATTATTGATGAAGGAAAGATACTGCTTCAGAAGATTGGTACTACTGAGAATCCTGCATATATGATGACCAAAGTGGTGACATCGATCAAGTTCAATCATTGTTTGGACTTGATCAACATCCTGCGAGTTTAATGGCGCCTTTCGGCACATAAAGTGGTGTTGCTGTATTAGATAGAGGATACGTGAATTGGAAAAATTTGGGTGGGACCTGCTAATTCGCCAAGGTGGAGATTGTTAGAATTTAGCTTGTTAGCTTTTGTAATTATTTTACACTTTGTCCCACATCGCTTGTGTATGGATATTTAGAGTCTATAGTTAGCTATAAATAAAGCCTACTGTAATTGATTTTAATCATCCCAAAAATCAGTTTCCTATTGGTGAGGACCTTTATTCATAAGGACCTTCGTAGTTGTGTTTTTACTATTTTTCCCATTCGTTTCTGGGTTTTTGCATTATACTCTAGATTTTGTATTTTCTCTTATTTGAAGTTAGTGAAGTAGTCAGTAACGCTAAATTTTGTATTCTTTTTCTTTTTTGGAGTAGTTATACTTCCGCTACACAACACTCAACTCCATCACTGAAGGTCAACTACAATATTATACGTACCATACACCCATCAATTATTCTTTTAAATGGGAAAATGATGGTCAACCTTTGATAATTAAAAAGTAGGAAAAATCTAAAAATGATGGTATTACCCTTTCATAATGAAAAAGTAAGAAAAATTTAAGATAACGAGACAAGTGGTAGTCATGTTTTTTTTTTTTTTCCATAACTGACATAACATATCAAAAAGAAGAGTACATTAATTAGTTTTCAAATCCTAAAACTCAAGTATATGAGCAAATATAAGTCTCCAAACTTGCGATTATTTAAAAGATATATGGATGGTGTCAAGTTAAAAATATATCTATAAAATTTATTATATAAATATATATATAGATATATATATTTGGACAGTTTTGAGCGAATTATTCTATTATCGTTTCAGGCTATACAGAGCAGAATATTATGTTAATGTATAGAGTTGAATAAGTAGTTTGCTGTGGAATTTCTTGTAATTATTTAACAAAGAATAGTTACTTTACAAGTAAATTGTTAATAGCAAGACTACAAAACTACAAATTTAACAAGTACAAAATAACGAAAATAAATAGATAAAAGTTCAGACTCCAAATTGCGAAAAATCATAGCTCAAACCGAACTAAACGGTAGATGAATTCGGTTTCGTTTGGTGTTATTACTCAAAAGTCGAAGTGCACTGAACAATGGATTTTTTTGGGGGGTTACTTTTTTGCAAAAATTATAAATAAAAAAGAAAAGGTCATAATGCAGTACTGTGGACGCTCTATGATATACACATTTTTTTTCTTTTTCTAAATAAGAAAAAAGCTATACATTGTTATCGTAAAGGAATATCTAACTTGTATTGTCCAACGTCATGGAAACGTCTCGTTGTCCTTTACATTTAAATACAGTTTCCACAAATTAATATTGGAAATTATCAACAATCAACAAAAGGACATAAATAACTGAACTTACAATCAAGATGGACATATGCGGGCCCATAAACAGTATCTTTTTCACCACTGTAAGTGGGTGATGGAATATGTAATACATCCAAAAACATGTCGTGTCACCTACACACTAACTAGCTTTATATGAAAATAAAAATAAAAAGAAAAATAAACCTCATTTTAGATTAGTAGGTCTGTCTTCTTGTCCAACTCCAACAATTTCGGCTACTGACGACAACATCTCGTCCTCCTCCTCCTTCATCTCGGCCTTGTTTCGGAACTTCTTATAAATATCACCCTGATAAAACTTCGTCGTTCGCACAACCAAAACGAGCGAAATGACAGCACCAAACAACGCAACGACAGTAATGATGATAAACGACAATTTAAAGCACTCTCCACCCAAACAGTTCAAGGCCTCCCCGGGCTTCAACACGGCCCCTGAAGCTGCCATTTGTTTCTTCGCTTCTTTATCATAGTAATAACCCGTCACCTTCACGTTGAGGAAATATAGCCCTATGGGGCTAGCAACACTGCCGAAGTGATGCAGAGTCGAGTATGTTGACGTGTGAAGTTCAACTTTTGGCTCTTTTGACCAAGCATTTAATGCTTGAATTGAAACCAAACGATGGCCACATACAAACCGTGTAATAAAGCTTATGAGAGCATTAAATGCTCTGTGTCCAACACGGTACAAACCGTGTACCCAATATACATAAATGATATATGGCAAAATGTGTATAAACCGTGTATGCGCCGTATGATATATATGAAAATAATGTGTAAATAGTTTGTGAAAGGGTTGGTGATCCAAGCCTATAAATAGGGATCCTATTTCTCATTTGTTTTCATCCCAGAAAAGTGAGAAACACCAAGTGTTAAGAAAGAGGGAGTAAAATTGTGAGATTTTATTCTTTGAGAGTTAGAGAAAAATACAGTTTTTCTCTTGGGTGTATTCGGGGTCTGGGGTATGAGTTGAGAGTGTTGAGTGTAAACACTTGTAAAAGTTCTTTTTCTCCCAATAGTGAAAATCTGCAGCAGCTCCGTGGACGTAGCCAAATTGGTGAACCACGCTAATTTGTGTGTGTCTTGTTTATTTATTTCAGCATTATTTTTCACATTTATTTTTATCGCTTCCACTATTGTGTGTCTATTGGGGAGGTTATTCCCTAACAACTGGTATCAGAGCAAGGTTTGATTTTAGTGGGAGCGATGGCCGGAGGTGAAGGATCAGGATCCGGAATTGACAAGTTCGACGGTACAGATTTCTCGTACTGGAGATTGTAGATCAATGATTATCTGCATAGTAAAAAGTTGCATCAGCCTGTATCAGGGAAGAAACCCGAGAAGATAGAGAATGACGACTAGGAACTCCTTGATCGACAGGTGTTAGGCGTAATCTGATTAACGTTAACAAAGAATGTTGCTCATAATGTGGCAGAGGCAAAAATCACAGCAGAGATGATGAGCATCCTATCAGACATATATGAGAAGTCGTCAGCAAACAACAAGATACATCTGATGAAGAAGTTGTTTTATTTAAAGATGGGAGAAGGTGCTTCAGTTGCAACTCATATCAATGAGTTCAACACGATCGTTTCTCAGTTAACGTCCGTCGAAATTAATTTCGACGATGAAGTTCGTGCTCTAATTCTTCTAGCGTCTCTACCAACTAGCTGGGAACCAATGAGGGCTGCGGTTAGCAATTCTGTTGGCAAAGGAAAACTACAATTCAATGATGTTAGAGACTGAATTTTGGCGGAAGAAGTTCGTAGAATTGATTCGGGTGAAGATGCATCATCGAGTTCTGCTCTGAATCTCGAGAACAGGGGCAGAAGCGGCGAGAAGAATTCTAACCGGGGTCGTGGCAGATCCAAGTCAAGGAATAGAAGAGACAAGTCCAGATCCGGAAGAAGACCGGAATGCTAGAATTATGGCAAGACTGGCCATATAAAGAAGAATTGTAGAGTACCAAGGAAAGAAGACGGCAGAATCGATGCGAATGCCGTGACTGATGAGGTACAAGACGCTTTACTATTATCTGTAGACAATCCAATTGACTCTTGGGTCTTAGACTCTGGAGCTTCGCTTCATATCACTGCACATCGTGATGTATTGGAGAATTATATCGCTAGTAATTACAGAAAAGTTTATCTAGCCAATGGAGAACCTTTAGATATTGTTTGTATGGGTGATATCCGTCTGAAGATGTCAAACGGATCGGTGTGGAAAATCCAGAAAGTAAGGCATGTACCTAGACTGATGCGGAACCTTATATCGGTGGGACAACTTGACGAGGAAGGACACAATGTGACCTTTACTGGTGGCTCGTGGAAGGTTAGCAAAGGAGCCATGGTGGTTGCTCAAGGAAATAAGACTGGAACTCTCTACATGACTTCCAGTTGTAGAGATATATTGGCAATTGTCAATACTGGTGTTGATTCAAGTCTATGGCACTGTAGATTTGGGCATATGAGTGAGAAGGGAATGAAGATAATGCTGTCAAAAGGAAAGCTACTAGAGCTGAAGTCAGTTGAGCATAGCCTGTGCGAAAGCTGTATCTTTGGCAAGCAGAAAAGGGTGAGTTTTTCGAAAGGCGGAAGAGAACCGAAAGAAGCAAAGTTAGAGCTGGTTCATACAGACGTGTGGGGCCCATCTCCTATGACATCCCTTGGAGGCTCAAGATACTATGTAACATTCATTGACGATTCGAGCATAAAGGTATGGGTTTATTTTCTGAAAAATAAATCTGATGTTTACGATACATTCAAGAAGTGGAAAGCCATGGTTGAAAATGAGACTAATCTGAAAGTGAAATGCTTGCGGTCTGACAATGGGGGAGAATATGATGATAATGATTTCAAGAGGTATTGTACCAATAATGGGATCAAGTTTGAGAAAACCATTCCAGGGAAACCTCAACAGAATGGTATTACTGAAAGGATGAACAGAACCCTGAATGAACGTGCTAGGAGCATGAGGTTGCACGCAGGGTTACCAAAGACATTTTGGGCTGATGCAGTTAATACTGCTGCATATCTTATCAATAGAGGACCGTCAGTACCATTAGAGTTCAGAATACCAGAAGAGGTCTGGAGTGGTAAAGAGGTAAATCTTTCTTTCTTGAAAGTGTTTGGTTGTCTATCTTATGTTCATATAGACTCTGCCAATAGAAGTAAACTTGATCCCAAGTCTAAAAAAGATTTCTTTATTGGTTATGGTGATGCTGAGTTTGGTTATCGTTTTTGGGATGACTAAAATCGAAAAATCATCAGAAGCAGGGATGTCATATTCAATGAGGAGGTGATGTACAAGGACAAATTAGGCACCAGAGTTGATAGTGTATGTCCTAAAGTAAAAAAGGCTGGGATAATACCATTGAATGACATCCTAGTAGACGGCCAGAAAGATCAAGAAGCTGTAGCACCAGCGGTAGACCCATAGACCCCAGTGGGTGAACTCAGAAGATCTTCCAGAACAATTCGACCTCCTCAAAGATATTCCCCAGCACTGCATTATATACTATTGACTGATAAAGGCGAGCCAGAGTCCTATGAAGAAGCGGTGCAGAATGATGAGTCAATCAAGTGGGAGTTAGCCATGAAAGATGAGATGGAGTCACTGGTGTCCAATCAGACATGGGAACTAGCCGAACTACCAGAAGGAAAGAAGGCATTACACAACAAGTGGGTGTACCAAATAAAAGAAGAATATGATGGCAGTAAATGGTACAAGGCAAGGCTTGTTGTTAAAGGCTTTCAACAGAAGGAAGACATCGATTACACCGAGATTTTCTCTCTAGTGATCAAATTGACCACTATCAGAACAGTATTTGGGTTGGTGGCTAAAGAAGACTTGCATCTAGAGCAATTAGATGTCAAGATGGCATTTCTTCATGGTGACCTGGAGGAAGAAATTTACATGAAGCAGCCACAAGGTTTTGAAGTATAAGGGAAGGAAAAATTGGTGTGCAAACTTCAGAAGAGCCTGTATGGCCTGAAACAGGCTCCAAGACAGTAGTACAAGAAGTTCGATGCATTTATGAGTAACAATGGTTACTTGCAGTGCCAGGCTGACCACTGCTGTTACGCGAAGAAGTTTGACAATTCTTATATTATTCTACTTTTATATGTAGATGATATGTTGATTGCTGGAGCGAATATGGAGGAAATTGATAAGCTCAAGAGAGAATTGTCAATGGAGTTTTCTATGAAGGATTTGGGAGCTGCAAAGCAAATCCTTGGGATGAGAATTTCTAGAGCAAATGGAGTTTTGAAGCTATCTCAATAGGAGTATGTGAAGAAGGTGCTTAGCAGATTCAACATGGATAATGCAAAGCCTGTAAGTACTCCTTTGGCCAGTCACTTCAAACTAACCAAGGAGCAGTCACCCTCAACAGAGCAGGAGCGAGCTCACATGGCCAATGTGCCATATTCTTCTGCTATTGGCAGCCTTATGTATGCCATGGTGTGTACAAGACCGGATATAGCACATGCAGTAGGAGTTGTGAGCCGATATATGAGCAATCTGGAAAAACAATACTGGGAAGCAGTGAAGTGGATTCTCAGGTACTTGAGAGGTACCAGTAACATGGTCCTGTGCTTCAGAAAATCAAATTTAGGTTTACAAGGCTATGTGGATGCTGACATGGCTAGTGATGTAGACGGCAGGAAAAGTACTACTGGATATGTATTCATATTAGGTGGCACAGCAGTTAGGTGGGTCTCAAAGCTACAAAAGATTGTCGCTCTATCTACTACTGAAACAGAGTATGTTGCTGTGACAGAAGCAAGCAAGGAGTTGATATGGTTGCAGAGTTTCTTGGAGGAACTAGGTCAGAATTATAGTAAGAGCACTTTGTAATGTGACAGTCAAAGTGCTATTCATCTGGCAAAGAATCCTGTTTATCATGCTCGGTCAAAATATATACAGGTTCGGTACCATTTCATACGTTCAGCTTTAGAAGATGGAGTTATAGCACTTGAGAATATTCATGGTAGTCAGAATCCTGCTGATATGTATACGAAGATGGTGACCATTGACAAACTGAAGCTATGTTCGGCTTCAGTTGGGTTGCAAGAGTAACGACGAAGAGATGAGTTGCTGCATTGATCGAGTGTGAAGACATGATTGAAATCAAGTCTTCAAGTGGGAGATTGTTGACATATGAAGTCCAACTTTTGGCTCTTTTGATCAAGCATTTAATGCTTGAATTGAAACCAAATGATGGCCATATACAAACCGTGTAATAAAGCTTATGAGAGTATTAAATGCTCTGTGACCAACACGGTACAAACCGTGTACCCATACATTATTACCGTGTACCCATACATAAATAATATATGGCAAAATGTGTATAAACCGTGTATGGGCCGCGTGATATATATGGAAATAAGGTGTAAATAGTTGGTGAAGGGGTTGGTGATCCAAGCCTATAAATAGGGATCCTATTTCTCATTTGTTTTCATCCCATAAAAGTGAGAAACACCAAGTGTTAAGAAAGAGAGAGTAAAATTGTGAGATTTTATTCTTTGAGAGTTAGAGAAAAATACAGTTTTTCTCTTGGGTGTATTCGGGGTCTGGGGTGTGAGTTGAGAGTATTGAGTATAAACATTTGTAAAGGTTCCTTTTCTCTCAATAGTGAAAATCTGCAACAGCTCCGTGGACGTAGCCAAATTGGTGAACCACGCTAATTTGTGTGTGTCTTGTTTATTTATTTAGGCATTATTTTTCACATTTATTTTTATCGCTTCTACTATTGTGTGTCTATTGGGGAGGTTATTCTGTAACAGAGTAGTGTTTTAGCCCGAAAAGCTACGATATGATCGTGAAAATCAACGACCAAAAAGCCCCGGAACAAAACCCGGTTATCACCGAAGCCACGTAGAGACCACTAGGGACGTTAAAAGCGATTAGAATATGACTAACTGAGGATAATAAGATGTTTAATGTCAAAAGCAGGGTACGAGGAATTTTGTACTTGCTGATCAAGATCTCGGGGAGTGTTCCTGCTGTTATTTGACCCAGGTAGCTCCAGATGCTTGTGAGAGAGATGAAGTCTGTTATTTCATTTAATGGGTATCCAAAAGATGTTCCAATTTGGGCCAAGTTGTCCGTCATTGTTTTGGTGCCCCCTAGACCACAGATTGAGGCCAAAAGCAGAGTCAACACGTCAATGCTGAAAAGTGCTTGGAGTATGGTGTAGTCCTCTCCGATCACCGGCGGATTAAACGCGTCTTTCCACCACGGAATGGTTTGTTTCGATGGGGGCGGTGGCGGTACCGGAGGCGATACCACAAGTGCGGCGGTGAATTGGGTTTCTGATTTCCTCTTCAGGACTTTGTGTTCTTCCATGAAAACAACAACAGGTGGGAGGAGAAATACCAAGAACAGAACAGCTGCTGCGCTTAGGACGTACTCTGTTCGAGTGAAATTGATCAATGTCCTTTCGAGGATTATGCTTATGAGCAAAAACCCAGCGAGGCCTAAGGATATGCAGATGAACTTGTGGAAGACTTTGGCATCATCCTTTCGAGAGCTAGTTGGGTTGTCGATGATTCGAATTGTTCGGATGAAAGCGAACAGCAGAGCAGTCGGAAGCCAAGCGGCGAACAGAGTGAAAAACGACGTGTCGTCTCCGTAGAAAGCGCGGTACAATAGTGCGATCACCGCTCCACTTATACCGGTGTAGCCGGTCAAGTGGCCCATAACGACGCCGCGGCTTTCCGGGAAGTTCTTGACGCAAGTGAAGAGAGCGCCGGCGTTGGTGAAAGTGTGAGAGTTGGCTCCCACGGCTATGTAGAGGCACACGTGGAGCCCGGATCTTACGGGCGATGGCGAGCCATATCGTGAAGTTTCCGACGAAGTTGAGGACGGCGCCGATGGAGAGGACGACCCAGGGAGGTGTCACCTCGCTAATTAGGCCGGATAGGAAGCCTACGTTGGCGCCTAAGTCCTTGGAGAAGCCGATGAGGTTGAGTGTCGTTTGGTCGTAGCCGAGGACGGACTTGATGTCGTTTGAGTAGAGGCTGAACATGTAGCTGGCTCCGGAGGCGACCATCAAGAGGAATGTGGCGAACGCCATCAGCCATCGCCCGGTGAGGACTTGTACGGCGAGGCGGTTCATGTTAGCTCCTGTTCCGCTGCTTAATTTGAGGAATTCCCTTTTTAAAAAAATAAGGGAGTAGTTCAATAATTGATGTATTAACGACAAATGTTTTGACTTTTTATTGAAAACCTCATAGGAAAAAATAAAATTAAAAATTAAAACAAAAAAAACTCGTAAATAAATTATCAATTATGTTATCTCCCCCTCTGCGCTATCCAAATTGAGGAAATAAATTAACATAATACTTTATTGTATTGTTGAGGAGGGTCATGAATAAAAAAAACTAAATAAACAAATAATGTATGTCTTTAATATAGATGTTTTTTTCCTTTTTCTCAGGTCTTTAATACAGATGTGTGGAAACATGAATATAGAATTCTAGTATAGATAGGATAGTGTTTATTAAAGGTGTTATAATAATTTAATTTCTATTGGTTTTAAATATTTGAATCGCATACTAGGGTGACAATTGATAGATAGTTAAACTACGACTACAAGACAGTTTATAATAATAGTTTAAAAAATGGAAAAAAAAAAAAAAGCTTTATTACGAGATGTTCTCTTATATTACAAAGAATACAGGGTTTACATCAAAAAATTTTGAAAGACAAGGTTTCTAGTATATTTACCCAACACTATAAATTATTTGGGCTTGTGGTTCTAAAGTCTATAAATTTAAGTAGTGACCATTTGAATTCTAAATTAAATAAATGTTCAAAAATCTCTACGAATTAATCAGTTGCTGACATACACTCCTTTTTGTTTAAATGGAAGATTTATTGAGAGAAATAGAGGTTTCTCAAACCCTAAACTTGCTTACAAATCTGGAATAAGAGGACCTTTATTCAACAATCCATCACATGTATACCGTATTGCCCTTTCTTTGTTTAACTTTTAACCGTGTTAAGGATTTCAGATTAAAAAAAAAAACGTAATTGTTACCAATTGGTTAATTTTGGGAGACTTCGTAGCATTTATTTTATTTCTGTGACCATATTGTCACTGCAAAGAATTCAGAGACCTTTTGTACGGCAAACCTGAACAATTATCATATTTAGGAACTGTGTATCCTAGTTTCAAAATAAAAAGAGTAAGTTTTGATTTTTTTTTAAATATAAATTTTTGTTTTCATTTTTAAGTTTTTCGTTTTGTATAATTTTATAAATTCCAAAACTTCTATTTTGCCTTTTTTCTTTTTTAAAAGAAAAATCATTCTTGTTTTTTTAAATTGCATTTTAGTTTTGCTGGTAAAAAGACAATATTTTCGTTCAAATTAAAACAGCCTTATTTTAGTGTTTGCGGTGTTAAGGAGAATTCTAATGTAGGAGCGGCAAAATCCTTCCTACATGTAAGGGCATTTTGTCAACTATGAGATTAAAATTGTATGGTCTTTATCGGCTTGCTTATCCTAGAAATACCCGGGCACAACTATAATCTCTTTAAATAAAAAAGAAAAAAAAAAACTATCATTTCCTTCACATGAAATTAACGCATCATTTTTTCCCTTCTAAAGTTAAAATTTCCTCAAAAGAAAATGAATTCATGAACAAAGCAATTTTAATACAAAAATTCAATTTAGGGAAGTATAGTGATTCTCATAAAGTATTTTGTTCGAGTATATAGGTTCATGGGATTTTAGCTTCGAATAGGGATACGAGTTTTTTTTTCTTTTTTTTTTGTTAATAAAAGAGATGGATGTGAGGTTTTAAGAAAGGGGGTTTGACATAATACCCTGATAAATAAAGGGATAACAGATACTGCAATTGAAAAAAAAAAAAAAAAAGATTAGTCTAAAATTTACTTTTGTAGAACCAAGAAAAAAGCAATGGATTTGTGAAAGGTATTAAAATAAGAATTGCTTAAAAAATCTTTTTCTTTACGTCCACTAAAATAATAAGACAACTGAAGAGAAAATCAATTCCAGAAATATAAATTAAGAGCAAAACAAATTCTTTTCTTAGCAAAAAAAAAAGACAAAAAAAAATCCGGTGATATATGAATTAGACAACAAAATACTTAAATATTCATAAAAAATAACTAGAAACCATATACTACTACAAAAGTTATAGATATCACGACTTGAAATATATACTACTACAAAAGTTATAGATATCACGACTTGAAATATATGAATCCAAAAAAATGTAATATGATCAAAAATATTAACAAGAGAATAAAATATAATATACCACTACAAAAATATATATATATACACCACAAAAGTCATATAAATTACAACTAGAAAGACACGAACTAAACAAGAGTATTGAACATTTTCATCAACAATAACCACAAAACAAGAAACTATATACCACGATAAAAATATATATATCAAGACCAGAAATATACGAACCAAATAAGAAATACTGAATATCTTCATGAACAGAAACCAAAGAACATTAATATCATATACTACCACAAAATCATATATACCATTATAAAAATCATGTATACTACGATAAAAAAGTATATAAACCAAATATAAAATGCTAAACATATTCAACAAAATTAAACTAGAGATCCAAAACACCTTATACTATCATAAAAATCATATATAGCACAACCAGAAATATATGAACGAAACAACAAAATAATGAACATGCAATAGCTACAAAATATAAATACTATATGCCACCACAAAAATCATATATATGTTGTGAAAATAATTGTAAGTGCACAATATCGCAAACAAGTAATATAATGATAAGTAAAGATATCGTCCCATGGAGATTGATTAACTAAAATTTCCTACTAATTACTAAAATTAGATTAACCCTAATTTTATCTAACAAATTAAAATTCAAAAATAAAGAAATTAAAATAAAAAAAATAGTAAAGAAAATAAAAATAAAAATACTTAAATAAATAAATAACTGGAAAATATCTAGTTAAAATACCAATTCAAAACAACCTAGGACACCGACTTCACTTTCCCAATCCTCTTAATTTTCTATTGCTTCTTCCTAATCTAATTAATTTATCCAAGTGCCAATTAGAATATCCTAATGTATATTACTAATCTCTTCCAAGACTTAGCAATAATATCTTCACTTAATAATTTACTATATTCCTATGTAAATTGAATTAAGCAAAAGATTTATTAAGTTCTATGATTTCTTTTAAAATTGCATAAACCTATGAGTATATTCCTATCCCATATAATTTATGTTATTCTATTCATGGACATATTCTAAACCTCCTCTTCCAATTCAGTCTAGAAATTCCTATTCAATTAATTGAGTGATCAAGTCAATCAAACACATTAAGCACAAATAGAATAAACACTTGGTAATGTAAAGAAAATTGGAATTAAAAATAAACTAAGAAAAATTAAAATTCATGGTTAGGATCCATTGAAATCCTAGAGATAAAAATTTAATTCATAACTAAATAAATAAAAACTAAAATAATTAATATAAACATCTTAAGAAAAATAAAAACTAAAACTGGAAAATAAAACCAAACAGAGAAATCCGAGGTTGAAGAGACTCCAGTACTCCTCTCTCTCTAGAATTGTGTATTTTTCCTATTGTCTCGTAGCCCTCTTATAGCTGAAAAGAGAGTGTTTCTAAGTTGGATACGGATTCCTATGCTTAATTCTGATTATTCGCTTTGGAACACGTGAGCTCAGCACGAGAATCATTTGTGATTCGGTAAAAGAATAGATGGAATCATCTTGCTGACGTGACGTTGCCTTGTTTGAGGATGAATTTGGGTGCACAGGAATGAAGAGCACAGGATCAGACACGGCCTATAACATCTTTTCTGTGTGGGCCCTAGCTATCTCCTCCTACTAGTAGCCACTCGCCTCTCTCAGAGCGTGAAGAACATGCGCGAATCTGAGCCGCTTTTCCGTTTGATCCGACAGCCACGATCACACCTATCATTCAATTCTGTACTCGCGCATGTGACTTCTGTTTCAACCGATTTTTTTCTTTTTTTTTTTTTTTTCTTTTCTTTTAAAACCTGATTCAATACAAAATTAAATTAAATTAAAACCTAAATCTAATTAATTTAAACTAATTAAATTAAAAAACTTAAACCTAATAAAATAACATAAAATTAAATAAGACTAAATCTAAACCAAAATAAAATAAAACGACTTAAATTACTTAAAATCTAAATTAAAATTACTCTAGAGCACACATTTTTAATAAATAAAATAGCACAATTAACTCTATTTTTATAGAGTTATCAATATACTACGATCACAAATATATGAACCAAATAATAAAATACTGACATGTTCATCAACAATACCTACTAAACAAGAAAACCATATATAACCACAAAAATCTTATATACCGCGACTAGAAATATATGAACCAAACAGGAAAACAAAATTTTCAATTACGAAAAATAATTCAAAAAGACCATAGAAATATTCAAATAAACATTAAATACTAACCAAAAAAAAAGATTATACAAAAAATTAACTATAATAGCAACACAATTAGCAACAAAATACAAAACTTCGAATTCAATCAAGAAACTAACCTAGAAAAAAAATTCAAAGGAAATCATACTTCAATCAATATATCTCGTAATACTAGGGGAGAAGACACCGCCGGAGAAGGAAAAAACAACCAAAGACAAGAGCAAAACGCTGAAAAAAAGAATATACAAAATATAATACATATATGTATATATATATATATATAGAGAGAGAGAGTGTGTGTGTGTGTGTGCGTGCACGCGTAATTTGAAAAGAAAAAAAAAAAGAGTTAGAGCGAGAGAAGGACGTAGAGAGAGAAACAACCACTAAAAGTGATAAAAATGTAAGAACTAATTTATCCATAAAAGAGCAAAATAGAAATAAAAATTGAACTTTAAATGGAATGGATATTTAACTATAACTATTAAAATATGGACATATACTTAAAATAATTTTAAAAAGTGATTATTCACCTAGTTTCTCAGATAATAATAATATAAGAGTTAATCACAATTTTTTTTCACCTCATAATTTACATAACATCAAACAGAATAATAAAATAACATCCAAAACTTAAATGCATGAGCATATATAAAACTTAAATCTTATGATTATTTAAAAGATATATGGACATAGCTGATGTGAAATTAAAAATATATCTACAAATTTANAATACTAGGGGAGAAGACACCGCCGGAGAAGGAAAAAACAACCAAAGACAAGAGCAAAACGCTGAAAAAAAGAATATACAAAATATAATACATATATATATAGAGAGAGAGAGAGAGAAAGAGAGAGAGAGTGTGTGTGTGTGCGTGCACGCGTAATTTGAAAAGAAAAAAAAAAGAGTTAGAGCGAGAGAAGGACGTAGAGAGAGAAACAACCACTAAAAGTGATAAAAATGTAAGAACTAATTTATCCAAAAAGAGCAAAATAGAAATAAAAATGGAACTTTAAATGGAATGGATATTTAACTATAACTATTAAAACATGGACATATACTTAAAATAATTTTAAAAAGTGATTATTCACCTAGTTTTCTCAGATAATAATAATATAAGAGTTAATCACAATTTTTTTTCACCTCATAATCTACATAACATCAAACAGAATAATACAATAATTAGTTATCAAACTCCAAAACTCAAATGCATGAGCATATATAAAACTTAAATCTTATGATTATTTAAAAGATATATGGACATAGCTGATGTGAAATTAAAAATATATCTACAAATTTATTATATGAGTATGTATACGTGGACGAGTACGAAAACTAATTATGCTAAGTATCGTACCTCCTTAGACTATATAGAGTGGATTATGTTGCATAGAGTTGAATAAGTAGTTTGGTGTAGAATTTCTTGTAATTTAAGAATGAATAGTTACTTTTAGAAGTAATTTGTCAATGTCGAGAATACAACATTAAAAATTTTATGAGTACAAAATTATCTGTCAAGACTACACCACTACAAATCTACAAATTTTATGAGTACAAAATCATGAAAATAAATAGATAAAAGCTTAGACTCCAAATTGTTAGGAAAAATCATCTTCTCACTTGTGACTTACCGTATGTATGAATAATATTGTATGTGTGAACATTGATCTCCGAAATAAATACAGAAATAAAGTAACACAATAAGATACAAATTTACGTGGTTCACCCAATTGAGGCTATGTCCACAGAACTGCTACAGATCTTTCACTATAGGGAGAAAATTTATTATAAGTATTTATAAATACTCACTCACAATCCTGATCGTAAATACACCAAAGCACTCTTTCTTACAAGTATTTTCTCACTCATATATTTCGCTAACACTCTTTAAAATCTCCTATTATACAAAGAAACTATACTCTCTTGAAAGGAGAAACAAAGAGAAAAGAAATGATTTTATCAGTGGAAATACTTAAATTGTTTCTGATTTTTGGGATGCCTTGATGAAGCTAAGGAAGGGAGTATTTATAGCAAAATTTTCCCTCTTCTTTCCATGTCCAAAAAAAATGCTTATGGACAAAAGTCCACAAATGTGGATAGATAAAAAATCCATAAAGATGACTGCCCATTCTTTTTGACCTCAACACAAATTGCAAAAATAATAGCTTAAACTGAGCTAAACGGTATATGTTCGGTTTTATTTGGTGTTATTACTCAAAAGTAGAATACACTGAATAACTCTTTTTCTGGATTATTTTTTTGAAAGAAATTTAAAATTTTAAAATGGCCAAAATGCCCCGTGAATTATCCTAGAGGCCATATGTACTAGTAATTGTCCAACGTCTTGGCACTTCAAAAAAAACCTTATTTTTAGTGATGACAAAAATTGTGATTAAATGTGAAAAATTCGTGAGTAAAAGAATGTCATTATCTTTGTTATAACTAAAAAGTTTGTGACTAAAAGTTTTTGTCACAAAAACGACAATTTGTTTTAACTAAATATGTGTTTGGAATATGCCTTAGAAAGTAATTTCTTTGTTTTGCATTTTAAATAATGTTTATTGAATTTAAGTGTTATCTATTTGCTGTCATTGAATTTTATATTATGTTCTAATTATATACATGTGATATTTATGTTTTCTATTATACAAATGTCTAAAAGTTTCCATGACTAATAATGAGTAATAAAGAATTGTTCGTGTGAAGTGTTCACATGTTGGAGACTAAATTCTTTATTTCATTATGTCTAAATTAAAAGTTCACATTCTGTAAATAAAGATGGAATACTTTATTTTGCCAAAGAATGTAATGTTGTCTATTTCAACGGGATTGATAAAGTCTCCAATCATCGAAGTGTCTAATTTCGGATAGAAACACTAGTGTGTTATAAGAAAGTTATAAGTGCATTGAACTGGACCAAATGAAAATAGAATTTGAGGTTAAGTGCCGTAACTCAATATTCTGTCTTTCACTAATCTAGAACTATTGTAAGATTACTTTAATCCTAGTGATTGTCGGACTTGCTTTCATGAGTTTTATCTTTTTGACTTACTAAAGGACTAGTTCCGATTATATAGTTCGAACTCCGATATCTTGGAAGATAAGATTTGTGAATTGACGAGAACGCCCTTCATGATTTGAACACCATGCATATAATATCACTTTGAGTTTTTTCACGGACTTGGATAATAAAAATCAGGCGCCAGATATTAACTTTATGAATTTGATTGTGTTTGTATGGGCAGTTACAAATACTGTAGTCAATTATTTTCCATTAGATGAAAAATGGTAACTCAAAGGTGAATATGTACTAGAGGGGTAATACGATAATTTTACCTCACTAGTACGGCATTGCATCGGGGGTATATCTGCAGGTATAGTATATGCTAAATGGATCAAGTTAATTAAAGTGTTAATTAGCTTCATAAAAAATATATGACATTTAGTCTAAGAGTGCAATATTGGGCCTATAGTGGAGTGCCCCAATATTAATGGATAAGGCCTAGTCATAATTAAGAGTTAACTATGACTGTGGGTAGTTGGCCTATTGGAGCTTAGACTATTTAGATCTATAAGGTCCCATGTCTAGCTCACACATAGTCCAATACTAATTGAATGGTCAGTTGATCCCAATAAGCCCATTAGGGTTTACATCTCTCTAATACTTAAGAGAAAAATTCTCCTAAACCTCTATATAGTAGCCACACGCCTACTACATGTACAGTAACTGTGCTTAGCATGAGACAGAGAGAAAAAGAGAAAGTGAGAGAGCCGAGCCACCGCGGGAGAAATCCCGAGCTCGTTCATAGCCGCCGAGGAAAAGATACCCATGGCTGTAGACATGCAATCAAGGAGAAGGAAGAGCATCTTCTGGATCGTCCGCTCATCTCTTATTGGGAATCAAGAAGGTGCCCACACACCGGATCATTCAATGGACTCTAGAGAATAGACGGGAAGGCTCAATGGTTGTGAAGCACTTCCAAGTTTTATCTAAACCAAGATCCATGTTTTGATTTATATTAGATCAATGATCCTACGTTTTTATTTTGTAAAGCTTCAAGAAAAATTTTAAAATACCTATTCCGCTGCATTCTTGAATTGTTTACAAAACTGCGGAAATTATTTTCGATAAAATTATTTTTCGAAATCATTTTTCGGAATTTCCAGCAATATGTGCTTTTAGTAACACCAAATTTTATTACTATAAACAAAATATTATGATTAAAAATATATTAGTGGCAACTTGTGACTAAGTGTTATCAATTTCTTTTAGAAAGGTTTATTAAGAGAATTAAATTAATCACTAGTTAAACTAGCTATAAGAATAGTACAAGTTTCTAAAGGAAAGTAGAAACATCCCTGAAACAAAAACTAATTTCAAGCCAACCCCAACAAGAGTGTGGGCTATTATATTCTTATTACAAGAAATATGATTACAACATACCATCTCCCACTTACATAGAAAACACTCCAAGTAAAACCTTAGAGCCACAGGCAGAGCTCCTTCAAGGCATCCATCAGTAAACGTTACAGTAATTCCCTCTTTACGGTGGCTATCAGTAAATGCCACCCTCTTCATGGCAGCCATCAGTAAATGCCGCCCTCTTCACGGTGTCCATGAGTGAACGCCATCCAAAATCTTCCAAATTTGGCTCTCGAAAGCTTTAGATCTAGAAGAATACTAATAAAATATTAATAAAAAAAATATAAGAAAAGCCTCTCTAATTCTGAATCAAAAAATATACATATCTAAAGGATAACCGTACTAGTAAGAAAAAAAAAAAAAAAAAAAACCTACCACAAATCTAAATCTGGATTGACAACTACCTTCACAAAATGGAAGAATTATTAGGAAATTAATGCAAAAACAAAAAAATAAATATGAAAAAAACCTATACCAGGGAGAGAAAAGATCACCCTCCATATTAGGGAGTGCTAGTCACGGAAGAGAATGCTGCTCTTTGCCAAAGCAAGAGAGACGGAGTATGTGAGAGCTCCTCTCTCTATGAAATATTATCTTCTAGTCATAATAGACTATTAATTGCGACTAAATGGGATTTTTAGTTTAAAAAAATAATTATTATAACTATAAAATTTATCACTAAATGGTGATTTTTTTTTTTAATGTGGAAACGTCTCGTCGCCCAAAAGATTTTAAATTTTAATACACTTTCCACAAATTAATATTGAGAATTATCAAAATTAGCCATACAATTAAGGACATAAATAATTGACCTTACACTCAAGATGGACCTATGCGGGTCCATAAATACGGTATATTTTCCATCATTCTATTTGGGCGATGGAATATGTAGTACATCCAAACTCCAAAGACACGTCCAAAAGTTTAGTGTGACCTACATTATAAGCTTTATATAAAAATAAATATAAAAAAACAAATTAATCTGATTTTAGCTTCCTTTTTCTTTTTTTTTAAAAAAAAAAGTGGGGCTTAACTAATGACCACCACTTACTACAAATTAAAGGAAAATGACACACACACACACTACCAAGGTTTGAACCCCTGACCCCCCCAAACATACACACACAACCCTCAAACCTTGGACCAACTGAGCTAACCCCAATTGGCATCTGATTTTAGCTTCCTTACTTCTCAGACACTGCTTCTTTTGTCAGTAGGTCTCTCTTCTTGTCCAACTCCAACACTTGCGACTACTGACAACAAAACCTCATCCTCATCCTCATCTTCCTCTTCCTCCTCGATCTCGGCCTTGTTTCGGAATCTTTTATAAATATCACCCTGATAAAACTTCGTCGTTCGCACAACCAATACAAGCGAAACGACAGCACCAAACAACGCAACGCCAGTAATAATGATAAACGACAACCTAAAGCACTCTCCACCTAAACAGTTCAAGGCCTCCCCGGGCTTCAACACGGCCCCGGAAGCTGCCATTTGTTTCTTCGCTTCTTTATCGTAGTAATACCCCGTCACCTTCACATTGAGGAAATATAGCCCCAGGGGGCTAGCAACACTACCGAAATGGTACAGAGTTGAGTAGTGCTTTAACCCGAAAAGCTCCGATATGATCGTGAAGATCAACGACCAAAAAGCCCCAGTGCAAAACCCGGTTATTACAGAAGCAACATAAAGACCACTAGGGACATTAAAAGCTATTAGAACATGACCGATTGAGGATAGTAAGACGTTTAATGTCAAAAGTAGGGTACGAGGAAATTTGTACTTCGTGACCAGGTGTTCGGAGAGTGTTCCTGCTGTTATTTGGCCCAGGTAGCTCCAAATGCTTGTGAGGGAGACGAAGTTTGTTGTTTTCTTTAATGGGTATCCGAAAGAGGTTCCAATTTGACCCAAGTTGTCCATCATCGTTATGGTGCCTCCTAGCCCACAGATTGTGGCCAAGAGCAGAGCCAACATGTCAATGCTGAAAAGTGCTTGTAGAATTGTGAAGTCCTCTCCGAGTTCGGGTGGATTAAGCACGTCTTTCCACCACGGAACGGTTTGTTTCGATGGCGACGATGGCGGTTGAGACGATATCACAAGCGGGGCGGTGAATTGGGTTTCTGACTTGCTCTTCAGGAGCTTGTGTTCTTCCATGAAAACGACAACAAGTGGGAGGAGAAATACCAAGAACAGAACAGCTGCTGCGCTTAGGACGTACTCTGTTCGAGTGAAATTGATCAATGTTCTTTCGAGGATTATGCTTATGAGCAAAAACCCGGCTAGGCTTAACGATATATAGAGGAACTTGCGGAAGACTTTGGCATCATCGTCTGGAGAGCTAGTTGGGTTCTCGATGATCCGAATTGTTCGGATGAAAGCGAACAACAGAACAGTCGGAAGCCAAGCGGCGAACAGAGTGAAAAACGACGTGTCGTCTCCGTAGAACGCACGGTACAATTGTGCTATTACCGCTCCACTTATACCGGTGTAGCCGGTCAAAAGGCCCATAACGACGCCGCGGCTTTCCGGGAAGCTCTTGACGCACGTGATGAGAGCGCCGGTGTTGGTGAAAGTGTGGGAGTTCGCTCCCACGGCTATGTAGAGGCACATGTTCCAGATACGTGGAACCGGGATCTTACGGGCCACGGCGAGCCATATCATGAAGTTTCCGAAGAAGTTGAGGACTGCCCCGATGGAGAGGATGACCCAGGGAGGTGTCACCTCGCTGATTAGGCCGGATAGGAAGCCTACGTTGGGGCCTAAGTTCTTGGAGAAGCCGATGAGATTGAGTGTCGTTTGGTCGTAGCCGAGCACTGATTTGATGTCGTTTGAGTAGAGGCTGAACATGTAGCTGGCTCCAGAGGCGATCATCAAGAGGAAGGTGGCGAAGACCATGAGCCATCGCCCGGTGAGGACTTGTACGGTGAAGCTCTTCATGTT
Source organism: Trema orientale (assembly GCA_002914845.1). Classification (NCBI taxonomy): domain Eukaryota; kingdom Viridiplantae; phylum Streptophyta; class Magnoliopsida; order Rosales; family Cannabaceae; genus Trema; species Trema orientale. The sequence goes on along the minus strand of JXTC01000023.1, from coordinate 879,334 downwards.
AGTGTATGTTCCGCTGCTTTCAGGAGGTCTTTTTCTTTTCTTTTCTTTTTTTCAAAACAAAAGATTAAGGGAGTAGTTCAATAATTGTGTGTATACCTATACAAATTAGATGATTGACTTTTTATTTTTTCTTTAAAAGAATCACGTAAATAAATTAAATATCCACCCTATGCGCTATCCAAATTGATGAAATAAAATATCATAACACTTTGCTGTATAATTGGAAGTTGGGACCATCTATCCACTTCTCTGCCCAGCCTAACCAAATAAGGACACGCATTAAATAAAAATCAATGAAACCTCATCCCATCGCCATAGAGAAGCATATTTTTTAGATCCCATATTAATCAGAATCGACAGTAGACTCGAACGGAATAATCGGCATCGTCGGAGACCTCGAACGGCTCAGCCGATAAAGCCAGAAGCATTTCCATTTGAGCATGGGGCAAATGGATTTGGGAAAATTGTGGTTAAACATCGACTCTGACGAACAAAAAATTTTCCCCGAATTTTCAACCCTCAGATGTTATAAAAATAAGAATATAGAAGTTGTTCTTTCACTGTTTCTTTTTCTCGTAACGGGCATTCACAAATTGTGGTGATGACTAATGAGCTAAGCCTAAGGTCATGTTTAGTTTGATGGAATGGTAATGAGAATTGTAATAAAATAGAACTGGAATAGAAATAGTAATAATATTATATTGTTTAGTTGAATTAGTGTAATGGAATGGAATGAATATTGTATTGACCAAAATACTCTTATTTTTAGATATCCTAGTAGGGCAAAAAGGGAAAATTAAATGTTAAACTAATTGGCAAAAATTGAGAATCATTATTCCTTAGATTTTTTGAAGGAATAAGAATTCCACCAAATATTGGAATTAAGATTATAAAAGAATCTTGATTCCATACTTTAAAGTCTAACCAAGCAATGGAATGGACCTTAAAAAGGAATGACCATTACATTCCAAGGTCCATTCTAACCAACCAAACATGCCATAAGGTTAGAGGTCACGTGCTTATCTAAGCACTTACCTCAGGTAGCTCTTTTATTTATTAAAAGCACTAACATTGTTTTAGAATAAAGCTTTTTGTCTCGAATTCGGTAATTTTACTACTGGCGTGGCCTCCTTTAAACAATGGGCCCACCTAAATAATTATTTGGATTTTTAACATTTTTATCTATAAAAATAAAAAAAAAATTACAAAATGACTAAAATGACTAAAAGTACCATCAATACACAGAACTACTAGTTTTTCTCATGGTTCAATTATCCATTTAGAGTTGACAACTAAGAATTCTAATGTATTCACAAACTCCTTTCCAAGATACAAGTGAAAATATTTAGAAAAGCTAATATGTTACTCTTTACACAAATTGACTAGATTCATTAAGTTTGGTAATTCTCATATAAAGGTTGCATAAGTTATATGGGTATATTCCTATCCGATGCCAACTCACCCTATACTAGGCGATCTTATGATGTTTTATCTATATCCAAACCTAAATTTTCCTTCCCGAGTTCATAAAAGTTTCACTCAACAATTCTATTTAATAGCCAAAAAAATAGATGCATTAATCTCAAGATAGAATAACCAACTCAACAATAGATATCAAGAACAATTGAGGAAAATAAAATAGTTTGATTATATTAGAGGTTCAGTTGCCTCCTTAGAAATCAAGTTTAACTTATGTTTATACAAAATGAATCATAATAAATATAACAAGATTGATACATATTCATTTGCAGAAAATAGAAGAGAAATACAAGAGCAAGAAGAAAGAAAAACTCTTTTGAAGCTTCTAATTTGATTTCTTGGACTTGAATTCCCTTCTTTGGTGTTGTTTCTCCCTTAGAAATACTCTAAGAACTCTTGGCTGCTAGGGTTTTTTGGCCCCTTTCAGATGAGTTCAAGAGGAGTTAAATACCAAAGACAATAAATCAAGATCCTAGAATTTAGCAAGCTCTTCTGCACTTTTTTGCACTGCGGTGCCAATTTGGTACCGCAGTGTCAAAACGGTCGAGTGAAAATGATATAACTAGCGCTATGGCGCCACTAGCGTGTTGAGGAATGGCGCCACGATGCCACAAAGCGGTGCTACGGCACCACAGTTCTCAGGCCGCGGTGCCAAGGGAGTGGTGCAGCGGCATCGTGGTGCCATATTCTGGCGTTGCAATGCCAACTTACTGGAAGAAACGGTGCTGCATGGCCCAGTTTCTCCCAATTTACTGATACTGCTGCATCTAAATATGAGTTGGCTCGATCCATAATACCTTATTGAGAAGTTTTTTGCCCGTCTTCGCTTGCAATTGATAAAAATTGCCTTGATTTAGTCTCGGTTTCGCTCCAAACTTCAACATTCTCTACTCAATGGCTTCTCACCTGAAATATACATCAAAAACAACAAATCAAATAAAAATAGCTCAAATATGAGTAATTCTTAAGCTTGAAAAGAGGTTAAAGTTAAGTGTAGAATCTACTTAACACACTAACCAATTTGGAATTGTTTACTAGTTACTATAGTTACCAAGTAATTAGGTTAATTACTGATTGCTAATTATAAGATTGGTTATCGGTTATTAGTTAAAAAATTAGTTACTAGTAACCAACTAATAATCAATCCAGTTACTGGTTATTAGTTTCTGTAGTTGCCAAGTAAATCATATTCATAACTAGTTACTAGTTTTTTTAGTTACTTGTTACCAGTAACCAATAATGAATCTAGTTACCGATAACTAATTTGGCTTTTGATTTCTCTTATTTCCAGTCTCCAATACCAATTTGGCTATATATTTTTTTAGTTACTAATCAGTTACAAGCTAGTAATCAATATGGTTACTAGTTATTAGTTTCTATGATTGCGAATTAGTTAGATCGATAACTGGTTACTAGTTTCTCTAGTTACCGATTATCTTTTACCAATTCAGTCGTTATTTACCAGTAATCAATTTGGTTTATGATTTTTTTTTGGTTTTTAGTTACCGCTACTAGATTTTTCTGTTTAGTATTACAAGTCACATTAATTCAGTGTTATCGATTACCTTCTATACCAACTTGAGTACTAGTTTCTCTCGTTATTAGTTCCTTGTTATACCAATCTACTATTTAATCCAACAACAACCCGACGCTCCTTGTTTTAAAACAAAGAATTTTTTTTTTGAATTATCAAAAGAAAATTTGTTGCGTTACTAAGACTATGAAAGATTAAATTATAAATTTTAGAAAGAAATTAAAAAGTTTTTATCAATTTATCTTCGGGCTTATTATAAAAATCTAGGCCCAAAGTACCAAAATTTGAAAAATCCTGGATGGACTGATTTTTTTGAAAAATTCCGGATTGATTTAGAAAAATATCACTTTTTAAAAGTATTATTAGAAAAATAATATTTTTAAAAAATATTTAGAAAAATACCATTTTTCTTCAAAATTAGTATTTTTCAATAGTATCCGAGGTAACCAGTTAGGTTACTTAGAGTAACCAATTCAGTTACTTAAAATAACTGTTCAAGTTACCTCAGGTAACTCGACTAGTTACCTTAAGTATTTCATTAATTAATAAAAAATAGTATTTTTCTAAATATTTTTAAAAGTGATATTCTAATAATTCAATCCGAGATTTTTCAGAACAATTTTAAATTCTGGGATTTTTCAATTTTTTTGAAAAATTACTGTAAAAAATCAAATTTCCTCTTTATCTTCATTGTGTTACTAATATATGCCTATTGCAACTTGTAATTAAGACTGAAAAAAAAAAACAAAAACAAAAAACAAAACAAAACAGAAGTCATTAACAAATTTATTGGCCAATTGTGGAGAGCATCATTCTGGCCCAATATCATTCCATATAGGTGAGCTCAACGATTCTACTTCTTCCAGAATTATGCCTGAACAAGAAGATGAAAAAGTTTCCTTGGAGTTACCGCAATTGGGAGCGAAGCATAACTAAAGCGAGCTTGAAGAGATGGCAACCATGATAGGATGAAATCTGAGTGAGAGGAATAGGAATAGGAATAGATGACAAAAACAAAAAAATAAATTTTTCAAAAAAATACCGTATGGAAATATGTAAACTTGAGGTACCGTATGTTTGAGAATACTTTCAAAAAGATCATATTTTCTTTAATTTCCTCAATAATGGACATACTAGATCGATACCACTTACTAGATCCAATTAATAATTTCTTGGCCCATTTATTTAAAAAAATAACTTAAAACCATACTGCACATGATTTTGTTTGAGTTTTTTTCTTAATGATGCTGTAGTTTAGTTGAAAATTTTCCACAGCGACTGACGTTTGGTTGGGTTTGCGAATTCTTCAAATTTCTATATGATTTAAACCAAACCAAAGTTAACTATGTGCCTAGAATTTTTTTTATTATAATTTTTTTAAAAGGGACAGGAAATAATCATTGACTGTTAAATTTCAATCTACTGATTGAAAAAAAAATGGTACCATACTAGACTACTCCGCAATATTTTGTTGAATCTACTTTACATGTTTCATAGAATTTGAATAAGTATTTAATTTGCTGTAGAAATTCAGCAACTATAGAAAGTATGCTTATTTAATTTGCGGTAGAAACTTCAGCAACTTTAGAAAGTATACTTGCTTTTAAATTTAGTAACTTGTCAATATCTATTAAAAAACTATGTAAGTATTAGGGTTAGAATTTCGTTTTTCTCAATTCATTCGTCCACGTGTCTGAGAAATTAGGTTTCGTCATGAAAATAACTTATTGATTGGAAATTCTCTAAGGAATGTGTGGGTCCGCATGGAATTCGGAGTCGGTCCTTTTTTGGAAGGGTCTAGCAAGCTACTGATTTAAAGGGGATTCCATATCGAATTTTATCGAGATTAGAAATATTTCTTTTAAATAATGTAGTTATCTTTTTTCTTTTGAATTCCGTAATTTGAATGACAAATTTTATTTAATTACTTGATTTTATGAGATAATTATGAAGAATTCTATTGCAAAGAAAATACGTTTTCATTCACACAAATACCTACTATAACAAAAATCCTCATATGTGACATTTAAAAATGTCACTGTTACATACTTTTAGTCACATTTGTATAGTTAGTGACATTTATGGAAAATGTAAAATATGCCCGTGTGACTAAAAATCTAGTGACATTCGAAATGTCACTATATGTTTACTTTTAGTGACACCTCAAAATGTTACTAAAAAGTTTAATGACACTTTAAAAATGTCAATAAAATTTTAATTTGAAAAATACTTTTAGCATTTCAAAATGCCTTTTAAAATTTTAGTGACATTTCAAAATGTCACAAGATCATGCTAAATACAAATTTTTAGTCACATTCTCAAATGTCACTGAATGATTATATTTGTCACGACCAATTTATGCACTTTTATTGATATTTTTTATTGACATTTTAATCGTTATCGTAATACTATTCACCAAGCATGGTTGATAGGTTACAATTTAATTAGTAAATGAAACTGCAATCTTTATCTAGTAATATCATTTTTTTGATAACCTCAAGTCAATAATCAACGATACATGAAATTTAATAGTATTTAAAACAGCTATAAACATCAATTAATAATTCATGAAAGAATTAACTCAAGTCACAAGTAGATTTTAACTAAATTATCAAATACATGGAGAAAATCAAGTATTTTACATTGTTAATTTTAAAACAAATACAAGTAAACTCTTTACATTCGTTATATAAAGATTCTGAGATGCTTCATCTTATGTTTCAGCTCCATCACCCAAATCTTAGTATAAGTAAAACCTGCAACGATACAAAAGTACAAGGTTAGCACATATAGACTACCAATAAGAGTTTTTATGTGGAAAAGAGAAGTTCTTCAATGTCAGAGATCACAAAACTTCTAGTACTCACTTTAGATATTTGTCTTGACCACACTTCAACTTGTATTTGCCAAGAAAAATTGTATGCAATAGAATTAACATTATAATAACGAAACAGTTGCTAGTTAAAGTCTTAAGTCTTTCTCAAATACCCTGTTTATATGTAGAGTATAGCTACCTATATTAGAATTTTAATAGGTATTGTTGTGTGGTTTTTTACCACCACAAATAGTTGACATGTCTAATCCATAAAAAAGGCAACTAGCTAATTGAAGAGAAGATAATTACCCATTATTGTGTAATCACTTAATCTTAATATTATATTATATTTTATTATGTAGTTTCCTATTCACAAAATTGGGAAACCTAAAGCTACCCTCACCTATATAAAGGGGGCTCAGTCTCATAATTTTTTATCTCATAGTCATCTGACAATCACTTCACTATACACTCTCTGTAATTCTCTCTATACTCTCACCTTGAGACTTAGAGAAACTCTTATAATTCTCTGGAAAATAGTGAAGAACAGTGGACATAGGCTCATCTTTTTTGGGGCCGAACCACTATAAAATTCTTGTCTCTTTATTTGCTTTGCTTTATCAATCCTTTTCACACACAAGCCACATCTTGCAATTTTGTAATTCGTTGTTGACAAAACCTCTGTTAACAATTGGCGCTAGAAGGAGGGCTATTCTAGCAAAGAGTTTGTCAATTTTGCTTCTTCAAACAATGGCAAATACCAGGAACACTACCAGAAATGCTGGAGTTAGCCAAAATCAACCCCAAAATATAGCTGCTGCACAGGTCGATCCCGCTCAGGATCAGCCTGCTGTGACCACACCAGAGAACATTATCCAAAGACAAGATTGCATGGAGGATGCACTGGTGAACCTTCAGCAAATCACCAATCAGATTAATGATTCTCTACGGCGACTTGTTGAAGGATAGATAGTGACTCCACCACAGGATGAACGACCTAGAAATCGTCCTGCTCGACGACCTGAAAGAGGAATTCAGATCTAAGAGACAGGAAATCGCGACCAACACAGAACCCAACAGGAGCATTATGCAGATCGCACCTCTAAGGGAAAATGCAAGGTCGTAGACTTGCTACAAGAATCTGATACCAGGAGTTCGAGCACAGCTCATGATCGTAGACAACCTTCTCAGAATGATACTGTCAATCGTGATCGTCTGAGCAACGAACAAAATCGTCAATTAAGGAGTGTCTTCGAAAGGATTTAGCAGGGAGTCAAGGCAAAATCCTGCAGACCTAAGATAATATCTGGAACAACAACGCAGTCATGAACGATCCATATCGCATCATAACGACCAAAGTCGATCTCATTGCACTATTTCAGTAGAATCTTCACAAAGGTCATAGCAGACCATGCTTGATCAACCCGCCTTATGTTGTGATAATAACGACCAAAGGCCACCCTTGCCACCAGTAAGAGATGATGCTTTTCCTCCAAACATCGATGTTCATAATTTGAGGATCGCATTAGACGCACTTGCTGGCTGGGACGATGAGATGGATATCGTCAATCGCTATTCAACGAGGAAGTTCAAGCTGCTGCATTACTTGCTAGATTAAAAATTCCTACCATAAACACTTTTGATGGGAAAACTGATCCACATGACCATATGGACTATTTCAACGACCTGATGGAGCTTCATCAAGTCGATGACCTTGCATGTTGCAGGTGCTTTGCTGTAACTTTCACAGGTGCAGCAAATAAGTGGTTTCGAAGACTTAAGCCTAGTTCAATCTCGTCCTGACAGTAACTTCAAACCACATTCTTGAGACAATTCCAGGCTGTGAAGAACTTTACTGTTCCATTAATCAGTTTGTCTGCTATTCGATAAGGTCCAGAGGAGACTCTACGATCTCAATCGCTTTACTTCAAAGCTGGCTAAGGTTAACAATCCACCTGAATGGGGAGTCCTGACTCTAATGATGGCTAAAGTACGACCAGAAACTAAACTGTGGGGGGAGTTGTTAGAGCGAGAATGTAGGACCCTTGAAGACTTCTGTCTAAGAGTTGGTCGACATCCAAGAGTGGAATCTTCATGCGAGAATCTTCATAAGACAAAGAAGGAGGGAGGAAAAGATACGACCAAAGATACAACCATGACCAGCAGTAATAATAACAAGAAGTCGAAGAAGAGGAAGAGTGAGCAACCGACTGAAAAGTAGCCTGAACCGAAGAAGCAGGAAATTCCAAGGGCTCCCTTACAATTCAACAACTATACTAAACTGAATGCACATATAGATCAATTTATGCAGTCACAAATCAGCAGGTGAAGTATCGTCAGCTGGGGCCGATAAAGCGGGATAGGGCAAAACATGATCCTAATAAGTTTTGCGGATATCATAACGATATTGGACACCACACCAACAACTGTTACACCCTGAAAGATGAGATCGAAAGGTTAATCAGAGAAGGGCGACTGCGGTAGTATACCAGGTAGGACGATGAAGGTTTACGTTGATGAAATGTTGGTGAAGTCGAAGAAAGCTGAAGATCACATCAAGCATCTTAACGAGATATTCAAAATTCTTCAAAAGTATCAAATGAAGTGGAATCCTCAGAAGTGTGCATTTGGTGTAGGATCTGGGAAGTTTTTGGGATTCATGGTCAATCAGCGAGGTATCGAAGCTAATCCTCAAAAGGTCCAAGTATTGATTGATATGCAGTCGCCTCGTAAACCGAAAGATGTGCAAAGCCTGGCGGGAAGAGTGGCTGCACTGAGTCAATTTGTATCAAGATCAACTGAAAAATGCCAACCATTCTTCGAGGTACTGAAGAGATCGAAGAAGTTTGAGTGGACCGAGAAGTGCGAGGAGGCGTTCTAAGATTTTAAGAAATACTTGGGTTCTCCTCCACTCCTGTCGAAGCCAAAGCTGGGGGAAAAAGTTGTACTTATACCTCGCCGTTTCCAAATATGCGATAAGCGTTGCATTAATTCGAGAAGAAAAAAATATACAGCGACCTGTATATTATGTAAGCAAAAGATTACTCGATGCCAAAATGAGATATCCAGAGATGGAGAAATTGGCACTAACGCTTGTCATCGCATCTAGGAAGTTTTGACCATATTTCCATACACACTCTATTGAGATTTTTACAAACTTTCCATTGAAACAGGTTTTGTAAAAGCCTGAAGCGTCAAGATAATTTCTCAAGTGGGTAGTTGAGCTGAGTCAATTCGATATTAATTTTTGATCTCGTACTATGATTAAAGGTCAAGCTCTTGTAGATTAAAGATTGAATGAATGTAACTATGCGACTTCGATGAGATCTTTATTCAAGTTGATCATACCTCGACAAGATCTCTATTCGGTCCTTGAGCTCTTTATATTCAAGTTTCTTTATTATATATGAGCTCTCTGTTATGTGAGCTCTCCTTCCATACTCGAGCTCTATTATATTCGAGCTCCGTATTACAAGAGCTCTATATTATATTCGAGCTCCCTAATACAAGAGCTCTCTATTATATTCGAGCTCCTCACAATCTTTGATCTCGATGAAATCTTCACTTAGTTCCTCAGACCTTCAAGATCTCTTGATCATTGAGCTTTCTATTACGTAAGCTCTCCATCATGTTCGAATTCATTATCTTCGACTTAGACGAGATCATCACTCAATTTCAAAAAACTTCGATAAGATCTCTACTCGATCATTGAGCTCTCTATATTCGAGTTCCATCATATTCAAGCTCCCCAAGTACGAGCTCTTCATACTAGATGAATTTTCATCACTATTATCAGTAATTCTTCTCAAGTTTCTTTATCTCGTATCGACTATTATGCAACTACTAGCTTGTGGGGTATCTTCATATATTTCGATGACTCCATCAATGAAAGTTTATACATTTTCTTCTTGCGATCTATCTTCATTCTTATGTGTCGTCTACTTACAGTTTTATGGTAGTTATTGCAACACCATAAAACTGTAAGGATTATTCATCATTGAATTGATCAATAAAGGCATTATTCCTTCAATTTATTATTTTGATACGTCTTATTCTATTAGTTCATCTTTAATAGTTTTATGGCCATCTTTGAACACCATAAAACTCGGGGACAGTGGAATCGAATCGTTATCTCCTACTTGCTTCTTAAGGGACCATGCAAACGTTTATTTAGAGGGGTTGGAATTTAGATGGCCAAATTTCTAAAATTTCTTAAAATCTCAGGATTTTTTCCTCGCTTCATAGCATGCCGTATTACGTAATTTCCCTCCTCGAACAACAAAGTAACTAAGCAAAACATTCATTGTTCGATGTGATATATTGCTATATTTTATTTTGCCATGGAACTTTTGAAAAACAAATATTGAATTTGCATCACTCACGCTCGTTGTTTTTCATAAGTGACCTAACTTATCCTAATACTTAAAATCTATTTTAAGTTAATGGATTCGAATCGCAAGAGCGTAAAGATCGATCTAACTTATTTTAAAGTTATCGACCTGACATGGAATTCTGAATCTTCAGAATGACCTAACAGTTCCTACTGATTTCTACCTTATGGAAGATTTTCTAACATGGAACGTTAAGAAAATGCGAGCTCAGCCAAACAGTACGCGACCTAAAGGTTAGGTATTTTTTATATCTCTGTTTACTTTTAGTATTTTTTGAATTTTCTAATATTTTGCAGGAAAATTTGAAATATGACACCCTTTTAAACTACTAAGAAGCATAAAAGAGTTCATGTCATTCACTAATTCAACTACTATGAGCTGCTCTTCAACGACGTAGGTGTCATGAACTATGTCTTCAGGGTGGCACACCTTGTTTTGTTTCTTGGTGACTTCATTAACCGCCTTCAGGATTTCAATATAAAAGCATCATGTCTAGATCGAGGCTTTCAGATTAAGAAGCGTATTTCTTCAATGCGAGCATTATCTTAAATTTATAGTTGAGAAAAGTTCTTCTTTAAAAGATTTTGTAGTCTCTTCAATGCTCTACTAGTAAACAGTCCCATCAACAACGATATGGTTCTTAAGCATTTCCTACTTCTCTATAAGTTTCTATGAAAGATTAATGAGATCGCTTGTTAGTCGTATACTTCACTTTTGCACTTGCTATTGGATAAGTGATGTTTTTTTAGTGTACTAAGAGTATGGTCCTTATTATACTCACAAAAGATTAACTCATTTATCTACAAAAACAAGATGTCAACAAGAGTATGGTGGCGCTATTTGATCACTGCTTTATGCCTATCAATTCAATCATCGATATCGATAAAGAAGAATCAAGAGAACTTACAATAAGTTCAGTTGAAGACTTGAGTGGGAACTATTAATTATAATGGCATGCGGTCAACTATATTATTGAAGAATGCTTTCAATACGTCAAGGACGCATTAAAAGCTGGGGGGCTTTTATTGTGTGATTTTTTACCACCATAAATAGTTGACCTGCCTAATCCATATAAAAGGCAACTAGGTAATTGAAGAGGAGATAATTATTCATTATTGTGTAGTCATTCAATCTCAATATTATATTGTATTTTATTATGTAGTTTCCTATTACAAAATTAGAAAATTTAAAGCCAGCCTCACCTATATAAAGGGGGCTCAATCTCATAATTTTTCATCTCATAGTCATCTGACAATCATTTCACTATACACTCTCTCTGTAATTCTTTCTCTGCTCTCACCTTGAGACTTAGAGAAACTCTTGTAATTTTCCAGAAAATAGTGAAGAACAGTGGACGTAGGCTGATCTTTTTTGGGCTGAACCACTATAAAATTCTTGTCTCCTAATTTTCTTTGCTTTATCAGTTCTTTTCATGAACAATGCTTTGCTTTATCAATCCTTTTCATGCACAAGCCACATCTTACAATTTTTTAATTTGTTGTTGATAAAACCTCCGTCAACAGGTATATAGACCAACTGAATGACAATAATTCTAGCAAAAATATGAAATCCACATGCAGATAAATTTCTACTAGATTTAACCAAACATTGAATTTGAAGAAGTTGATAACAAGCTCCCTGCAGCATTCGTTCTGCTACTAGGCCATCAATCGTTCCCTTGTTTTATAATACATATCTCAAAAAATGACTCTTAAACAATAAAAAGAAAAAAAATAGAAAAAACAATAATTTTAGAAAGAGAAATCAACCGAGGAAATTTGCTCTCACTTCTTTGTTTAGTATTGCAAAATATAGGATTTAGAAATAGAAAATTACTACTTTTTCTATTTGCTTAATCTGACTAAGGTCACTAAGGAAACTGTTTCAGGTTTTGTGGGGTTCTAATCATAGCATGTTTGAATATTTACAAGGTTCAAATGAAGAAGAATGAAGTATTCCCTAGAAATCAAAGGGCTAAGTTTGAGAGGGTTGATCTTATTATGTAGCCTGCAATTTATTAGATAGGACGTATCTTAGATTAGAGAGGGAAAGAAGAGAAAGATGAAAAGTGGAGATTGAATTTGAAGAAGCCTGAAGATAGAGGATAAAGCTTTGGAGTTGGGATGCCTAAAATTTTAGACTTTTTTTTTAAATCTTTTGAATATAAACCCTTTAAAGTTAAAAAAGAGTGGCAACATAATAAGTAATTGGTAAATATTTTGATAAAGTTAATTATTTTGTTGTGTATATTTGATTTCTTTTGCTGCTAGAAACCCGTATAAGAAGTGGATAATATTGTTTTGGCATGAATCAATTGTTGAATTAGTATATTTGATATTATTATTATTATTATTATTGTTGTTGTTGTTATTTTTGAAAAGAAGTATATTTGATATTATTGTTAAAACTGTTAGGGTTTATGCCCTAAAAGCATGTATATTTTGGATATTTGCTGAATTAATAAAATGACATTTTTCTATTTGAATTTGTACATAATTGG